>OZ038480.1:117463707-117473707 GCA_964036315.1 Acanthosepion esculentum
TACTTACTGCGCTGGATTCTACATTCAGACTACGGTGAACATGTATAACAAGGACAACAACACGAATGTAAATAATTTAAATAAATCCTGTGAAATTCATCGCAACAGTTGGTTGGCGGTTAAAAATAGGGACTGAAAATTAAACAGATAACTCCAATGTATACCTTAAAATATTGTTTTTATCCATTCATTAAATATGAGAAAATAGACGTTCCTTCTTTTAACGTAGATCGAGAAAAGAGACACGCATGCTCAGTTAAATAACAGAGTGGATGATTAAGAAACATACTAAAATTTCGAGTTGATCTGCAAGTTGCGTAATTGTTGGAGCTTCTGAAGGAAAATCGTCGAGCCGGGTTCAAATTCCATTGAAATATTTGCATTCTCGTTTAAACAGCTATCTTTGTGTTTTATGGGAATAAAGTGCCACTGCCGACACTGGAGTTTGAACACACATCATCAGAGAACAAACACAGGCGATCCCATTTTAAATAAATAGATCACGTGATGGTAAAGGAAATGTATATATGGGAATTAGCGTGATGTCTAAGTGATCACTATTTGTACACTATCCTCTATTACTATACAGACCGCTATTCTCTATACTATTCACTATACTATTTCTCTATACTGAGCAATATACTAATTACTATTCGGATCACTATTCGGTGGCTACTTTCCGAGCGAATATTATCGAGCAAGTACTATTAGTGCGAGTGTTGTTCGAAGGTGTCTGACACCAGTATTGTTCAACGGCGTTACTATAGTTGTATCTGCGATTACAAAGTCTCTACTACAATGAGCATTAAATGGCAACGAGTACTTGTTGGCATTACAAAAGTGGCAACGAGTATTCGTTTACATTACAAAAGTAGCAACGAGTGTTCATTGACGTTACATAAATGGCAACAGTTGTTCGTTGACATCACTAAACTTTGGCAAAGGTACGAATACATTTTTCTTCATTCAGTTATAAGGTAATAACAACCATTATAATAGAAGAACAACTCTGAATTAAAAATAAAACGCATTTGAACATGGTGGGCCATACTATAACGGCTTGTTTAACATGGTTGCAGTAGAAGCCATAAGTTGTGCTCATGAGTTTTTTTGAGGGAAAAAATGAGTCTGAGAAGATGAGTGTACTCTGAAACGGGCAGCCATGTTGAAGATAAGAAACCTCACTTTTTGCCTTCGAGTCAAAGCAAGTGATAAACGTGTAATAGTCTATGACGGATTCTCGCTACTGTTTGCTTTAGTGGAATTAAAATCTTAAATATTAGTTTCATTAGAAAAAAAGTCGACAGGTAACGAAATGGTGGTAGTTTTAACTTGGACGAAACTTTAAATTAGTTTTGTAACACAATATCACTACTTCATAAAACATTGATTGTATAGCCAGGCTGAATATAGCTATTCACAAACAGTAATTATTTTACATCAAAGCAGAGTATAACAAATAATAAACTGGTACAATGTTTATTATTCTCACTGGACGCAAATAAAAAAAAACAAACAAAACAAAACCGGAGACATAATGAGTATTTGATAATATTGTTAATCCTAAACAAAGCGATATTTCTTTTTATTATTAATCAATCCGTAAAATCTATCACTGAATATCGATTAATTGCCCGAAGAAAACGGAATCAGACTATTTAAATTGTAGTGATAGTCACTTTAACAACCAGTAATATGATGACCATAGCCCATAAGAGTTATGCTTGAAGCAGACGCAATAATGTCCTAATTAAAGACGTGATTTCGATAGGCAGTCATTGTTCGCCCGTGCTTCACTGGGTGCCTGATGCACGCAGCAGCGTGCCAACACACAAGTATTTAATCATTACTTTCTTCATCTAGAAAATTATGGCAATCAAAAATGTCCGCCGTTCGCTCATATCATTGCTAATGAATTGGTTAAACAAAAGTTATCGTATTTACCGGCTTACAAGACACTGCAGCATGGAAGACGCACCATAATACGGGAAAGACATTTCTCAGAAAAAAAAAATTCTCATACAACAACACATTCACCATACGTCTCTCACATAGTGGCGTCACGTATTATTTACATTAATCACTCGTCCGATTTTGTTTGTATGGTAATGACATACTAGTCAAGAGCAGAAAGGCTCCAGCCGCTGCTAGTAAACAGAGCAAGTTTAAGCTTGTGGCTCAGCCCCAGTAAGATTTATAGTCTGGCAAATACTTGTAACATCTAAGTAGTGAAGTTACATCATATAAAAGGCTGAATTAGATAGATAGCTGATATTATAGTGCAATGAATCAACATACAAATCCACGTCCCTATCAGTCAAACCAATTAGGCGAACGTCCAAACTTACTTGAGTTTGGGAGTTGCCTTACATTCGTCGTGGAAGACACACACGTATTTTTCAGAGTATTTTTAGGAAAAAAAAAGTAATTCTTGTAAGCCGGAAAATACGGTATTTGCGACTGTGACCGAACTGTTATCGTATAGGTATTACCTATATAGAAATGCTACAACATATATAAATTGTATTTAGTCTGAATTTTAAAACAGAGTTGATATATCATTTATACTTATCAATGTTTCTTAATTCTTTTTTACAAGATATAGGGTTATAACTCTTTGTCATAGTATTAGGCTTCGCTTGAGTTTCAAATAGAGGGAATGGATGGAATAATTTTTAATCGTCTAAGTTTACCATTTTTGCTTCCATCAGCATGACTGGTGCTTCCCTCGGGTTAACGTTTCCCGCTGACATGTAATAGAAAGATTACATTGAATCAATTGATAGGTTAGCTGCTGGTTTACTGTGTCATTCTAGACAATTTTTCACGCCAGAATCTATCTTACATATTTATAAGTCTACCATTCAGCCAGGCTTCGAATATTGCTGTCATATCTGGTCTGGTGTTTCTATGCATTTTATATATTCTTGATAAAATCCCAAAAAATGATCTTCAATATCTGACTTGGCATCTCGACCTCAGACCGTTTACCATCGCCTTAACGTAGCTTCCCTCTGCCTTTTCTATAAATATTTTCATGGTCGTTGTTTTGATGAGCTATGCTCTTTCGTACCTAGATTTTTTTAATTTAAGCGGTGTACTCGATTGACGGCGTGATCCTGTCGATTTAAAGTTGAAATATAAAGATGTAACCGTAAGTTCTATGCTAACGGTTTCTTCATCCACACTTCTCTCTTGTGGGACTCTCTTCCGGCTTCTTGCTTTCCATCCAACTTTGATCTTCAATAGTTTAAATGTAATGCCAATTATTTTCTGTCTCATTGACTCCCGATCTTTTATTCCTCTCTCTTATCAATAATGTCTTCATTTTCATATATTCACATATTCCCTGACATTCCTCAAGCCCCCCCCCCTCAGTGTTGTAGTGCCTTTATTGTCTTGCTTGAGGTGAAATGATAAAAGAAAAAAAAACAAGAAGAAAAAGAGTATTTGAATTTTTTAATATATTTTTAAAAAATCATCATCGTCGTCGCCATCATCATCATCATCATCATCATCATTAGTCCCATGACTAGGCGTGGTCGTAGGGTCGATGCCTAGCTGACCAACTACATATTTCGCTTGCATGCTAATATTTGAGTTTCTCTGAATGACATTCCAGTCCATTCAATATCGTTATCTGGCCACTATTCTTCTGACTGGCTCTTACTTTTCGTCAGGTGGCCACTCGTAGGTTGACAGTTTTGGCTCTTATGACGTGGATATACACAACTTTACGATACACCATAACTTTCTCTTCTTGACGGTGGATATGAAGTTTTCCAATGGCTTCGTTTCTTGTCGCATGTTTTCATAGTACCGCGTCATTTGTGACCAGGTCTACGTAGGAGATGCCTGGGATGGTCCTGATGTAGTTCATTTCCAGTACTTGGGTTCTTCGCTGTAAATCTGCTGTTAATGCCCATGATCCACTGGAATGTAACCTTGTCCAATAAAAACGAAGTCTCTGGGAATGTTATGATTTTCATTTTCTCTCGAATATAAAATGCAGTTTTAATATCTGGTCACTTTTCCACAGGTCGAATTTTCTCAGGTCTTCACTTCTAGCTGATGAACCGTTTTTTATATTATTATTATTTCCGGATCTGTGGAGATCGTCTTGTGTTTGAAATAAGATAATATTTCTTTTAATCTTATTTTGGATTTGGAATAATTATTTCAGATGTTAACTTAGAAAATAAAATCACACGGAAATGTGAAAATGTAATTCGAATCAAAAAGAAAAAGAAAAAAGTACACACGTTTCATTTTTCATTAGAAAATATAAAAGAAAGATGATCTAAAAATATGACTAAAACTGAAAAATATTTGGTCGTTCTGGAAACAGACCCCCGATTTCCTGTCCAAAAGAATCTTTAAGAAAATAAATATACTGCCTGAAGATGGCTGGCGAAGTGGCCAAACTAACTACAGAATAATAAAACAGTACAATTATCTATTTATATATATAAAAAAACATACTTAAAAATCTCCGTGTATCGTAATACTTGACAATGAAATGAGATGAAAGTATATTATTTCTCAGAGACACAAGTAATTCTTCAATCTGAGTATTGGTGTGGCGACAGAGATTTGTAAGGTTGATTAGAAATTATTTCAAATTGTCTTGTCGAATCTTAAAATAGGATGTCGAAGAGAGAAAAAAATGAGAAAATCAAGTTCTCGAGCATTATAATGGAACTTAAACAGGAATCGCTTTTCAATGATTTTCTATGTTAAAAACCTTAGATAAGATGATTATTATTATTATTATTATTATTATTATTATTATTATTATTATTATTATTATTATTATTATTATCTTTCGTTTTATTCATGACATGAATCACGTTGTATTGTTCGTGATTTTAAACAGTGTTCTGATATTTTTCTTCACCTGAATGTAACCTTCATTCGAGGTTTGATTCAGTTCACCAGGCGTGTCTCTGTGTTGGAATCTTCGTGGTGGTACCCAACACTCTGGGGAATTTAATGCAAGAAATAGCTTCCACAAAAACAAGACAAATATAGAAAACTAGATTCTTTATTTTGTAGTAGATAAATGCACTAAATATCTGCGAGACACGGGAAACCAAATGGTGAACCGACTGCTTCTATTGCGTAAGTTCTACAAATATTTAGTTAACACCTATTACATACAGAAAACCCGACACAATTCTTTTTTTTTTTGTAATTAAAAAACTAACTCAGAAAATTAAATACAGTGAAACACTATCTTAGCTTATCGCAAATTGGACGCACGGGTCCTGGACTTGAACTCTAGGGAAATGTATGACAGCTGACAGCAGTATTTTTTGGATGGATTAAAAAGAGTGTACTTTTAAAAAATCTGTAAGGATGACAGAACGAGGATAAAAAACGAGTATTGAAGGGGAGCATAACAGCAAAGAAACAGGGAGTTAATGACGGCCACAGAAAAGAAAGCCGCATTCTTTTTACTGTTGTCATTCAATACAAACCCCAAGAGCCACTAAATGTAGAGCGTTACTGAATAAGTTTGTTGAAAGTAGGTAAAGGTTGGTCCGAAACTTGAAGAGGTTAAGATTATAATGATCTTGGAAGCATCCCCTCGGTATTAGTTCTTGGGAAAAGGCTGTCCGAATGGAATGTTCTTCATACCAAAAGAATACGAAGAAAATGAGGGGAAATGAGGGATCATGTAAAAGTGACCTGGCAGGTCTTAGCTGGACGGGTATAAATTGGTGGAACTAAGGAATGTAGCTCGTTAGATGATTCATCATTGAAACCCCGATAGAGCAACGATAGGGTTGTGATGTTTCGTCCGTAAAAATGGGTTATGAGGGCAACATAATTAATCGTCTACAAGGTCTCATAATGGCAGGGTAAGAAAGGGAGAGAGAGATAGATTAGTAGATTTCGACGACTTGCGGCTTCCGGGAATGTATTTCGATGACTGTAGTTCAGTAAATTGTACAACTGGCAAAATGACGGCAGAAGAGACACGAGGTAACAGAAATGTGGCTATTTTCATTATTCGGCCTATTGTCCTCATCTTTGTCGCCATATTTATTACAACGTTTCGACCATTGTACGCTCCGGACTTCTACAGATGGTTGGAATGTCGAACTGAACCCTTTATTTCGCCCACGTGCCATGTTTTTAATGGAGAACTTGGAGAGGGGAATTAACAGGCGATAACTGATAAGTGACATCCATTAAAAACATGGCACGTGGAACTAGAACAGTCTACCCCAGTGAGCGAAATAAAGGGTTCAGTTCGACATTCCAAACACCTGAAGAAGGCCGGAGCGTACAACGGCCGAAACGTTGTAATAAATATGGCGACAAAGATGAGGGTAATAGTCCGAATAATGTAAATAATGTACATAATATCTCATCTTAGAAATATAGACAGAAATGTGGTTGTGAAGAAGTATGCTGAGAATAAAATGGACGGAAGATGAGACGATGAGGTTTTAAGGCAAATCAGAATGGCTGATGCTCACCTACACGATAAGGCTTCCGGCGCCTGCTTGGTCTCCCGCTTTCCACTGACCTGAGGTGGAACAACTACATTGAATCAATAGCTTGATCTACCGCAAGAAAAGTTGATTCTCTGTGTTGCGCCAGAAGGTTTTTCTCGCCTGGGTCCGTACTGCTGGAATTTAAACGTGCTACTAGGTTGGCATCTCGGTCTCATTCTTTAACTGTCGAAAAAGTTAAATGTAACTGCCTCTTCTACTAATACAGCTTCTTCTCGTGCCCTTTCCGACAGTCGAACTCCTTTCCTCTTACTTACTTCCCTGATAGCTATAATCTTAAATATTCAAATGTAACGTCAATCGACATCTTCTGATGCCTTGATCCCGATCGCCGTCCTTCTCGACATCCTTTCCTCAAACACGCCTCCTGCTCTCACATTCTGTAGCCCCAAGCGTGCGAGTGGCACTCGCGCCTTACTTGGGGTGAAATGCTTAAAAAAAATAGGTGCCTAAAGGACTCTTAGAATCAGAAAGAGACGCTTGATATTAGATGTCCACCCAGGTTTTAAAATAAATTCAGGACAAGTAATCAAATCACAAGAAGAAAATGTATCTCAAGCAAATTAGATTTAATCTTTCAAGTGAACTCTTTGGACCCTGACTACCACTTTACCGGTGATCGAGAAAAAAAGATGCAACTCACTCACACATACGTTAGCAAAAATAAAAATGAAAGGAATTTTATTTTAAAATATTTAATATCTAACCTCATTTTTTTCGATCTCATGAGGTATGGAATTTGCATGACCTTTCTTACATAAATTAAATGAATTAGATGCAAAAATGATTCGAAGTAATTAAATTTCTGTACTTTTTAAAATTACGCGTATATCAGGCGTCAAGTTTCATTAGACATGTGCCTTGTACTTTGACAAGAGTATTTATAGATTTATATTTACGTAGGTTCTGTGCCTGCTTTTGAGCATGTTTACCCATAAATACAACATACCTGATATATTAACGATAATCTTTCAATCTCAATTCGATTAAAGCGTCCTGGGTATGACGATAAACTACATCCGCATCCTGGGTATGACGATCAACTACATCCGCGTCCTGGGTAAAACGATAACCTACATCCAACAGCAATGCCTCGGATCAGGAGACTTTGAGGAGCGTGGAACCACCTCTTAATTACTGGTGTTCCTAGGTCCACCCTGATCCAGGTGGTAGCACCTGTTATGGTCCCAACTATGGGCAAATAGTTAACCCCGAAAGTGTAAAAATAGGTTTTAATACCAGAAATACTTTCTAAAAAATTATTACCAGAAATAAATTTTTGAAGAAAAAAAAACTATTACCAGCAATACGTTTTTGAAAAAAAAATATTACCAGCAATACGTTTTGAAGAAAAATAATACCAGCAATAAGTTTTTGAAAAAAAACTATTACCAGCAATACGGTTTTGGAAAAAAAAATTACCTGCAGCAATACATTTTTGAAAGGAAAAAAAATATTACCAGCAATACGTTTTGGAAAATAATATTACCAGCTATACAATTTTGAGGAAAAAATATTACCAGAAATAGATTTTTGACAAAACAAAAATATTACAAGGAAAGAAAAAAAGTTGTCGGCATTAAGTGACCCATTGAGGTTGATATGCCGTAAAACAAAACAAACCAAACCAAACCAATTCGATAAAAATATGAAATAACTAAATGTTGGTGAAACCTTTATGGAATAGACTTGAAGCGTGCTTTCTTGAGTTTCAGTTAAAAGAGTGCTTACAGACATTAATGATTGTTCTACTCGGTTAAATGAAAGAAAACATGGCTCAAACTAGATACTCCATATCGAAAAGAAACTTGGCTCGAAAAATAAACTGTCAATTGGAAGGAAATCTCCTCCGACGATCTTGTTTGTTGAAATGAAACATGACTCCACAAGTGAGGTGTCAATTGAAAGGAAACAGGGCTACAAAATGTAAGCTGTCAATTAAAAGGAAACACGGCTCAAACAATGGAGATGTAAATTAAAAGGAAACAATGGCCCGAACCAATTCAATTAAGAGGAATCTATGGCCTGGCAAGTAAGTAATCAATAGAAACATGACTCTGTCTTTTTTACAAATTCTTTCATGGTAACTGCTCCGAGGAGCTGCTTTCGCTGGTTCCCAAACTTCATGAATTTATGCGTTCAACTAGGCTGGCATCTCGCTCACACCCTTTCACTGTCGAAACTGTTAAATGTAGCCGTCTCTTCTACTCCAATAGCTTCATGTCTCGCACCTCTCGCCTGTGGAAATCCCTCCCCTTTTCTTGTTTCCCTGATAGCTATAATCTCCAACTATTCAAATGTAATGTCACTCGACGTCTCCGGATGCCCTGATCTATCCCCTATCTTTCTCTTCATCCTTTTCTCTATCACTCCTCTTTGCTCTAGTTTCAACTCTCTGTAACCCCTTGCGTGCTAGTGGCTTCCCGCCTTGCTTGGGGTGACACGCTTATAAAAAAAAACAAAAAAAACAAAAGGTCAATTGAAGTAATAGAAAGAGGCATAAAACCCCACCGTGAAGGAAATCCGCTACAGAGTATTGCAACAGTCAACTAAGTGTAAAATTTAACATATATAATGGAGAATGGGAGAATTATCAAAATCATTTATGTTTCGGCAGCGTAAGAGTTCGAAGTGTCTGAATTTAAAGCTCAAAATAATCGCTCTTGAAAATAGAAAATACCGTATTTTCAGGTTTACAAGACGCACTTTTTTTTCCTAAAAATACACTGAAAAATACGTATGCGTCTTCCAAGACGAATGTAAGGCAACGGTCGGGTTCAAGTAAGATTGGGCGGTCACCTAATTGACTTAACTGATATGTTGAGTCATTACACTATAATGTCAGCTATCTATATAATTCAGTCTTTTATATAATGTAACCTCAGTACTTATTTGTTACTTATATATATATATATATATATATATATATATATATATATATATATATATATATATATATATATATATATATATATGTAAAATTGAACATTGAAGTCAATAGTCAGTGGTGATAGACTGTTTCATGCTAAACGCAATCATCAAGCCTGATGATTGCGTTTAGCATGAAACAGTCTGTCGCCTCTGAGTTTTGACTTTTTCCCCTATGATTTATTCCATTTTTGTGCTGCAGTGATAATATCATGGCTCCTCCTCGGAGAAACAAATAGGAGAAAATTCAATAAATATAATATTATCCGTGAGTCACAAACATTCAACAAATTCATCAAAAAGTCTTCTTGTAAATGGCGTTTAGTCTTTTCTTCTCGATTTCCTTGACTACCTTTCTTTGTCTGCCATCAACACTGTCATCTGCATATCTTATGTTGTTAAGATCGTGGCCACCATTAATGAATCCTGCTAGGACGTCTAATTCACACAGACTCGCCTCACCGTATAGGTTGAATAAGTCTGATGAGAAGCCACATCCTAGTTTTACACCCTTTTCTATTTTTATATGATTACTGTAAACATTTTCT
>OZ038480.1:117476207-117481207 GCA_964036315.1 Acanthosepion esculentum
AATAAGTAGACAAAACTTGTCTAAATTATTTTGTATCACATTTCTTAATGAAAACGTGTTGATAAAATATACACAATACATACATACATACATATATATATATATATACATATGTGTGTGTGTGTGTATATATATATATATAGTTATTAATATGGATAAATAAAATAACTAGATGTTAGAAAATGTATATACGTGGGTTTGTGTGCATACACAGGAAAGCGAATTAATATTTACTCAGTTTAATTTAACGTGTAAACAAAACAGTGCTCAACGTGGTTAGACAGCCTTAAGAAGTATATATATATATATATATATATATATATATATATATATATATATATATATATATATACCTACGTTCGAAGTGCAACTTAAGTTTCGTTGTTCTACCAACACATCAGACACTAATGATTACTTTTACTTTTTACTTGTAATAATTTGTGTTTGATGAGTTTCGTAATACAACGAATTTTTCATTTGCACTCAGAATGTACATATATATATATATATATATATATATATATATATATATATATATATATATATATATATATATGGGGGAGAGCGAGAGAATATTAAAACAGAAGAGAAGGCAAAGAGTGATTGTAAACAGCGATTGGATTCCAAACGGTTTTAAAAAGTTCTATGTGTCTGAAAGCTACGGTATGATATTTAATAAGAGGGGAGATTGTTCTGACTGCTTGAGGTATCAGGAGGAACAAAGACAAAGAAAGGAAGACGGAAAAACTAAAATACTATAATAGAAATTGGAAAACGAAAGGTAGTAGTAACGGGTTGTTGTTAACGGGTGCACATTTAGTTGAAGGAGGAAAATGAACGATTAGGTTACATTTCGTTAGCGGCTCGACTTACTCCGCCAACGCTTTTGAAGATCGCCGAATTTTTGATACATCTCGAATCACTAAGTGCTGCAAAGTAGATTTGGAAAGCACAAGTGATGAATGTCGATACTAAGCAGAAAGAATCACGCTGTAGACAGACAGGAATGGAGAAATTAGAGCAATGACATTCAGTGTAACGAAGCAAATCGAAACGAAAGTCTAAAGGTAGAAACAAGGAACACGATCAAAGCTGCATGTATATTATCACTGACCTTCACACACACACACACACACACACACACATGCACATACACACACACACACGCCCACGCACACACAGACACTCATATATATATATATATATATATATATATATATTTATATATATATATATTTATATATATATATATATATATGTATTTGTGTATTTAGGCAGCAATACCTCTTCCACTTTCATGCACATTTCATTGAATACGACAGACAAGGTGCTTTGATTTAGTTTTCTATACAATTTCTCATGCGATCTAATAATTCTTTTCTTTTCGGATGATAAATTATATAAAAACTATCCGAATGTTCTTTTTATCCGAGCGCTTTCGGCTATACATTTAGCCATTTTCAAGGATTAAATAATTTGACTGTAGAAACAAGGGACTCGTTCAAAGCTTCATGGGTATTATCACTGACCTTCACACACACACACACACACACACACACACACACACACACACACACACACTCATATATATATAGGATACAGGAGAAAGAATATTTTCTATGAAAATTTCTCGGACATTCAGGCCGGTAAATGTTATTTAATACTGTTTGTTATAAACAGAGCATTTGCTTAAATACTTGTATCTATAAAAAGAATTTCTTTAAATATATTCAATATATATATATATATATATATATATATATATATATGGAAAAGGAGTTTTTATAAAAAAAAGGCAACAAATATCTGGTTCAACAGAAAGATGCTGACAATACCATGGACAGAAGAAACTAGTAACAAGGTAATTTAAAGAAAACAAGAACAAAGACGACACATGCTTAGGTCAAAGGAGACATCTAACAATTCAGGAGTGCATAAGAAAAAAGTGTTTGGCGAATTTGTATACTGATGTGACACACTGAAGGACACATCAAGTAATCTTGAGCTTGTCTAAATCGAGCTTGGATAGCAAAATCGAGAGTGAGGCTCAAATAAGACTACTTCTAACGTCTCCACCCAAATGTCGAAACTGTCATTTACTATCTATACACTTTTTCCCCCTCATTAGTAGTAGATAGGTTCGCCTGGACTCCATTCCATACTCCTTATGTTTGGATTTTATTTTCTGTTTAGTTTAGTGTCGTGGGGCTCTCCCCTTTTTACACAAGATGGACTCGTCTAAAGTATACTTATACTGACAAAGTTGGAGATACGAGAGAGATACGTTGAGATAAGTTTGAGATACGTAGAGTCCACAGAGAGAGAGAGAGAGAGAGAGAGAGAGAGAGAGAGAGATAATTGCAGCTTCACTTACAGAGACTTGTACATATACTTTCTACTAACCCGCATTCCTGGACTACTAATCTTCATTGCAAGTTTGTATTCTTACGTACAATACACTTATTTTCCTAGTTCAATTACTGGGGTTGTTTATTTATTTGTGCAGGATTCCATCCCCGGAATCCACAACATTTAGTTTTCCGGTTTCTAAAAAGGTATTTTCCTTCTCTTTTATTTCCGGTGGCCCCTTTCTTCTTGGTAGCATTATCACCATACTTGAGGTGCTGCCTCTTACTTTGTAACGCTCTACCTCGTGTGGCTTCTGGGCCTTGTATAGGGTTACGTTAAACGTTAACGTTAAAGGCTGGCCACTCGTATTCGAGGATACCCATCAAATTAGGCGGATAGCTAATCCCTATTGCAGATGTTTGCTTAGGCGCATTTTGCGTTTGTCCAACACCCACAGAGCCCACCTGTGGTTTATACTGCAACTATGTTGAGCAAATCTTAGTTATAGTTTCTTGGAGAGAAGCGTGTCATCTAGTGTGATCAAAATACGAACAAGGCCAGCACGGCTTGTAACTTCGTTTTTCACTCACAAGTTATGGTTTTGTTATTCCTGTCAAATCGACTTTGGTGAGATTCAAACCAGAATCTCGTGGTCAGCAAGCGAACGTTCTAACTGGGCCACGTGCTAATTTTGTACAGGGTGCACATGATTGTAAAAGAAACAAGTTAGAAATTGTGGAGAGCCATGATTACCAATATATCTCTAAGTGACATGGCTTTTGAAAAAGAAGTATACAAGTAAAAATCACTCGATATATTTGTAGAGGCTTACGTCCATATCACGACGAAACACCAGTTCCCGTACGATCATGAAAGTTGAGCAACGTCGAGCTTAGTCAGTACCTAATGAGTGACCGATTGGAAATACCAGATGCTGTAAGCTTTGATGTACGGGTGGTGTAATGAATAAAGGCTCGAAATTTTTAGGCGATGTTCCAATTCCGTTTGGGTTTGTTATATTCACTTACGAGCAAATTACCCCGGGAAAGGTTTGAATCCACATCTCTTCCCCCAAGCTATATGTTAATTAGTAAGAATTGTATTACTGAAGTATTATTATCTGAAATATTCTTACAATCTAAGAATATTGCTTGCCTTTAAATAACTTGCAAAATGTTGATAAGCCGTAAAAAACAAATCAACCAATCAATATATATGTTGCACATTCTTTTGGTCGATTGTAAAGCGTACAATAAAATTATAGGTGTCAGATTTTAAAGAAATCATTGCGTTTTAGACTTAACAATAATGAACTGAAAAAGCCATAGAAAGATGGTTGGCAGCTATCTAATATGTTAACTAAGGAAGCCATTTTAAATTCTTTTATCAGTAAATTAACTTTTATATTTGTTTATACGAGGAACTATTATATGGCTTAATTATCTTGTATTCGTGTCTGTGAGTACGAGAGGTAAACAAATTATGCGAGTCAATTCGTATCAGCATGACGCCACAGACATTTAGCTAAAAGAAGCGGTAAACAATTATCGTGAAACATACGCTAGTGTGTACTTATGAGAACTGATTATATTTTGCATTATTTCTATGAGTAGAACAGTACGGAAGCGACTGGTAAGTGTGTTGAAACCCCGGAATTATATGACTGTAAAATAGTAACTTCATAAAAGCTTAAAAAAAAAAACCTTCACTTGGATTTGATCATCTTCAGTAATAATGAAAAGAATGTTTAAACGTAATAAATCTGAAACATTAAAAAAAAAAAACAATGTTATATAGAAAAGAATTTAAGAAAATTGAAGCAACAAAAATTAGTTCTAAAAGAATTTACTAGGAATACCATCGACTGAACATGTGAGCTACAATGTAGTTAAAAAAAGAAACGAAAAAGTGGCCTTCCAAAAGCTAAGCAATGTATTAAGAAGCAGGAAAATTACACCAGAAACAAAGAAAAGAGTGCTGGATATTTATGTAATATCGGTCCTCTTAAATTGAAGTGAATGCTTCACCATCCCATTACAGATGAAGAAGAGACTTCCGGCAACAGAAATGCGGTTCTATAGAAAAATGGGGAGAATACCATGGACCGAACATGTGACCAATATATATATGTATACTTTATACTTCTCGTTTTTCACTCTCGCGTGGTCATGTATGACGTCACGAGTTGTGACGCGATTTTCGCTTCCGCGTCACGTATATACGAGGTTGTCGTTACTTTGAAATTTTTCATGCATCAAAGGCGGACTATCATTGTTGTGTTGTCCGTGTGTTGTTTGATATATTGAAATTGTCATCTTCTTAATACATTGCCGTGTGTTGTTTGATATATTGAAATTGTCATCTTTTAATGGCTTATGTAAGCCGAAAGCTTAGTATGGATTTAATATGGTGTTTTCCTTTCGTCATTCAACGATAATGTGATTAAGCTTATCAGACAATATGAAAGCAACTTACTTAAAATAAACAGACAAAACTTGTATATATTATTTAATGAAACATGCATATATATATATATATATATATATATATATATATATATATATATATATATATATATATATATATATATATATATATGATGGACTTCCCTGTCTACTTCGACGTATGAAGATCCGACAACCACATTCAGT
>OZ038480.1:117486207-117613707 GCA_964036315.1 Acanthosepion esculentum
GATATAAATTCGAAAGATCGAAAGAGAGGTAAACGGAATAAAAAGGATAAAACGGATGGAAAGAAGAATAGGCTAGGAATATATGAGAGTAAGAAAGAAAAAAGAAATGAATGATGAAAAGGATGAATGAAATAAAATAAGGAAAAAACTGCGATGTGAATAAATTAAGTATCGAACGAAAAAACAAAGAAATGTGAAAGAAATGAGCGAAAGAGATTAAATAGAATAAAGAAAGAAAAAGTGGAAAAGGAAAATGCAAATAAAGAAAGAAGGGAAGATGTGATAAAAAACAAAACAACATAATCTAAAGAAAAAGATTCAATGAAAATAAGAGAAAAGAAAGAAAGAAAAAGTGTAAAGGAGAAACTAAGGAAATATGAAGCGATACAAAAAAGAAAGAAAAAAGAAAGAAAAAGAAAGAAAAAAGAAAGAAAAAAGAAAGAAAGAAATGAAGAAAAGTTAAACAACAAAATATAAAGAAAATGTGACACTATTTAGCTATGGTAATTGGCTAACTAATTAACCATAGAAATTAAAAACGGAAATAATTAAGGCGAGAAAGAGCTATATCGAAAGACAGACCGAGCGATATTATTGTTTTTTTAACAAACAAAAAAAAAAAAATGCGTAAAGATTTTATTTCATTTACGAAGAAAGATATTTTTTTCGCAGAAGACAGAAAATTCGTAAGAGAAGCCAGGTTTCGGTTTCTGTCAGAATTAATTAATGTCATGACGCGCCAAGTGAAACGGAATACGGGGAGAAATGATAATCGGACCACACATATGCGATAATAAAAAATTTGGCTTCGGTCAGCTGCATATAGGCAGAAGAAATCAAATTCGGTTATCTATCAGAGATATCTTTAATGTACTCATTCTTAGATTCCGACGAAGAAAGCAAGCCGTTATGAATACAGACCTTGATATGATCACTGATTTTTTGTTCAAACTGTTGACCACAGAATTTCTGTCACCGAGAGCGAACATCTGGATATACGATAATATTAAGACACGAGAAAGACAAAGAAATTAGATTTCAGGTGGAAACGATCACCCAGTTAAAAGTTGACTAGCAGTGATTAATGAGTCGATAGAGGTCCGGACTAAGGGGATTTGGGTGACCCCAAAATTACGATGTGATAAAGAATTATTTTTGCAATCTGGGATATGTAAAGAAATAGTCTAGACGATAAAAAATGTTTTGCTGGATAATAACTTTAAGAGGGCCAGCCTAGCCACACCCACGCTGCCGAGCGATCATTGGCCAAGTGGTGGCGTGATTGATAGGCGAAGGTGAATGTATGAGAAATGCGGGGAAGTTGTTAACACACACTGAGAGGATTGGTATGAGATACCAATATGAGAAAGAAAGAGTCTATGAGGATAATTCTCCTCCGACCTCTCCCCACAGACGAGGGAGAGAACCCCTCTAAAACAGAAAGTAATTAAGTTCCAAAAATGGGAAATGATAAATTTTTCTGTCCGAAGACAAAGAGAATTCTTGTTGGGAATTGAGAATTATCGAAGAACCCAAACCACATCCGGCCCCCACACTGGGTTTTGGTGGGCGTCCATATAAACGAACATCCTCGGGTGTTCAAGCAGTAGCAGTTCCAGTTGAGTAGCAGTTCCAGTTGAGTAGCAGTTCCAGTTGAGTAGCGTTCCAGTTTCAGTTCGAGTTAGTTCGAGAGACAGCGGGGCTCGGTGAATAGGGCCTCGAAGGAGGTGACCAAGAATTCCACGCTTTTCGACTTTGCCTTCCCACCAAAAGCAAGTTTTAATGAAGATCGACTTAAGACACGAAAAGCAAGTTTTATTGAAGATCGACTTAAAACACCAAAAGCAAGTTTTAATGAAGATCGACTTAAGACACCAAAAGCAAGTTTTAATGAATATCGACTTAAGATACGAAAAGCAGTTTATTGAAACGCAACTTAAGATATCAAAACTCGCTTAAGAAACGCAAAAAGTGTCAGGAATCCATAGAAGC
The DNA here is from genome assembly GCA_964036315.1 of Acanthosepion esculentum. Classification (NCBI taxonomy): domain Eukaryota; kingdom Metazoa; phylum Mollusca; class Cephalopoda; order Sepiida; family Sepiidae; genus Acanthosepion; species Acanthosepion esculentum. The sequence continues at coordinate 117,488,200 of OZ038480.1, forward strand.
GGGCTGGGAGAGAGACGCGCTCAACTATTCAATAGACAGATATAAAGATAATTGTTATTTCTCAACACATTTGAACCTCTTGTGTTTGTTCCATTATTTTTCTTTTACATACACTTGTGCGGTATCATCTTCACCCCGGATTCAGCTTGCACTACGGACCGACGCCTGGTTGATTTCGTCTACATAAGATCAAATCACAACGTGGGTAAGTTAGACTAGACCTCAAAGCAGTCACTTCGGTGACCAGACGTTGGAGGCGAGCTGAGAACGACAAAGTTGATATCGAATCTAATCAGACACCGGGAGGTCAGTGTCACATATTGGGGCAGCGATCGACTCTTTGAGTGGTTGTGGGTGTCACACAATTGGTGCTGCGACCAAGACATCGACCGCGACTTACCCAAACCAACCAAATAGGGGTTAGTGTCACAAAAAAAAGAGTAAATGAAAATAAGAGAAAAGAAAGAAAGAAAAAAGTGGAAAGGAGAAACTAAGGAAATATGAAGCGATACAAAAAAGAAAGAGAAAGAAAGAAAAAAGAAAGAAAGAAATGAAGAAAAATTAAACAACAAAATATAAAGAAAAAAGAGTAAATGAAAATAAGAGAAAAGAAAGAAAGAAAAAAGTGGAAAGGAGAAACTAAGGAAATATGAAGCCATACAAAAAAAAGAAAAAGAATGAAAGAAATAAAGAAAATTTAAACAACAAAATATAAAGAAAAAAGAGTAAATGAAAATAAGAGAAAAAAAGAAAGAAAAAAGTGGAAAGGACAAACTAAGGAAATATGAAGCCATACAAAATTAAGAAGAAAAAGAATGAAAGAAATGAAGAAAAGTTAAACAACAAAATATAAAGAATAAAAAGAGTAAATGAAAATAAGAGAAAAGAAAGAAAATAAAACAGATAGAAAAAATAAAGACATAAGAGGCGACAGAAAAAAGAATGAAAGAAGCAAATACCAAAGAAAAACAATGGAAATAGAAAGGAAGGAAAAAGATAAGAAATAACACTGAAAGAAAAGAAGTTGAAATAGGAGAAAAAAAGGAAAATATAGTAAACGAAAAGTTTCTTTTATAGAAAGAAAGTAAAGGAAAGCTCGATATCCGTCCCTATTTAATACTAGTAGGCTGACAAAAATAAAAAAGAAAGAAAGGAGAAAGCACGAGCGAAAGAAAGAAAGAAATATAGTGAGTCATTAACGAAAGAAAAACGGAAAGAAATGAATTAAACAGAAGCATATCTGTTACGAGATCACAACAAAAACAACAGGATTAGAGGTTTATAATACTTTCCCTTTCCAGAATGAATGAAGCATATTATCAAATTTTGTTCGCACTCTGCCGCGGAAAACAATAAATTATTTACAATACACACTGAAGTACATCATACAAATCGGCAAGTATTGATTGTCAATCGATTAGTTTCGAAAAGCTTAAGCAGAACAATGAATCAAAAGATATTTTCTTTACTTACTTGACCGTTGAAATTGTGCCAGATAATATCAGACAATATGGCTGACTCGGTTGATGAGGAAGTGGTTTTTGATTGGCAATCAAATGGCCCGATGTTGAACATGATTCGAAACAATTGGTACGATCTTATGTCGGTAAAAAAATCCGTTAGGGAAAATAGATTATGTGAAGTGGATATACTTGGATAATCGTTAAGTTGCTACAGTCATCCAACCAGGATTGATCCCGCATTAGACATGCTGAATATATATATATATATATATATATATATATATATATATATATATATATATGTATATATATATATGTATATATATATATATATATATATATATATATATATATATATATATATATATGTGTGTGTGTGTGTGTGTGTGTGTGTTTAACATCAATATTTGTGTCCCCTGAATTGTAAGAGCTTGACGGACACTGTCGTATATAAGTCAACGGTGAAATTTGAGGCCTCGCGCCCGGGACCAATACCATATCAGTTCGACAGAAAAAAAAAGACTGAATCAAAGATATTATGAACATAAAAATGTCAAAGGAAACACGTATATATTGAAATGGCACCACCCTGTCAAGCTATATATAGGATAGGGAAGCTAATATTTAATGAAAAGAATAGAAAAAAATTCCCTGAAATAAACTGGACAATTATGAGGAAAAAAATCACGCCTATTTACCCGGAGGAGAAATTATTAATATTACTGTTTGAAGATCTTACAATTTTTTTAAATGAGTGGAACAAAATATTGTCGAGGTGCAGGTATGCAGGAGGAAGGTGTATATTGTCGCGTTTCGACCCTGGTTGAAAATAACACGGTTTAAATAGCTAAATATAAAAAGTAGAAGATTGTTACGATTTTTTAACAAGCAGCCTTAAGATACTTAAAACGACTTAACTCGAGTAACTACTTCGTGATTTTTTGAATCGATTTGCATTTCTTATAATCAGTTGATCTTATATTATTCTGTGAGTCACATTAAATCGCATTGAACAATTAGAATTAAGTTATGGCTCGTGCTAAGAAAATAGTGATTGATGTATAATAACATAGATATAAATTATGTTAATAATATATATATATATATATGTGTGTGTGTGTGTATATATATATATATATATATATATATATATATATATATATATATATATATATATGTATGTATGTATTAAAATATGTAATTCAGGAATCATTATATTAGACATACCATGGCTCAATTAGGACTCATTTAAACACACACGGAATCATACCAAGCTTCATCTGCAACATACTCGTAGAAAGTTCAACTATAATAGCCTCATTCAAATGTAATAAAGACTAAAAATAATGAAAAAGCCAACACTCAATAACATCAACTATGAACACGATCAAAATATGCTGAACGTATTTTGAAAATGAATAAAAACATTTCAATAACTCTAGATACATACGTAAATATTTTTTGTTTACTTTTTTTTAAGTGTTTCACCCCAAGCAAGGGGGGGAGCCACTAGCACGCAAGGGGTTACAGAGAGTTGGAGCGAGAGCAAATAAGAGTGATAGAGGAAAGGATGAAGAGAGGGATAGGCGATTAAAACTCTTTATTCTACATTCAACACCATCATTAGATAAGACACCAGAAGTATTGAAACAAAATGGGTATTTTTGTATTGATTTTATACAATATTTATGTGATAGATTTCGAATAAGTTATATTTGCTCTACTGTGTACTGAGCACTTTTTAAGAATAGTATTTTGTGGTTATTGGAATTTATTCCGTATACACCAATCCTATACTTATATATATATATATATATATATATATATATATATATATATATATGTGTGTGTGTGTGTGTGTGTGTGTGTGTGTGTGTGTGTGTGTTATGGGAACTTACCCACAATAATAATGGACTATTCCGGACATCATAAATACTGCGCCTCAAGCGAGAGTCAGACAGAGTGAGAGACAAAGTCGCGTCAGACGATTACTGGAAGACATTGGAATAGTGATACTTGTCGAGACAACATAGTTCACTCTAACCAAATCTCAAGTCATTACTAATACTTCTACTTCTTTGTATATATTTCTGTTTGTAATATATCTGTGTTATTCATTGGTTCTACCTTGGACCATCACCGTGGTACAAGGCACTTGGACCATAACAATATATATAATGATCTATCTATCTATCTATCTATCTATCTATCTATCTATCTATCTATCTATCTATCTATACCGGTGTAAAATCAAAATTGTCCAAATCGTGTAACAGCAAGTGATAATTGCCCATCCCACAAAAGGTTAAATATCTAAAAAAAAAAATTAAACTAATTGATTTTCTTTTTTTTCCAGGTTTTCAGATAAGACATTTAGCAATCTTAACACCATTGAAAAACCCTTTGAGTTATTCATCTAGAAAGAGAACAGGTTAAAATCGTTTTGTGTCACTACCACTGAGTAATGGTTAAAGGAAAATGATCATTCAAGCCTTCAGCAATGGTAACAACATTCATACTCTGGCTTCTACCTTCAAAGTCCATTGAAGAGCCATCAAGCGAACGGGGAATAGGTTTAGGAAAGAGGGAACAGTAGAGAAGTAAACTGGATCAGGAGGTCACACAAACAAGATGGGGGTCATCATTTCAACTTATAGCTAAATACATTTTTATCGTTCAAGTAGATTCCAATAGTGTTGTAAAAACCCTCAGAGAATTCCGGTAAGATATCCTTAATCATTTCTAAGTTACAACAGTTCAAAGCTTAATATATATATATATATATATATATATATATATATATATATATATATATATAAATTAAATAGTTATATGAATATGAGTTTGTAACCTTGGGTTTCACGCTATTGCGATTACAATTGCGTATGTATGCATGCTCAAACACATGGATACATGACTGCGTCTGGTCTCGCACTGTTCGTATATGTATGTGTTTGTGTGAACCATAATACGTACACCTGTATGTATGTATGTCTGCGTGCATATGAGTTTCAGCCCAAAACGGACACGGAGAAGAATTCCGCCCACCAAACATAATCAATCAAAAACTGACATAAATAGCTTCAAATTTTAATGATGACTGCAAAAGCGTAAAACCCAGGGTTACAATTACAAACTTATATCGATACAACTAAATATGTTAGCTCTATAACTGATATTGAGCGCTTTCCAATAATTACCGCACATATAATATATATATATATATATATATATATATATATATATATATATATATATATATATACATATTATACAGACACACACACACACATATATATATATATATATATATTAAGACATTTTTTATGTTTATACGTTCTTTTTATAGATACAAATATTTAAGTAAATGCTCTGTTTCAGTATTAACAACATTTACTGGTCTGAATATCCGACAAATTGTCATAGAAAATATGTGTCCTTCGACAGGAATTGAACCTATATTCTATACGGAAACGTCATATTGTCTGATGTGCTTTTGAGCCACAGAGGAGCGTTTCGATTTTACTGTTTTTAAACAACAATTTTCCATGATTTTCTCTCATACCTTCATATCTGCGCGATGCGTATCCAAACGTAAACAAATGACGTCACACATTATGAAAAGGACAAAGTCTGACAATTATTTTAAGACATTTGTTATTCTTATACGTTCATTTGTTTACATTTGGATACGCATCGAGCAGATATGAATGTATGAGAGAAAATCATGAAGAATTGTGGTTTAAAAACAGTAAATATTTGTATCTATAAAAAGAATGTATGAACATAAGCAATGTCTTAAAATAATTGTCGGACTCTGTCCATTTCCTAAAATACATACACACACACACACACACACACACATATATATATATATATATATATATATATATATATATATATATATATATATATATATATACAGGTATAACTCGGATTATGTCGTTTCGAGTTAAGTCGTTCTCGATTATAAGTCGTTTGTCAAAAAATATATGGAAAAATAAAAATCAAGTTTAAGTCATTTTATTCGACTTCAAGTCTCTCGGACACAAATATTGTAGTTGTAATATCACTAGAACTACGTTAAAAGCACATAAAATCATGTTAATGTACAATAAATAAGAATAAAAGTATATAAAATCATATTAAAATACATACATTTACAATAAATGTTAATATAATCATCATAAATCCTAGAGAACGAAATATGAAAACATCTGTGACTGTGTTGTCGTCTTATTTATCGGCCTTCAAGAGATCAATATTGACTTTTTCGACGGGAGTTCCAACATCTACAGTTTGGCGTCGTTTTCTGTATCACTCGTGATTCCCATGAAATTGAAATCCAGTTTAGTTTAGGTATACGAACGGTATATGTCCTCCTAGCGCCTACCCTCTCATCCTCATTCATTTGTAACTTTATATTTTTACCCAATGGCTTCTTTTGGAATGATTCGGACAACTCTATCAACGATTGTTCACAATAAGGATAAGATTTTGGCACTTATTAAATCTGATGCCCCAGGGATGAAGAATACTGTTATCAATAAGAAAAGAGGAAAAATCTTTGAAGAGATGGAACAACTTCTTTCACTTTGGATTGATAGGTTGAATCATTAGTGTGCTGCTATTAGTCAAGAAATCATACAAGCGAAAGAGATGTCTTTGACGACCTGAACAAAAAATACCCAGATGAGGAAGATGTAGAGTTTAAAGCGAGTCAAGGCTGTTTTACGAGATTTAAAGAACGAAGAAGTTATCACTATCAAGAAGCAAGGTGAAAGTGCATCAGCTGACAAACAAGCAGCAGCTAATTTTCCTAAAGCATTGGCTAAGATCAATGTAGAAAATAGGTTTCTTCTTGAACATATTTTTAACATTGATGAAACTGGATTATATTGGAAAAAATTGCCAGACCGTTCTTTAATTGCTAATGCTAAGTGTAAGGCTATATCGCTGATAAATTATTTTATTCAGAATACTGTACGTACATATCATAAATACTGTAATAGGCAATGGGGAGTGCTTATTTGCGGTTTATAGTGTGGTTATTTCGACTTAAATCGTTTTTTAATCTAAGTCGTGACCTCTGGAACCAATTAACGACATGGGGGTGAGTTTTCCTATATATATATATATATATATATATATATATATATATATATATATATATATATATATATATGTGTGTGTGTGTGTGTGTGTGTGTGTGAAAATTTCTCAAAGTTAACTTTTAGAGAAGACAATATTTATAAATAAATGACAATAGGAAAACAGTAATTGCTGACGCGTTTCGTCTTGCTTTGAAAAAGGCCACATTGGACGAAACGCGTCAGCAATTACTGTTTTCCTATTGTCATTTATATATATATATATATATATATATATATATATATATATATATATATATATATATATATATATATATATATATATATATACGCATGTTTATATGAGTCTCTGTGTGTGTGTACATGCCTATTTTAAACTTAACTTTTCCATTTCATTTAATATATGTCTTTTATATTACTGTCTTCATAGCACGCCATATAATTGAAAATATCTACTATGCTTGCGCCGTTAACTGCCATAATTTATCCCATCTAGTGATGTATTTATAGACACAAATGTACATGCAACCAGACGCTCGCACACAAGTACGTAAAAGCAGTAGGAGTGTTAAATGTTTCCGAATTTTTAACCAGATTTAAAGATTAATAACTATGTTTTTATTCCTAGTCCACAAGAATTTCTCCGCTAAATGTATTCTTCTTGACCAAATAAAACTTATCTGTCGACATCTTCAACTTCAGTCCTCATCTTGGTCAAAATGAGAACGGCAACAAAAAAAAGTAACACAAAAATACCTTCTTTCTTTGTTCAGATTGATCCTTTACTCGTTTGGTTGTTACATTAATTGATTGATAGTTTTACGGGTTATCAACCATTTGCAGGTTATTTAAAGCCAGAAGATATTTTTAGCTTTTTTCTTTCTTTTTAGAGATAATAATTACTTACTGATACAAGTCTTATTGATTAACTCAATACTTGCAGGAGAAGAGTTGAATTCCTACCTTTTCCAAGGCTATTTGTGCGCAACGGAATATAACGATCCCCAGTGGAATTAGAACTCGGCTCTCAGATTTCCAATTCGGAGTCGTTATCAATTTGGCAAATGTCAGACAGTGTTCTTCTTGGGAAAGTGAAAGAGAAGCTTTTGAATATGATGATAATATTGATATATGGACTCACGTCAGAAAGCATCGAATTAAGCAGAGATAAGTTTTACAATAGAACAGAAAAGTACAAATGGCAATAAACGTCAAAATGTAGTATTGTCACTACTTCCTCTACGGCTCGGGAGAGTTTAGCGAGCTATGGTTGTCACTTCACAGTTGGCTGAATCCGCCGTCTTCAGGCCAGAATAAACCCATCTTGATTTCTCACTGAAAATCGAAACCGACCTTTTCACCAAGCGGAAGGTCTTCATGTTGGAACAAGGCTTGGGACGTTATTGGTTAAATTCTAATGTCTTCAGCATAGAAATATTGCTGGTTATGGTTAAAGAGAGTACTTTCCTATAACAGTTTTTTTTTAAATTTTAACCACTTGCTCGCTAGCAAGACAAAAATATCACGTAAATCTTTTCTTAACCAGAAATCTCGCTTTCTTGCTCGTTGCTGATTAGTCAATTCAAGGACGAAAGAAAAGACTTCGTCACATCTTCTTCCTCTTATACTTTCTCTCTTCTAGAAAGTGTAACCGTACATTGGCCTTGTCATATATGTCATATTTCAGAAACACGATATATTTCCAACAACCTGTGTGGCTTTTGATTATTTTGGATTTTTATTTCCTATCCTTAAGCTTATATTACTCTAAATCGTTACAAAAAGAAATGACCATTGTCTTGGAGGAGAACTAAATACAAAAGTAGGGAGTGAATAATATAGTAAAACATTGTGTAGACTGGAATCCCATAAAGAACACGTACAAAAACAGATGAATTCAGGCACATCAAATGGCCTTCTAATAAGCAAGAGTTGAAGAATACTCAAATGGATTGTAGATTTAGAAAAGGCACGAGATTTTCTAGACTAGAGGAGACTAGACAGATAGTTATGCAAATTCTAAGATAGGTAAGAACTGAGATAGATAGATAGATAGATACGAACAAACTGAGATAGATAGATAGATACGAACATACTGTGATAGATAGATAGATAGATAGATAGATACGATCAGATTGAGATATATAGATAGATATGAACAGACTGAGATAGATAGATACGAACAAATCGAGATAGATAGATACGAACAGATTGAGATAGATAGATAGATAGATAGATAGGAAGAGACTGAGATAGATAGATACGGACAAATTGAGATAGATAGATAGATAGATAGATAGATAGATACGAACAGATTGAGATAGATAGATAGATAGATACGAACAAATCTAGATAGATAGATACGAACAGATTGGGATAGATAGATAGATAGATAGGAACAGATTGAGATAGATACATAGATTGATACGAACAAATTGAGATAGATAGATAGATATAAAGATAGATAGATGCGAACAGATTGAGATAGATAGATACATACATACATACGAACAGATTGAGATAGATAGTTAGATAGATAGATAGATAGATAGATAGATAGATAGATAGATACGAACAAATTGAGATAGATAGATATATAGATACGCACAGGTTGAGATAGATAGATAGATAGACAGATAGACAGATAGATAGATAGATAGATAGATAGATAGCATAAGGATCGATAAAAAATTTAGATATAATTTTGTATTCTAAAAATGTTAATTGTTTGAACGATCACCTCCCATTATAAAGCAAACTAAGGGCAAAATTACAACAACAAAAAAAGCTTTGCGAAATTCTTAATCTGCAATGTGACAAATACCAAATTCTAGTGCGATTCAATTTGCATACAAGCAAATGTTCACGAAATCAAAGAACACCAGAACGGTAGCACTAGTGACAACGGCAAAAAATGTATTTTCAAGAGAAGACAAGAAAGAACAAAATAAAGGAAGTTAATGATAGATTCAGTTTCCATTCTAATAAGTCACAGCAGAAAACACGAAAAAATAATGCAGTATATATGATAAAAAAGTTCGAAATAATTGCCAAAAAAGCAAAAAAGGAACGACTCAATGAGAAATACTCGGAAATAAAAAAAAATGCAGAATACAAATCACGCAGACATGCAATGGATTAAAAAAGATCTGGATAGAGAACATGCTCTTGGGTGGTTTCATAAAATAGAAAGAAGTAACAATCGTAATGAAAATTGTAAAAGTATGACAGAGAAGGAAAGGATTCCTATTAAGATCATCCATATAAACAAACGAAGAAAACCAACAAAAAATTAAAAAAAACATGGAAAGAACTGTCGTATTACAATATGAATTTTGATAAGCACTGGTTAAAGATGAAGAGGGGCAAAACCGTATGACAAGATGATATTATAATAGAATCTTTGGAAGATTTAGACAATTTGTATATGACCGAAGTGATAAATTAAATATATGACAATGGCGAAATACTGGAAGATCTCGGCAAGCCAATCTTCATAGTGTTGCCAAAGAAAACAGGTACAAACGAACGCGAACCGCTATAATAACCGATCAACTACGATCTTCCAGCATTTCACCACTATTGTTTATTTAATTCCACGATTACACTACGTTGTCATATGAATAGCGAAAAGCAATGTTTTTTCTCCTATTTTGTACACATTACTGAATCTTTCTTTTTTTCTATTTCTTCACATTTCTTCTTGAATCAATCTTGTTTACATTTGTCTCTGATGATTCTCTTATTCTTATCTACTTTACCACTTTTCGAGGCATTCTGCTTATTTGCCTTAAAATCATTTTTTGGAAATCTTGGTCATTTTGTTTGGATCGAACACCCACCATTGATACTGGTGATAAATACACAACAATTTTAACCACGACGCACAGATCCTAACGGAACATATTGGAAGATAGAGAGAAAATTGGAAATAAAGTTTTTCAGTTAGATAGAATTTGTAAAGTAAAAATCCTGAAACACAGGGGAAATGCTTTTAGCAACCAATTCGAATTATATTGTAATTTTCGTACCCGACAAAGGAACAAGCGATATATTGACTAAAATAAATGAAATACGTTCGTTCGTGGGATACCAATTCTGTCAGACTTTACGGAAATACAGATTGCAATGAGAGAATTCAAAGTGTCACTTAAATCTCGAATATAAATACGCAGCCATTAGAGTAAGGGAGAAGTAATTAGACAAGACATGAAGAAGGGAGCACAAAAGTTACTAGACACTCCTACACACGCACACACACACACACACACACACACACACACACACACACACACACACACACATACATACATACATTCGGATTACTAACACAAAAACAGAGAATTTCTCATATCGAGAATATTTAACATCGAAAAACATAAAGGAGATAAAATTAATTGTTTTTAATAATATGTGTAAATCTCCACCCTTTACCTGAAGACGCTCGCGAGACCAGAAACACGTGTAGTAAAATTATGGGAAATAAAACATAATATTTAAAAAAACAAACAAACATGGCAACCAAAAACGTTTGCGGTACCTCTCTTCTTTTTAATATAAACACTTTCCCTTTTCACTCGTTGGAACCACTATAACCTCCTCCTCATATATATATATATATATATATATATATATATATATATATATATAAAAGTGGACATGGAAGTCAGCACTTAGAGGCGACAGTCTGTTTCATGCTAGTGCAATCGTCAGTCGCCTGACGATTGCACTAGCATGAAACAGACTGTCGCCTCTAAGTGCTGACTTCCATGTCCACTTTTATATTTACACACGCTCTATCTCTGATATTGAGCACTTTACCCCATAAATATAGCACACTTTAAGACTATATTTCTGTATATATATATATATATATATATATATATATATATATATATATATATATATATAGGATTGGTGTAAACGGAATAAAATTCCAACAATCAAAATCACTATTATTAAAAGAGTGCTCAATACAAAATAGAGCAAATACAGGGTGACCCCAAAAAACGGGAACTTTTTAACAATCCAATAAAACCAATAGTGATGGGAGAAAAATATTTAATTCATAGTAATTGAAACCTTAAAATATGCCATTTAAGAAACAATGATGGAATTTTCATTTTTTTAAAAATTACATCCTGTATATGGCGTCCTCCTGTACGAATGCATTCTTGAAATCTGCTGTTTTGAGATTCCTCATTGACTGCTGCAACATCTCAGCTGTGATACTGTGAATTTCATTCTCGTTACTAAAATGGTGAAATGTTTACTTGCTCAAGGTCACTGTCTCGCAGTGTTGCCACTTGCTCATGTCTGGCAATAAGCACTTCAAAAATTCTCGTTTTTTGGGTCACCCTGTATTATTAATTAAAAAATTATAAAAATATATATTTTATAACACCACTGCAAAAATAGACATTTTGTTTCAACACTTCTAGTGCCTTCTCAAGTGATGGTGTTGAATGTAAAACTTTTTAAATTGAAGTGATGATGAATGTATACCATTCTACATTCAACACCATCACTTGAGAAGACTCCAGAAGTATTGAAACAAAATGGGTAGTGATGTTATAACATAATTATATTATAATTTTTTTAATAAATATTATATATGTGTGTATGAGTGAATGTGTGTGCGTGTGTTTACACGCATGTACGCGCGTCAGAGAAGGATGTTTATATGAAAAATTATACATTGAAATCGATATGAACAGACTAGGTCAGATAGATAGATAGATAGATAGATAGATAGATAGATAGATAGATGAAACATGTATCTATGCATAAAGAGATAGATATAAAGAAAATTATATATAAATATATCGAATTTTTTTGTTTGATACTGTTGTGGATTCCGGGGATGGAATCCTGCACAAATAAATAAACAACGCCAGTAATTGAAATAGAAAAATAAGTGTATTGAACGTAAGAATACAAACTTGAAATGAAGATTAGTAGTCCGGGAATGCGGGTTAGTAGAAAGTATATGTACAAGTCTCTGTAAGTAAAGCCGTAATTATCTCTCTCTATCTGGACTCTACGTATCTCAACCTTGTCTCAATATATCTCCCGTATAACTCTCGGTGAACATCCTGTGTCTCTCCCCCTGTCAGTATAAGTATACTTTAGACGAGTCCATCTTGTGTAAAAGGGGAGAGCCCCACAACAGATACAAACAGGGATGACGTGATAATGGGGCAGATACATATGAACAGACAGTGAAACACAGGTAGACAAATAAGCAAACGACATATATATGGTTACACGTACAAACAGACAGATAAACACACACATATATATACGCACATTTCTGTGTGAATGTGTGTGTGTACGTGTGTTTGTTAACACATAGATATGGTTTGATATCAAACGATTGATAAATATATATACAGGGTGCGATCGGTAAATTGTTGTCAACTTCTATTTTGAATTTCGCGCATCCACGTTGTTTGTTTTTGATTTTGACTGTACAGTACAGTAGGGTCAGTTGGGCATCATCTATGATAAAAAAAGCACCATGACGCAATTAAATCCTCCAGAAATTCGGAAATGACATGGTATACAGCTAGGTATTCACGCTAGAAGCTCCAGTTCTGAGGATTCAGAAAGAGTTGGATGAGTCTAATGGTGATTGCGAAGGTATTTGGAGTGATCATTATTGATGGAAAAATTATGCCCCCATTCATCTTCCTACAGGGCCTCAGACTGAACACTGAGGCCTATATAAAGTGCCTTGAAGATATAGGGCTGCCCTGGATCAAGAGACAGTATGTCTGTAAACAGGGCTCTGTACCATGCTAAACAGGAAAACCCAGAAATGGCTGTCAGACAATTTCTAGGATCACATTACCTCTTACATAACTGCCCAGACTGCAACCCTTTGATAATTATGTCTGCTGTGCAGTTGAGCGAGAGACCAACTCCTTGGAACACCAAAGATTAACTGAAGACAAGCATTATGGCTGCATTCACCAACTTAAGCAAGGAAACTGCCCGGAACAGTTGCAGGAGATTGAGATGTTTTCTGGAAGCCGTGGTTGAAGCCAATGGCAATTTTATTGAATAAATTTATTCTTTGGTATTTCAAGATGTTTTGTGCAATTTTGGCAAATATATAGTTTAAAATGAGATGTCAGTGTTATTTTTATTTTTGCTTAATTTAGACGACAATATATCCATCGCATACTGTAGATTGATAAAGAACTACTTAAATAACTAGAATAAAAAAAGGCATTAAAATGTACGATTATCATAAGAAAGTGTCTATGGAATGGTACTACCTCAAGGGAAAATTCTTATCCATTTTCAAAATTTGCTAACTTGAAACGTCTTGAAATATTACCTTGCCTTCATTGTTCGCATGACATTATTGTCTGCGTAAAAAAACACCTTCGGCCAAAATACTTATTCAGTACACTCTGCGGAACAAATTCAAAACCTCTTGTCAGATGCCCAGGGACAGATCGATTAACAGATATTGCGATATAGATGCAGTAAGCTAGACAAGGAGATGTGAATACATGGATACAGACGAAAATACGTTGATAGATAGATAGATAGATATAAAGAGACTGAAATAGATAGAGAATGATATATATATATATATATATATATATATAGATAGATAGATAGATAGAAGTATATTGAAATATGTAAGAAACTTTAAATATATAAGTCACATTTGAGCAATAGACAGATATTTACCAAATTGAGATAGATAGATCGATAGAGAGATTGAACAGACTGAGATAGATGGAAAGAATGAATAGATATATAGATACATAGATCTGACTAGACTGAATAGATAGATAGATAGATAGAATGAATGAATGAATACATTGAGATAAATAGATAGAAAGAATGAACAGATAGATAGATATAATGAGACTGAAATAGATATGAACAGACTGAAATAGATAGAAATATATTGAAATATGTAAGAAACTTAAAATATCAGTCACATTTGAGTAGTAGAGGGATATTTAACTAAGAGATGGATCGATAGATAGATAGGTTTGCCTCTCACTCAATTCACACACCTGTAAAGGTGTACTCCTTGTCTCTTGCTTAAGTTTGTTTTCCGGTTCCTTCTAAAGTACTTGTTTTCAAGGGTAGACTCAAGGCTGGACTCAAGGCTGTCCCGCTATGCAACCAAGAGCCGAGAGAAGAGATGCATTCATACCTTTCCCCAGGGTGTTTGGTGCGCAAGTAAATGTAACGAACCTGACTGGAATTCGAACTCAGATCTCAGATCTCTCCTTCCGAGCCGATATCCATTAGACCGCAACAAACATAATGAACTTAAATATTAGGGTTAAATATGAATAATAAACGGATAGATGTTGAACTGATTGAGATAGATTAATAGATAGATCAATACGTTTATATACATACACACAGACACACACAGACACACACACACACACACACACACACATATATATATATATATATATATATATATATATATATATATATATATATATATATATATATGAAGAAATATAGTTTTAAGGTATGCTATATCTATGGGATAAAGTGCTCAATATCAGTGATAGAGCGTATGTAAATATAAAAGTCAACATTGAAGTAAACACCCAGAGGCGACAGACTGTTTCCTGCTAAACGCAATCGTGTGGTCACATGTGTTGAGGGTTTTCTTTATTCATATATAAGGGTCAGTGATGCATTGTGGGTAGTCTATTGCATTGTCTATTCTAACGGTTATTTTGCCGGAGTGGTTTGTGAATTTGTTTATTATTTGCTTTATTTGGATTAATTTATTTTATCTTATTTATTTTCATTAACTTACTTTTATTTATTCCTTTCAGTTTTCGATTTTTAACATAGTAAATATTTGTTTTTGTGTGTGCATTTTGAGATGAGTGCTGATCGTTTATTCAGTAGTTTGTTTTGGTCAGAGAAGATAATTATAACTATTTTTCCTCTAAAAAGACTGCAGTTTTTGGATTGAATGTTGTAGGCTGATTTTCTTTTCCTTATTTTACATAGTATACCATATAAAATAAGGAAAATAATGTGGCTTAATGATTGCGTTTTGAACGAAACCATCTGTCGCCTTTTAGTGGTGACTTCATTATTCACTCACATATATATATATATATATATATATATATATATATATATATATATATATATATATAATATGAATAATTTGAAAATAGGAAAAACTATTCTTAACCGACATGTTTTGATTGACCTTTCAACCACCTGATGAATATTCATGAACGTTCTTAAATTTAAAAGCCGCGATAAACCAGCGACATCCTTGCTTTTGTATATAAATACCTGCAACAAAATTAACCCTTTAATGTGATAAAGTCCATCCGAGGATGAAACGCGTCGGCTAAGTAGGTTTTTCCTCTTTTGATCCATTTCTTCCATTACAGATACACTCTATCTGGAAATCATTTATGCCCCGCCAAACAGACACAGACACACACACACACACACATATATATATATATATATATATATATATATATATATATATATATATATATATATGTGTGTGTGTGTGTGTGTGTGTGTGTGTGTGTGTGTGTGTGTGTGTGTGTGTGTTATGTACGTATGGTGGATAACAGAATTCCAAAACAATTTATAGAGAATTGGAAATGAGAAAAAGACCGCAGCACAAGCTGAAACTTCGTTACAAAGATTGCTTTAAAGAGTCACTATACAAGGGCAATATTGGTCTGGAGACAGGGTTTCTTGGAGAGCTGCTGTTGCTGATGGCATCAAGATCTTCCATGAGGCATCACAAAAATATTCAGAACTGAAGAGGAGAGTTCAGAATGGATCCCTGCATTACCATGAGGTGCCAACCAGGCCATGTGCCCAATGCAATCAGATATGCCTGTCCAGGGCATGTCTGCTCAATCACCAGAAATCACACCAACACCAACAGTCTATTGCATATGACGATTTCATAATGGCATGCTTTGAATGCCTGACCTGCAATAGGGTGTGCAAGTCCAGGTCAGGCCTGACAAGACATATCAAAAGGCACATTGGAAGTGATAATGATCAAAGTCAACAGCCACCAACAGGAAAGGATTTGATATGGCACATATCTCACAAGAAATGCATATCGATGGCTGGTCTTATGAGTCACTGTCGTTCACAAAACCGATAAATGCAGATATGTGGGTGATTGACTAAAGGACTGGAAATGTCATTGATGGTCATACTTTGTGAGTCGACAGTCACTACTATATATATATATATATATATATATATATATATATATGAGGACATTGAATTCAAATCTCATCCTGTTTCATGCTAAACGCAATCGTCACGGCCTGACATGGTGTTTAGGAACTAAATAGGTTTTGCTCTACTTCGTGTATTGAGTACTTTACGTAGTTGCCTTTTACTCGCGTTGGAGTTTTTTTTCTTTGGACTTCGAGATTGAACTCTGGACAATTGTTTTCGCTTTAGTTTAATGTTTTTTTTTCTTTTTTATTCCTCATTTTACCTTGGGTACCGATTTGTTCTATTACAAGTCGATTTATCCAAGGGTTTTCCAAGCGAGTACCACCATTTATATATATATATATATATATATATATATATATATATATATATATATATGTGTGTGTGTGTGTGTGTGTGTGTGTGTGTGTGTGTATGTGTGTGTAATTTGGCAGTAACTTTTCTTTTAAACATGTTGTGTTGAATGTTAAAGACAACATCGTCCTGCATATTTTCTTTTGAATTTTCTCATATTTTCTAATGAGACATTTTATTTGAAAATGATATCGAAATAAATATTGTCCGTACGATAACCAAGTACTTTCGAACATCATTGTTCATCTTCAGGGGTCAAAATTTTTTTTTTTAAATTTTGACTAAAGATTTTGACCCTTTAACATTCAACACATGTTTAAAAGAATATATATATATATATATATATATATATATATATATATATATAAGCACACATATATATATAAATTAACACACACACACACACACACACATATATATATATATATATATATATATATATATATATAGAGAGAGAGAGAGAGAGAGAGAGAGAAAGGCAGAAAGACAGACACAATAGAAAAGCAATGAATAGAAATAAAGAGAAACGCACAGAGAACTTGTAGATGGCGAAGATGCTGAAACAAAATATCAGGTGCTGTGCAACAAATTTAAGCAATTAGGGTTAAGTAAGCGAGTGAGACGCAATAAAAGACACATTGAATCGGAGATCAAACGCGAAAAGAAAAGAAAAAACAGAAAAATAAAGGGGATAAGCTGGAATTTTGTACGACAGGTGCTGATATGTCAAGCAGTAGCTGACAATGGCAAGGTATTGTGAAATGCGGCCCCTAATATAACGGAGTGGCCCGGATGTAATCCTTCCTGCTTGAATACGAAGCAGCCTGCTGTAATATCGTTCAGATATTGATCTGGAGAGATTGGGAAAAACCGGGAGGGGGAAGCTTGGTAGTGGCATTGGGCGTGTCGAGAAGGAGAAGTTGGGATGATGGGGAGTGGGGGACGATTTTTCTCGTGTTCATAGTCAGCGGCAGCTTGCGTGTTCATCGTTTACTTTTCTCGCTTGGTCTCCGTTCTCTGTTTCTATGCTAATATTTTCAAGGTAGTAAAGGTCGGTGAAATCTAAAAAGAATCTCAATCTAACGAATTCCGTCAAAATACGAACAGGAGAAATACATGCAGATGGGCACACCTACACACGCACAAGTACACACGCACAAATACACACACACATATATAAACACTTTGTAGAAATAGGACTGTCACAGTAAATTAGGACATTTTAGCTACATATATGTATATGGGTATGTGTATATATGTATATGTGTATATGTATGTATATATAGGTGTATATGTGTGTGTGTGTATATATATATATATTTCTATCTATCTATCTCTTTATATATATATATATATATATGAAGAAATATAGTCTTAAGATGTGCTATATTTATGGGATAAAGTGCTCAATATCAGAGATAGAGCGTGTGTAAATATAAAAGTGAACATATAAGTCAACACTTAGAGGCGACAGTCTGTTTCATGCTAGATGCAATCGTCAGTCCACGAGTGCTGTTATTTTTCTCGGCTATTTATATATACGGGTCAGTGGTGCATTGTGGGTAGTCTATTTTGGCGGTTATCTTACCGGAAATTGTTTATTTGTTTATTTATTTATTTGGGTTAAATTATTTTGCTTGTTTTTATTTATTTTTTATTTTTTATTTTTATTTCTTATCTTATATATTTATTTATTTTTATTTTGATAGCTGTTTTTATTAACGTAGTAAAAATCTGTTTATATAGCTTATTTAATAGTTTTGTTTTTGGTTTGGGAAGATAATTAAAGCTATTTGTTCAATTTTGGGGTTGATTGTTGTAGTTTATTCTAACTATTATTTCGGCGCGAACAGTTATTAATTTGTTTATTATTTCATGTATTTATTTGGATTGATTATCTTTATTTGTTTTTCTAACGGCTAGTTATCGGTATCGGTTGTTAATTTAATTATATATTTGGATGTATTTAGATCAATTTATTTTAATGCATCTAGCATGAATCAGACTATCGCCTCTAAGTGTTGACTTCTATGTTCACTTTTATATATATATATATATATATATATACCTATATATATATATATATATATATATATATATATATATATATATATATATATATATATATATATATATAGTGTTTTTATACATATATATGTATAATGTGTATTGGTCTATAACATGTGGGCATTATAATTGCATAAATATGCAAATGTAATATATTACACATTAAACATACACACTCACAAACATACACATACGCACAAGCACACACACAAATATATATGCATATATATATATATATATATATATATATATATATATATATATATATATATCGTTATCTTTTAATATGTGTGTGTATGAGTGCGTGCCTGCGTGGTTCGAAAGTCTGTGTTACTGCTAGCAAAAAGAAATTAGATGAAAAGTAATACACTAATACAAAGCACATCTTCTGGATTCATTTAATTCACTTTTATTGACGCTGTCACACATCGAAAGAGTCTGTATGAACGCCATCATTTTCGTGGCACAAAATGATGCGGGCCCCATGCCATGTGTGATATTTTACGAAGCTGTGCATTGTCGATTGTTTCAAAAGGCTCTCCGAACCGCACCCTTCAACTGATGGGTATTCTGGTATCGTCCATGGGAAACTCTCTCTTTGATAATACTCTACAGGTCATTGAAATAGGAAATTATACTATGTACGGTTGACAAGACTTTCGGACCATCCTATATATATATATATATATATATATATATATATATATATATATATATATATATATATTCAGTAAATCAATAATAATTCATTGTATTTATCTTCTTGGCTAACTCTAGTGTTAGTATAGAAAACGCCCTTCAGGGCCAGCTTTCAATAAATCTTACCGTGTATAATATATAATTAATATAGTAATATAATTATTTAATAATGGAGATGAAAATAATAATTATTATTATTACTATGATTGTTATTATTATCAATAATAAAAATAGTTATTCATCGCAGTCCCTAGGCCATCGTCTCTCATTGAAATTGTATAAAATAAAGATCACCGCCCATATACACAATTATATATATATATGTATATATATATATATATATATATATATATATTTTACTTCAACAAATTTCTTTTCTTAGTTATATAAGAACTGTTGGTACCCTGATTCATGCCTTGTGAAAAACGTGTAAAGAATCATACTTCTCGAGAGCGTACAAACAAGCACCTAAAACTGGCTGTATATTGGTAACTAAATGCACACACACACACACACACTCACACACACACACACACACACACACACGCAGGCGCGCTCGCTCTCACACAGAGGCGCGCGCTCACAGACTCACACAGATAAACGCACAAGTAAACACACACATAAATACACAGACACATGCACACATACATACATATATTTATATACATATTAAGAATAAATATTCATTTGTTCCTCACTGTCCAATGCAAATCTGAGTTTCGCAATGTTCCTGACAATTGCAAAACCCGGTGATGCATCGAGCATTGTTTTATTACCACCAGCACTTTTTGCGATTATATATATATATATATATATATATATATATATATATATATATATATATATATATATATATATATAAAAGTGAACATAGAAGTCAACACTTAGAGGCGACAATCTGTTTCATGCCAGATGCAATCGTCGGGCCAAAACTCAGTGATGGATCGAGCATCGATGCACTGACTCAACTGATATGAGAACACAACTGCCATAGGACTTGACATTTCCACAACAGCAACGTACAGTTGGGATCACTATAATTCTACCCACAGTTATCCCTTGATTGCTGGAAGGTCTCGTTCTCTCTTTCTCTCTCACTATATATATGTGTGTGTGTGAATGTGTGTGTGTGTGAGTGTGTGTGTGTGTACGTGTGTATCACAAAGTAGAAAATGTTTACTTGTGATGCATCTAGCATGAAACAGACTGTCGCCTCTAAGTGTTGACTTCTATGTTCACTTTTATATTTACACACGCTCTATCTCTGATATTGGGCACTTTATCCCATAAATATAGCACACTTTAAGACTATATTTCTTCATATATATATATATATATATATATATATATATATATATATATATATATATATATATATATATAGTGTTTATATGTTCGAGGTGTATTATTAAACATTTTCTTGTACATACCAACTTCCCCAAATTTGCTCAAATGATCAAACAACATTATATTTTAGCGAAGAATACAACTTTGTTTAGTCGAATAGTTTCAACATAGTCGCATAGCCAAAACTGTTCATAAAACTCGGGCAAATGTTGATCACCAAAGGACAAAGCGCAAGTCCCTCTGGAGATTGAAACAAAATGCTATACAACAGACACTGTAAATAAAACATTTCGCACAATATTCCAGATCTAGTCGTGAAAGCATGACTCGTAACATATTAGATATATTCATGATTTCATAACTGAGATGTCTTATCCGTCAAGTACTCAATATTTAAGCTTACGCCGAACTCAACAATTCACTGCTTTCTAAGAGCATACTAGCGGTTGGTGAATTTTTAACACTGACTCAACTGATATTAGAACACAACTGCCATAGGACTTGATATTTCCATAACAGCAACGTACAGTTGGGATCACTATAATTCTACCTACAGTTATCCCTTGATTGCTGGGAGGTCCGGACCTATATATATATATATATATATATATATATATATATATATATATATATATATATATATATATATATATATATATTCCTCTCGTTCTCTCTTTCTCTCTCACGATATATATATGTGTGTGTGTGTGTACGTGTGTAAACAAAGTAGAAAATGTTTACTTGTGATGCGTTTCATCCTTCAGTACCTCATCAGATGGAATTTGTTGTGACAACAAATCAAAACATTTCTTCCGATGACACCCCGATGAACGAAATGCATCACAAGTGACCTTTTTCCACTTTGTCATACAATTTCCTCAATATTGTTCTTGATATATAACATATATATCGTTATTTTATACACACACACACACACACACATATATATATACATATGTATATATATATATATGTATATATATATATATACACACACATATATATATATATATATATACATATATGTATGTGTGTGTGTGTGTGTGTGTGTGTGTGTGTGTGTGTGTGTGTGTGTGTGTGTGTGTGTGTATTTAGGCAGCAATCCTTCTTTCATGCACATTTCATTGAATACGACAGACAAGGTGCTTTTATTTATTTTTTTTTATACAATTTCTCATGCGATATAATATTTTGTTTCTTTTCGGATGATAAATTATATAAAAACTGTCCGAATGTTCTTTTTATCCGAGCGCTTTCGGCTGTACATTTAGTCATTTTCAAGGATTAAATATTTTAATTGTTAAATACGAAATAGTTTGTTGTATGTAGGTTTATAAAATATTTTCATTTTTCAAAACACGGTCAAGATATTGTCTCCATGTTCAAAGTTAATATTATTAAGTGTTGTTTTTTTTGTTTTTGTTAATAAGGCTTCCATTATTTGTAGCATTTTTTGCATGTAGATGATGCTTTTATATTAGTGTTGGCAACAAGTATGTTACGAATGGTATCCGGTAGGTCCCCATGAATATTTAAATGAGATCTAGTTGAGCTATGGTCAGAAAGGAGTAGAATGAGTCTGCGTGTCAAATATTTCTTTTTAATAATTAAAATATTTTGAAGCTGTTCTTGATCTAAACCTTCGGCTCACATAAGCCATCGTCAGAGTGGTTATATTGAAATTTAAGCAAAGATATTCACCATCAAGGATATATATATATATATATATATATATATATATATATATATATATATATATATATATATATATATATATATATATATTGAGAATATATACAGAAGCTTAAAATGAGATAAAAGTTTAAAATAAAAAATAAACTGAGGGCGCTTAAATATACAATAAACTGTGGGCTCAGTGCCAAAAAAGACAGATTATCATTACACAATAATCTGATGATCTCATTATACAATAAGAACAAAATAATAATCTGATAATCTCATTATACAATAAGAACAAAATAATAATCTGATAATCTCATTATACAATAAGAACAAAATAATAATCTGATAATCTCATTATACAATAAGAACAAAATCCGCAACTCAGAGTTTCATACAATAACAATCATCAGGCGGATAAAATCTGAAACCAATCTATCTATCTATCTCTCTCTCTCTCTCTCTCTATATATATATATATATATATAAATATATATGTATATATATATTTATATATATATGGATATATATATATATATTTATATATATATATTTAATATATATATATTATTGTAGCGTATTCTTCGATCTTTTGGCTTGTGTATTGGAAATCTTTTTCACGCTGTCACATGATAAAAATTTACGCCATGCACGTGATATAACATCATCGCGTCTTTTGAATTTAAAAGGATTTTAACGTTTTTAGTTTTTAAAAAAGTAGCAACATGATTACGCTACAAGATAATTGGCAAATGTTTGTTTAAAAAAAAATTTTGACTAAAATATTGACCCTGAAAATGAACAATTATGTTCGAAAGCGCTAGGTCATCGTATGGACAATACATATTTCGAAACTATTTTCAAATAAAAAGTCTCATTAGAGAATAT
Source organism: Acanthosepion esculentum (assembly GCA_964036315.1). Classification (NCBI taxonomy): domain Eukaryota; kingdom Metazoa; phylum Mollusca; class Cephalopoda; order Sepiida; family Sepiidae; genus Acanthosepion; species Acanthosepion esculentum. Next base: position 117,512,051 of record OZ038480.1, read on the forward strand.
GAGAAAATTCAAAAGAAAATATGTAAGACTATGTTGTCTTTAACATTCAACACTACATGTTTGAAATATATATATGTATACATATATATATATATATATATATATATATATATATATATATAAATATATATATATATATATATATATATCTCATTTGGTTTGGAACAAAAGTTTATTGCGGTTTTATACCAATTTGAAGAACAATATTTAGATATTTGTACATAGATTGATTCAACCTCATATATGCCATTACGTTCCAGTACCTGTGAGACGTTTTTGAGTTAGCGTCATGATTCTATTCTCCGGGATATTGTCAGAATACTAGATGATTGAATTTTGCCACATTAAGATAAATTTGCAGGGGTAGAAATAAGTGGTAATTTGAAGGTGAGAAGCAAGATACAACAGGTGTAATGTATCAATTTCGACCGGGTCTGCAAAGAGATGTCAGGTCTGGTGATAACTTGATGTAACACGAAACCCTTCTGATTGTTGAAATTCCGCATGCTTTTCAACGATTGCTTATTTTAGTCAGTCTTATTGAGAATTTACTGAATCTGTTTTTTGTATTTATTAAGGACAGTGGACGATAAAAGAACAAGAAATAAAAAACAGAAGATAACTATATATATATATATATATATATATATATATATATATATATATATATATATATATATATATATATATATATATATATATATAGACGATAACTATATATATACAGGATTTCGATAAATTTCGTGTGGACTTTAAAAAAATTATAACTTTATTTGTATTTGCAATAGATATAATTTGTAAAAAGGATTAGAAAGTAGTAAACGTATATTTTTTAAAGTTTTATTGAAATTTTATTTAAGTTTCCACATGTTCCCCATCTTTAGCTATACAAAGGGTAATACGATTTTGCAGTTCACGGAAAACATTTGCCAACTGATTTACAGTAATGCCTGAACTCACATTAGTTATTTTAGCTATACTTAAAACTAGGTACTTTATAACATTTTTTTACAGATTATTTCTATCGCAAATACAAATAGAGTTATCAATTTTTTACATTGTACACGAACTTTATGGACACCCTGTATATATATATATATATATATATATATATATATATATATATATATATATATATATATATATATATATATATATATATCACACGCTGGTGGACGGACATTTGTGTCGTTGGACATTTGCGTACCTGGATATTTGCGTACCTAGACAAATCCGTCCCTTGGATAATTGAGTACCGCTGATAGTTTTTTGAACCTATCATTTGTTTTAAAGAGTTGTCTAATATAGAAATGTGCACACTTTTAGTTACTCTAAACAAGCAGAAAGGTAGTTACCATAAATTAAAATGAGAGAAAAAATTATTTTTTTACAGCAAGAGAACATTAAGCTAGCAGTTTCAGTTCACTCCAGCAGTGCGTACCACAAAGATCTAATAGATTCTGGATTTTATAGTTTATATTTTTATTTGGAATACATGGTTAAGTTTCGAAAATCAAACACTGGTCGAAAAATATTTGTGGATGAGGAAAATTACAGCTAGTACTATCATAAGAACGCCGATGAAACAAAAACATACAGGTGATGTATAGAGTGATCTTGCAACACTGTTATTCTGTTATTGCATTTTTAAACGAAAATAAACTTTTAATTTTTTTAAAGTTTTATTCCTTTTTAAAACTATATGATTACTACCTTTTTTTTCAAATTTATGGTAATTTGTTTTAAATGATTCAAAATATTATCAGACGTACGCAATTATCCAGGGACGCATTTGTCTGGAACGCAATTGTGCATGATACAATTGTCCAGTACGCAATTGTCCAAGAACCCCACACGCTTTACATCAGATAGAAAAATGTTTGTAAATCTTATGTAATTACATTGTTGTAAGTACTTTCATGCTACTGTATTAAATATATAAATGAATCGTATTTATAAAGATATATGATCACATATCTATCTAGACGTGTATATATATATATATATATATATATATATATATATATATATATATATATATATATATATATATATATATATATATATATATATATATGTATGTATGTGTATATATATAGATATATATATATATGTATATATATATATGGTTTAAAATGTGTTATATTATACTGGAAGAGTACTCAGTATCCGATTTATAGATGTAGACATTATAGATATTGGATTCAGCGTTGTCCGCAAACTGTCAGTTTAGCAGGTCAATGCAGTCTTCCCTTCACTACGTTTGTTAAATATATTTGGGGGAAAGGAACTCCAAGGCACAACATCGCTAGCCTATCGCCACTGTACTGCTGTCTCCATGGCAAATTAGTTCTATTCTTGGAATACAGTTCGGACCTATTCTTTATTACCACCAATTCAGACCTTTATAGCTAGAGCACCAAGTCGAGTTACAATGTCCTCCGTATTCCAAAGTTTAGGCGAAATTTTCAGTCGGGTAAATGCTTCCCCAAGAATTGAGACTGTCGAATAGATTCTTGCACGGATGTTCCCCTAAAAACTACAATTTTAACCACTTCAGGTCAAAAGTCAGTCATTAATCCTTATAATTTTTACTTCTTACCATCTCCTCTTGCATTCATATCACACCCAATCTTTTATCATTATCATTTTAGCTTTAACCGTCTACTTTGAGTGGTACTTTAACCTTGGATTGGGTGAACGTTAGCATAAAAAATAGTGCCAACACCTCACGAGGCACATATCTTCAGAATCAAGAATTGCGAATGTTACAGTAGTCAATGCTGACGAGGTACGCATGCTCTGCTTTTTCAGGGATTAAATTGTTACCATAATCCTGTCTAAAATGGAGAATGTAGATCAAAAATGTAGCTATATTTCAGTTTTATTTATTTCTTTTTGAAAATAAAACCTATCAAAATTGGCATATGAAATGCTGTCAACAGCAAAATTGAATTTTATGATCCAAATAACGTTTCAAGCAATTCACTACTTTAAAAATGCTTCGCATTACGTCACTGTCATGCGTGTATGCATTAAACTTTGCGTGTATAAACAATAAAATATGCGCGCGCATTGATCGGTAAACATTTCCGGTGGAGCACACAGTTCTTCTATTGTCCAAAAATTACATTCTCAGCTATAATCATTCTTGGCTTCACTGAACAACCTATTTTTTTCTTCTTTGTGCCACATTACTGCTTACTGATAGAAAATCTATTCTTCGATTCTATAATTATACACTCCATTTTCCTTTGATAAAAAATTATTTTCTCCTTCCATTCCTTCAGCTGTCTGTGTGGCCCTCATTTATCATTACGATTGCTTATTATAGTCAAGTCTTACTATTTTCTTCCAATTATATCACAGTTTGCTTAGTTGTTGTTTGTCGTCTGCTCTCTGTTATCTAGCATTTCTGATTCTTTGCCGAAATTCGGTCGCATGTAATGGAACGGTCAGCTTACCTCGTATTGACGAACACGCAAAAACAACGGTGTCAGTACACTGAGAATGAAGCGGTTTGGAACGCGACGCCTTGCGGTAAAACAAGTATTCAATCCAGCCATGTTTATGCGATGAGAAATAAAAGGTAATTCACCGAGAAGAATTATTTCATGCATATATTTGGTTTCTTCGTTGTTAATATAAAGTGAACACAGAAATAAGAAAGAAGGAAAGAAAGAAACGGAAGAAAAGGGGGAAAAATGAAAGAAAGAAAGACAAGACGCAAAAGAAAAAGAAAGAAAACAGACAACAAATAAGAAAGAAAGAAATAGAAAAAAGAAAGCAGAAAAGACACATAGAAATAAAAAGGACAAGAAATGGGAGAAAGATCTTCAAGGTGCAAATGAAAAATGACAGAAAAGGGAAGAAAATGACAGAAAAATGAGGAAAATGACAGAAAAACGAAGAAAACGATGGAAAAAGGAAGAAAATTACAAAATAAGTAAGAACGTGACAGAAAAGGGATGGAAATGTCAGAAAAAGGAAGAAAATGACAGAAAAATGAGGAAAATTACAGAAAAAAGAAGAAAATGATAAGAAAAAGAAAGAAAATGACAGAAAATTGAGAAAAATGACAGAAAAAGGAAGAAAACGACGGAAAAAGGTAGGAAATAACAAAATAAGTAAGAAAGTGACAGAAAAGGGATGAAAATGTCAAAAAAAGGAAGAAAAATACAGAATAAGGAAGAAAATGACAGCAAAAGAAAGAAAATGACAGAAAAGGGAAGAAAATGACAGAAAAATGAGGAAAATGACAGAAAAAGGAAGAAAACGACGGAAAAAGGAAGAAAATTACAAAATAAGGAGGAAAGTGACAGAAAAGAGATGAAAATGTCAGAAAAGGGAAGAAAATTACAGAATAAGGAAGAGAATGACAGAAAAAGGAAGAAAATGACAGAAAAAGAAAGAAAATGACAGGAAAATGAAGAAAATTAAGAAAGAAACAAAGAAAAAATAGCATTCTCTTGAGAATCGGTTACAAAACGAAGCGGATCGTAGGAAGAAACTGTTTGATTAGAACTTGAATCTCGCCAATGGAATGTGAAGGAAATGAGGGTGATTCGCTAAAATTTGCGTTACATGATGGCTATTAGTCGTGAAGGTTGGAAATGGTGGAACTAAGGAATGTAGTTCGTCTGAATACTTTCCATGGGATGATAGATCAACGAGAGGCTTACAATGTTTCGTCTGCGGAAAATAACTCATCAACCACAAGGACGCTTTCAAGATTGTGCAACTCTTTCCTATATATGACAGCAGTACTCCATTTTCGGCCTGATCTGGCTCTTGTAAAAGTAGAGGATAGCAAGAGGAGTCAGGTACTTACTGGAGTGGTATACGGAATCGACCATTTTTATTTTCAGAATCTCTAGCTAGATTGTATGCATGAGTTCCATTTGAAGGTTGGACTGAGCTTAAGTTCAAATAAAAACTCAAAGCCCGGAGCCTCAATCAGAGAACATCCATTCATCGCCAGAAGTAAAAATTCAGGGTCAGCTCGGTGAAATGCGTTTTGTTTATTTTACTTTAGATTTGTTTGTTTTGATTGGTTTACTTATTTGTGCCTTTGGTTTTTTTTTTACTTTCATTTTTTTTATTTATTTTCTCATTTTTTTTATTTATTTTCTCATTTTTTTTATTTATTTTCTCATTTTTTCTCCCTTTTCTCTCTCTTTTTTCGTTTCCATTTATATCTTTCTTTTATCATCGTTTCTTCCCTTTCTTCTCGTTCACTTTCTTTACTTTTCTTGTTCTATTTTTTCACTTCTGGCACCTGACCCTGAATGAAGGAGTAAAGAGAAAGGAAACGTATGAAGAACCAAATGAAGAAAAGAAAGAAGAACAAAACGAAAGAAAGAAAACAAAAAAAAGGAGGAGGAAAAAAATGAGATATTATAAAAAAGGGTAAAATATACAAAAGATAAAAAAAACCAGAAATATTTAATATGTTTCGATGCTGCTGCAATTCAATTGTCTTTATTTGCTTAGTTTCATCTGGTATAAAAAAATCTTGGATTTTGACAGTTTTTCTGTGAAGCGCATAAAGCGTGGCCCAGACGATTGTAGTGATTATAAAAGCATAGCTTAAATGGAGCACAAGACCGAGAGCAAGGGGCACACAATGAGGATCGAACGGATATTTAGTCGTAATTGATATAGCGAGGCAAGCTTGCTAACCATTAAATCAGATCGAAGTGCCCAAATAGGATTTTCGAAACATGGCTTAGATGTGGCACAAGGCCGAAAGTAGGGATCTCCCAGTGAGGATCGAAATCACTATTCAGTCGTAATTGATCTAGCAAGACAAGATTGTTAACCATTACACTTCGTCAAAGTGCCCCTGGTAGAAGAATGTGATAGAAGCGCCAAGGAAACGAATGGACATGTTACTAATAAAACAGGCAAATAAATTATAAATAATTATCAATAAAACTGTTATTGAAAATAAGTTCTCTCACACACACACAATATACATATACATACACACACACACACACACATATACATATATTCATATATACATATATATATATATATATATATATATATATATATATATATATGCACGTATATTGCGTATTTAGGTATAAACCACTCTTTTATACAGATTTCGTTAAAGAAGACTGACAAGGTATTGTGATTAAGCTTTAATTTTTGTTGTGTTCGTACAAATGTTTTCTTTTCTGGACACAAAGTTTGTATGAACTGTCCAAAAGTTATGGACTTACGAGCGTTTTCGGTTATACGTTTAGCCATTATCAAGGATGATTTTATTTTTTACTTTTTAACTGAATATATGGGTTGTGTGTATGTATCTAGATGTATATGCATATATACTGGGCTGGAAGAAAGGTGTGTAGCTTTTACAATAGGTCGCGAATCAACGCGAGATTTGGTTCCGTATTTTATTCAACTTTATAATTAATGACTAAGCACGTTTTTCCCAGAATGCCTGTCCGCTAATCCGGTGAGCCGGTACCTGTTGCGCAGACACCTGCTAAGGCAGATTTCTGTTTATTCAACAGAGTCAACTTGTAGTTTATACTGTAAAATGGCATTTCAATGCGTCTTTCTGTACAATTCGTACATAAGGACGCATTGAAAAAGGCAGTAGTGCAATTCCGTCAAGTGAATGTACACCATGAAAACGCTACCAGCCTCAATGGCGCCTTTTGACAACTGGAATCCATAGAATCATGGAGTCTGGGTCACACTTGAAGCATAAACTGAAACAATTTCACCATGACTCATAAAAACACGGAAAACGTTACCATTTCTTCAGGGTCCAATAAGAGGGTCCGTTAGCGCCAGACACTGGTGCTGAATAAACATATTAAGCACTCATTCTTCTCTGTATATCATTCATTTCGACGATACAATACAAACAAAAAAAAATTAAAAGTGGGAACGTTGTAGAGTAAATAAGACACCACCGGTAACACACATGAACTAGAAAAAAAGACGCCTTAAATAAAGAACTTAAAGTGAGTCAAGGGAAGTCCGTCGTAATGTATCCCAGGCTCGTGACAAGACAAAACATCCGTCCTCGGGCAGATGATGACTCAGTCGGGGCTCTGTCTTCTGACAGAGACTGGGTTGAGAAAAAACAGATCAGTACTGTACCCGAGCCCGCTTTTGCTCGGGCTGGGTAAATCTTGACCAGTGGCTCGTCTGGAAACGCTCCGGTTCCCAACAGTAAACTTGACCTTTTATCGCATCTAGTCTATAGTAGGGCGACCGGTAAATACCAGTCTGTCGCAGTCAGTTCCAGGCTCACAACAAGACAAGACCTCTATCTTCGAGCAGAGGGTGAGTAAGTTGTGGCTCTGTCTTCGGATAGAGACTCGGCTGTGGAAAACAGATCAGTACTGTATACGAGCCCATCTTTGTCGGGGTGGGTTAATTCTGACAAGTGGTCCGGGTGAAAACGCCCCAGTCGTCACAGTACATTTGACCTTGTGCCACATATCGTCCGTGATGGAGGGACCGGTAAATACCAGTCCGTTGGAGTCAGTCGTGGAGAATTTCAACTGACGTCAATGCGAGTAGCCTACGCGAGACATAATAAGCCTTGCTAGGAGTTATATCAGTAACTCAACTCTCCATGTTTTTTTTTTGTTTAACTCTGCTGTGACCAGGTATTGAACTCACAAGTTCATTGGATTACTTCAACCAACTGGGACAATTCACTAGGCCACGTGCCCACAATAAATATCTAGAACAATCAGCCCCAGTTGACGAAATAAAGGGTTCGCTTCGAAATTCCAGCGGTTATCACCTGAAGAAGGCCGGAGCGTGCAACGACCGAAACGTCGTGAATATGACAATAACGATTAGGACAATAGGACAAACAGTATAAATAGTGTAAATTGTCAAATATTTATTTACTGTTTTCCTAAGATTGTCTTCAATATGTCTTGGGTATTTGCTTCTGTTGGTTCTCTCCGGCCTGGTTATGGCAATAAACTACATCCGCGTCCTGGGTAAGACGATAAACTACGTCCGACAGCAAGGCCTCTGATCAGAAGGCTTTGAGGATCGTGGAACCGCCTCTTAAATGCGAGTTCCCAGGTCCACCCTGATCCGTGGTGGCAGAACCTGTTAGGGTCCCAGCTAATGTCAAATAGGTAACCCCCAAACTGGGCTCAAAACTCTATGAAAGTGTAAAAATAGGTTTTAATACTAGAAATACTTTGTAAAAAATTATTACCAGCAATACATTTTTGGAAAAAAATATTAGCAGCAATAAAAGTCTTGTCGGCATTAAATAACCCATTGAGGTTGATATACCGTAAAACAGACCAAACCAAACCAAACTTAGGTTTTCTTCTCTTATTATGTGTCCTAGCAATGTCAATATTATCTTCATGATTATACATGTGTCCTTATTGTTTCTATTTTCATTAAGCCTTCTTCTTTGTTGAAATATCCTGTCTTTGGTGTTCTTAACACTCGGCCGTATACCCACATCACTTCATCTGTGGGTGAATTTTCCATGCGTAACCTATTTTTCTTTAAATATCTGGTTGAAGCTTTAAGCACTTAGTTTCTCGGAGGGCAAATCTGAATACCATATATACTCGTGTATAAATCGAATTCATGCATACTGTGAACCCTGAATGATTATATGAATTTTAACCCCTCCAGAAAAAAAGAATTTACCTGTGTATAATTAGCCCCCTTATTTTTACGTAAAAGAAACTAATCATAAAAACTCGCACTGTGTATATATACGCTATCTCACCGCGACCTCGGTTCAGGTTCAAAATGAGGACGGTTTCCTGCTATGGAATTCTGTATTCTGACTTTGAAACATTTGTGTTCTCTTATATAACGCACAGAAATGTGCATACATAAAGCATTAAAAAAAAGAAAGGTTTTTTAATATCTTTTTGTGGGTGAAAGCATACGTGTATAGAACGAATCCATAACTGTACGACGCATTCGGTCATTTTTTGAATGTCATACCTTTAGTATAGCAGACACGGTCATGGAGATACTTGTCTGCATGTTGACATCGGTCGTGGAAGCGATTTCTCCCAGCACGAGGATACTTTTTGTTACGTTTTTAAGACGCTTCTCTGTTGCCTTGTACGTGTTTGCCCGAACACAAACTTACAGAAATATCTGAAACCCATTCGTTGTCGTCATCAAGAATCGATCTAATTTCCGTTTAATATCGATACTATTTAGTAGATCTTATCTATCGAAGCCGGAGTGCGGGGAACGACTTCAGTAGCAGAACTGTTTCGAACGCCTCTGCATATTTCCTTTGCATCGCGTGCTGATTGCACACAGTTAACTGGACCAAAAGACCTGTCGATGAGAAGCAAAAATAAATAGAACGTAACCCTGATCAATGAAATTATTGTATCTGCGTGTATATAAATCGATCTCATGCCGAAATCAGGCTGTTGAATACAAACTCAGTAATCATAAAACTATAAAAATAGAACGACAAATCTGACGAGAAAAGCACCACATCGAAAGCAAGTTAAATATATCTGTAAAAACAAAGTGTAAAACCTCGACCTATTTTCGATATTCTGAGAATTGTATAACCTGAACGAAAGAAAAACTGGCTACCTTTTCTTATTGCGTCTCTTGATACTGAAACAAAGATTTCAGCGAGTATATTTTATATTTCGATTGAGATACATACAATCAATATCGAAGCTCGTGGCTGTCTTGTAGTGCAGTAATGGTTACCGGGTTAAATCTGGTTGACCAAATCGCAGATGAAGTGGGACCTTGAGGTAACAAAGAACTCTGTTTTACAGAAGGAGGAGGGAAATACAATATACGGAATATGTAATAAACGAAAAGGATTCTAAGCAACATGAGAACGAAAAATTTACTTAAAATCAGAAAGAGATAGTTCTAACAAACGACAGAGAAATTCAACAACGCATTGGAGTAGAGAAAGGTGCCTTCTCAAAGCTAAATAAAGTATTAAGAAAGAAGAAAATTCTGTAGGAAAGAAAAAGAAGAGTGATGAAATTATATATCATATCAAAATAGTGAATGCTGGACAATATCCTCACATATGAAGAGGCGACTTGCTGAAACAGAGATCTGGTTCTACAGAAGAATGCTGAGAATAGCATAGTCATGACATGTAAGCAATATGTATATTTTAAAGAAACAAAAACAATGAAAAAAGGACCATTATGGATAAAAATTATACCTTTTAGGAGTCACGATGGAGAAATGCATAGTGGCTTGGACTGAGGAATCGGAGAGCCGACTTCGAATTCCAGTGGAATCCATTACATTCACTTACGTGCTAATACTCTTGGGAAGGGTATGAATCCTCTTCTTCTCACTGGAAAGTCTGGATTCTATAGCCTTGGTTGACAACCGGTCTAGGAGAAAGTAACTCTGATTTCAAAAACTGTATGTAGCCTATCGTAGCACATACTATAAAGAAAGGATCGTTCACATTGGCTTGATGATCTTGACTACGGTCTACTTGGTTGATGCATAAAATTAGAGATAGAATGTATTTCTGGGATACGTGCAGAGGAAAGAAGGCCTGGCAAATTTGGCACTCAAAGGTTATAATGAAGTTTTTATGGGAACTTACCCATAATAGTAATGAACTATCTCGTACAACATAAATATTGCGACTCAAGGAGAAGCAGTAGTGAGACACAGAGTCAGTGAGTGAGGCAGTCGGCCAGTGAGTCAGTCAGAGACAGAGTCGCGTCAGACGATTATTGTAAGACACTGGAATAGTGATACTGGTCGAGACAACATAGTTCTCTCTAACCTAACCTGATTGTTATTACTAACACTTCTACTTCTTTTGTACATATTATGTTTGTAATATATCGGTGTTATTCCGTAACTGTGTTCGAGTTATTCTTCATTGGTTCTACCTTGGACCATCACCGTGGTACAAGGAACCTGGACCATAACAGAAGATTAAATGGGGACAGCGAGTAATCTACCAAGCGAGCTTGTATAAATGGATGATAAAAATTGAGAGGGATAATCAAAAGACAAACGTTGCTATGAGATACGTAATACAGGAAGTTGGTAAAGCAAAGGTCGGCCATGTACTGAAGGGACAAGGCACCTAGATGAAGAAAAAGACAAGGACCAATAGATCCGAGCACAATTCTGTAAACAAGATGAAATATTTTTTATTTAATTTACCATGTTCCTTAACAACGTAGGCGACCATGACTTACCTTGGACTTACGACCATATCAATTTGAAATGCCAGTTCCCGCCAAAGTTAAGCAACGCTGGAACTGGTCAGTACTTAGATAGGTTACCGGTTGGGAATACCACATGCAATAAGATGTGCGGGTGGTGTAATGAATAATGGCTTGCAATTGTTAATCGGAGAGCAGAGTTCCAATTTCGTTATATGCACTTACGCACAGATAACCTTGTGAAGGTCATGATCATCTCACTGCTTCTCCATATAACTCTGGGTTAATTAGTAAGACTTCTATGCCTAAATCATTATTATCACCCCGCCAAAAAAACTTCTTACAATCTAAAAAAAATTTCTAGCTTTAAATAACTTGCAAACGGTTGATAAACCGTAGAAAAAAAATCAATCAATTGATCTAGGATGCAGGGTCATCATGATAAAAATGATTTAATAGTTGTCTATTGTCCCATATTTGTTATTTTGGTAATAGCAACAACAAAGATGGAAACAATAAGCCTCGTGTAAGTAATGGAAATGAGTAACGCGTTATAGAGTCTTCCCATTTCGTCATTCAATTATCCAAAATGTTTTCGATATATAAACATTTATATATCATATTCTCACATTATTCCTTTAAAGATTTCGCTAGTTTTAATGGCAGACTATTTGGGCAAATAGTTTCATCGAAATTCCAAAAATATCACTTAAAAATCTGTGCCTGTATTGTTATTGATAATTTTATATGGATGTGACTTTAATTACACCCACTAGAGCATTGCTTTTATTCCTCTTAAAGATTTGCGAAAATACCTTTGTCGTCTTATTTGCATTCGATTTGAAATGAAAGTGAAACATCATTGTATCGTAATGGATTATCCGTATTTTTTTTCGCTTATTTAGTAAAGGTAAAAATTCGGGTCAACTTTTAGTGAGATTTATTAGATTTCTTGTGTTGTAATCCGTGTTTACAGAAGAAAAATATTCTATACAATAACGTTTTATTCGTTTTTTCAGTATTAAGCAGTTTTATTCTAGTAGTGTTTTACCTCAGGGGAAAATGCATCGAATCTGCTAGGAGTGGGTATTTAAGTTTATTGCCTGGTTTATTAGAATTCTAGCAGAAGAAAATCCTCATATGTATATGAAAACACTCCTTTCTTGGGAAACTGTAGCAAAGCATTCCTTGCAGGGTACAGAACACAATTCATTCTACTAAATCAGTAGATGAAGTCGACTCAACCATTCCCATGTTGCTGAGTCTAAAATCATTAAAGAAAGCAGAGTGAAAATGGTGAATCCAGCTGGAGATTTAACGCTGTTAGAATTTCTTTTATTCTGTCCTCTGGATTACAATAAATGGACAGAGAGGTGCCATTAAACTTTACCTCAAGTGGTCATTATTGTATCGTAGAGGTTTGGTTTGTTTTACGGCATATCAACCCCAATGGGTTATTTAATGCCGACTAAATTTTCATTGTTGGTAATATTTTATTTTGTCAAAAATGTATTTCTGGTAATAATTTGTTTTTTTTTTCAAAAATGCGTTGCTGCTAATAATTATTTTCAAAAAACTACTGCTAGTAATATTTTTTCCTCAAAAATGTGTAGCTGTTAATAGTTTTTTTCTTCAAAGATTTATTGCTGGAAATAAGTTTTTTTACAAAGAATTTCTGGTATTAAAACCTGTTTTTACAATTTCATAGTGTTTTTACCCCAGTTTCGGGGTTAACTATTTGACCTAACAGGTGCTACCACCACAGGTCAGGGCAGACCTGGGAACACCAGCAATTAAGAGGTGGTTTCATGCTCCTCAAAACCTGCTGATCAGAGGCCTTGCTGTCGGATGCAGTTTATCGTCTTACCCAGAACGCGGATGTAGTTGATCGTCATACCCAGGACGGTGTATCGTAGAGGAAAGAATAAAAGAAGTGCTGCTACGGTTAAACTAAATTTAATTAATACTAAAACAATGTGGGGGTGTAAAACTTAAAGGAGAAGAAAACTAAAATTTAAAAAAAATATTAAAAAAAATGGATAAAAAAAAATGAATAAGTCTCAAGCGTTCAGCTAGTTAGCATGAATCTTGTTTGGTTTCATTAATGAAGATTCTGTTCTTTTGAAATAAAATTCATTTTCTGAAGATAGCGTTTCATCGGCGAAAGCATGTCAAAAGTAGAAGATTTTGTTTGAAATATAACCATAATTGCCTTCCGCACAAACATGTGGCTCTCGATTATCTCGGTGCCACCTTCCACTCTGGCCATTGGCTTCAGTCTCGGAAGCCAATCAATGCCGTGCCAGCAACACACCGGCTGCATACATAGTTACTGAACCAGTCTGTCTCTATTATGCTGGCTGGCCTTTGGCTATATAATAAGATTCTTCCACCCTTTAAAAGGTCTTGATTTTATTTCTGCTGAGTATCTAGCCACCCTCATCAACGGAGAAGCCTAGTGGGACTAGTTAGTCGCCGATGGACCAATCATGCGGTAGAACCAGTAACACTCGTAGAGTAACCTGGCATATATTTTGTTGTAATAAAATAAGCACATGCCATTTCCCCTCTCGCTTGTAACCATCCACTATAATTAAAGTAAATGTTTTCAGGGCTAACGATGAATTAGTCAAATAAAACTTCATAAGATTCTAATTGTTACTATATTACATATCTGTAGTTCAATTATTTTGAAAACTAGATCCAACTTATAGACATCATAAATTATACTATAAATGCATTATTCTTTAGCCAAAACCCAAGAGTCGAACTGGTTGCAGGATTCAATGATCGATGCCAGGATATCGAATGTTGATTTTCGAGACAGGCGAATCGTCTACACCAGATGCCGCCCTATCCGCTTATCCGCCATTTTGTCTTCTTTGTTCTTGTGGAGGTTGATTTAATAAATATCAATTCGAAGATCGATCAATATTGGACATAGATGAGGTAGATATGAAGGACAAGATAGAGAGCCTAGACTTACTGTATACTTTCATGGAAAAAAAGAGTAAGTAGAAGGGAGATAACCGTAGGTGCACAGTAGTTTATAGAATAATTGAGATTATGCATCGTCAAGTTTGTATGATTAAACAGGAAAAAAATCGAATGACTACTCTGATTAAAGTTGATTAAAAAGCTGCGAACAACAATCCAAGCAAAAAAAAAAAAATGGGAGAAAATTATAAAAAAAAAGAAATTGAAATTTTACAGGAAATAATCAACAAGGTTATTTTATATTCGACTTGTACTTTTAATCAGAAAATGAATCGATATTTTATAAGTACTTAAAGAAATTATTACGGGATTTGTCTGGTCAGTTTTATTTTAACAACCCTTTCTCCCAAGCCACCCCACAAAAGAAAAAAAAACAGTTTCGAACGAAATGGTTAATTAATAAACATATATGTTATTCGCAGACAGTACTGTTTTGCAGCACCTCAATGTGACTAGACATCCAAATGACCTCAAGCCAGGATCGAAATCTGAAGTATTTAGTGTCAGTCAGAATTTCTACCATTGATCTATCAGTCGGCAGGAATAAAGTGATAATTCTAGCGTATTATTTTTTACGAACGTAAACAAAGGCCAATCAGTCAGAGGGCTCCGATTCATTTTACTGAAGACCTTTGTATTAGCGCAGGTGGTTGTTTTTTTTATAGAATCAGCTTATCTCTCAACAGTGCTCAACTGAAATATATTTTCAAGAGCTTAATTATATATATATATATATATATATATATATATATATAAGATAAATATATAAGATAAAAAATTAAAATTAAAATGAATAAAAAACAAGCAAACCAATTTGACCCAAATAAATAAGCAAATAAACAACTTCCGGTAAAATAACGGCCATAATAGACTACCCACAATAAGCTAGATAGAACAAATTTTTACTACGTTAATAAAAACACCGGTCAAAATACAATAAATAAATATATAAGATAAAAAATAAAAATAAAATTAAATAAAAGCAAGCAAAATAATTTGACACAAATAAATAAATAAACAAATAAACGACTTCCGGTAACAATAACCGCCAAAATAGACTACCCACAATGCACCACCGACCCGTATATATAAATAGCCGAGAAAAATAACAGCACTAGTTGCCTGACGATTGCATCTAGCATGAAACAGACTGTCGCCTCTAAGTATTGTCTTCTATGTTCACTTTTATATTTACACACACTGATATTGAGCACTTTATCCCATAAATATAGCACACTTTAAGACTATATTTCTTCATATATATATATATATATATATATATATATATGGAAAAATGTATATGGTAATATTTTCATCTAGGAAATATTCGGTAAATATTGATCGAACGGTTAGCGTAACGGTCGGTAGAAATTTATAAAATCGTTTTCTTAAGAGAGTTTATCAGGAAAATACATGTGCCAAATCCATTAACTGTTATCGCTCTTTCTAATAATAATGGCAGTTTCCTTCCTAACCTTTTGTATAATGGTAATGTGAAAATCAGTATAATGTTTCCATCATTATTTTACATTTATGTTACATATGCTGCCGCTGTTGTTGGTAATGTATTGCTGGTAATAATTTTTTACAAAGTATTCCTGGTATTAAAAATTATTTTTACACTTTCATAGTGTTCTGACCCCAGTTTGGTGGATAACTATTTCCCCATAGTTGGGACCCTAGTAAGTGCTACGACCCGGGGCTTGGGTGAACCTGGGAACAACAGGAATTAAGAGTTGGTTCCACGCTCCTCAAAACCTCCTGCTGCTGGACGTAGTTTATTATCTTACCCAGGACGCGGATGTAGTTTATCGTCATACGCAGGACAGTCAAGAGTCTGTTCCACAAAGTAAGAGTACTGAGGACAAAGCTTTCTGGGTAGAATTCTTTCTTTTTTCAATTAAATGCAATAATGTTATCCACTATCTAAAAGGTTATATCAATGGTTTTTTTTTTTAATCAGATAACGATGAAAGTTTCTACTTTATATTTTGTTCGCAATTCGCATTGTAATTGCAACTTCGACATGCCATGAAAATTGTTGATCTTTCTACATCGCTTTCATATTCAGGAACAACGAGAGCTTTGATGGTATCAAATCGGCGTTGTACAAAGAGAGTGTGCAATAGGATTAAGTTTCTTGTTGTTTGCACCGTTTGTTGACTGCGACGTGTTTTGATGCTTCTGTGGGTAAAGAAATCTTCTCATTTTGAGGATGCGTTATTTTTTTTTCTAGCATGGATTCACAGAAGCTTACAGAATTAATAGCCATTAGTTTTGGTGCAAACCCCGTGTAAATAAATCCGCCGTTCGTACGTCTGCTGGAACCAATTACATGTCCCTCGAGGAGGAAATCATATACATGTCCTTCGAGGGGGACGTCGTTTACATGTCGCTCAAGGGGGACGTCATTGAAACGGTCAAACTGGAATTTTTGTGTATTTCTTTCAAACAGGCTTCAATATACCGTCTACAATGGAGAAAAATGCATTATTTAATGTTAGTTGTTTGTTCTCGCAGGGTTTCACGGAACCTTACAGAATTAATAGCCATTAGTTTTGGTGCAAACCCCTTGTAAATAAATCTCTTCTTGATCGTTGCTTCCAAGGCAAATATAGAATTGTGACTAAGATGTGCGTGGTAGTGTGATGGTTAACTGGTAAATCGGAGAGCAGAATTGGTAAATTTTGTTGCTATATTCCTTCTCAAGATTTATTTTTGGGATATATTTACGCACATCTTTTTTTAAAATTCCGTTGTCCGAATGTCGACTGGAACCAATTACATATCCCTCGAGGGCGACGTCATTTACATGTCCCTCGAGGAGGACGTCATTGAAACGGTCAAACTGGAATTTTTGTGTATTTTTTTCAAACAGGACTCAACATACCGTCTCCTATGGAGAAGAATGAAATATTTAATGTTAGTTGTTTCTCTTTTATTACAATAGCCTCCAAAATTTCGATTCTTTCTTTGAACTGTCTCCCATATAAACACAATCTTTGAAAACTACTCGGAAAAAAAAATAATATAAAATTAAATGTGAACATTGGCAAATTTAGTGATAGCATAAAACACTAATTGGGAAATTTGAAAAAAAGTATCTAAAAAGATCTGATAGAACTTGTGAATATTATTCACTCAAACAAGTTTTGAAAAAATTATTGCTGCCGAAATACACCCTAAATATATATTCCACGTCTCGTATACACGAGTTTGTCGTTGCTTGAAAATCATTCATGCAACAAAAACAGACTATCATTATTGTTTTGTCCGTGTATTGTTTAATATATTGAAATGTAATTGTCATCTTTGATAAAGGCTTATGTAAGCCGAAAACTTAGATAGGATTAAAAAACATGTATCAATATGGTAATTTTCTTTCGTCTTTCAATGATAATGTTATAAAGCTTATCAGTCAATATGAAAGGAATTTACTTAAAATAAATAGACAAAACGTGTCTATATTATTTAATGAAACACGCATCAATAATATATATATATGTAACTATGTATATATGCATACATATATATATAAATATATATACATATATATATGTATATATACATGCATATATATATATATATATATATGAATGTTTGTGTGCGTGGGTGTATATACATATATACACATGTGTGTATATATATATATATACATGTGTGTTTACATATATATATATATAAATGTGTGTGTGCATATATATATATATATATATATATATAAATGTGTGCGTGCATATATATATATATATGTATATATATATATATATATATAAATGTGTGTGTGCATATATATATATATATATATATAAATGTGTGTGTGCATATTTATATATATATATATGGTTATATTGTAGGGTATCTTGGAATTGGAACGGTTTCCAAATATGCCCCACCAACAAATGTCAAATCATAAGTGGTCTGTAGCTAGGAAAGTAAACCCTGAAAACATAACTGTATTTGGGAACAGGCACAGTGGAGGTCGAAAATTACAAATTTCCTACAAGACTAACGTCGCCGCGAGATGTCTCATGCCACCGGAGCAGTCTCTGTCCGAGCGAATGTTGTGAATTTGAGAACTTTACATTCACAAGTCCATATTAATCACTGCTTTTTCGTAAACTTATAGCTTTATATGAAGCCAGTATTAGCGTTGAACACGACGGACAGCTCAACGAATGAACAATAGATTATATGATTATTCATATATATATATATATATATATATATATATATATATATATATATATATATGTCATGATCGATAAATTCTTGTGTAAATTACGCAAAAATTAACATAAAACACTGACATTTCATTTTAACAGATATAGTTACCAAAATTACGCAAAAATATCTTGAAATAGCAAAGAGTAAATTACTTCAATAAAATCAACATTGGCTTCAACCACTACCACCAGACGACGTCGAGATCTCCTGCGAATCTTCTCGGTGACCTCCTTGTTTAAGTTTGTGAATGCTGCGATAATATTTTGCTTTAAGTTATTCTTTGGTGTTACAAAGAGTTTTGGTGGTCTCTCGCTCAACTGCGGGCCAAATATATTAATCAAGGATGTTGCAGTCTGTGGGCAGATGTGATCGCAGAAATAGTCTGATAACCACGACTTGGTCCCCCCCTGCCTGTGTGACACGGTGCAGAATCTTGTTGCCAGACATAGGGTCTTCCAGCAGACACCCTTTTGATCAAGGGCAGCACTATCTCCTCAAGACACTTGATATCGGATTCAGTCTGAGGTCTTGTGGGAAGATGAATGGGGGAATAACGTCGACCTTACTAGTGATCCCAGCAAACACGTTCGTAATCACCATTAGACTCATCCAACTCTTATGAATGCTCTTCCTCTCTCAGATTGACACCCAAACACTCTTATTGGACCTTCCGAGGCGAATGCTATACAGTACAGCTTGCCGTTTCCGAATTTCTGGAGACGTGAATTGCGTCATGGTTCTCCTTTTTCTCACAGACCGTGCCCAAATGACCATAATATAATGTCTAGTCAACAAAATGGAAAACAAGCAAAGCGCTTGCGCGAAATTAAATTTTCCCATTTGTACACGCAAACACACACAAACACGCACATATATATATATATATATATATATATATATATATATATATATATATATATATATGTGCCACATAACTGAAAGTGGACACAGTCAAAGCTATATGTGAAAAAGAAAATGACATAAAAAATGATCAAAAGGCTTTGATAATAGCTAACGTTAAACGAATATTCTCAGATGCAGGAAAATATATTTTCAAATATGAAAATGAAAGTAATAAATAATCTGGAACATCAAAAAATAAAAACATGATAATGAATAAACTTCACTGGAATTTAAACAAATACATCATATATATATATATTTACCTCCACATATATATATATATATATATATATGTGTGTATATATATATATGTGTGTGTGTGTGTGTGTATGTGTGTGGGGGTGTATGTATCATATTTCTGTAGCAATTAATTGTATATATATATATATATATATATATATATATATATATATATATATATGTATATACGTGTATTTCGGCAGCATGTTTTCGTTCAGATAAGTTTCGTTGAATAATTTAGAAATGTTCTGTCTACTTATTTTCGATAAGTTCCTTTCGTATTCGCGAATAAGGTTTTGTACGGTTATTAAAAGACGGTTGGCACATTGTATTTATTCGGAGTACTTTCGACATAGAATAATAATAATAATAATATATATATATATATATATATATATATATATATATATATATATATATATATATATGAAACGTGTACACTAATGTAATCACCGAGCGTGATCAGTGTATACTATTATATTTCATATTTATATTACATACAGTTCTATCTCTGTTATTGGCCACATGTACATAAACACCAAGTAAACGAATGGATATGTTATTTAGAAAACAGGCAAATAAAATATAAATAATTATCATTAAAACTGTTATTAGGTTGGTGCAAAAATAATGTCGTTTTCTCACCTGAAGTTGAACGTCAAAGAACGACATTATTTTTGCACCAACCTAATATAAGGTCACACACACATACACACGCACACCACACAATATATATACATACATGTATATATATATATATATATGTGTGTGTGTGTCTGTGTGTGTGTGTCTATGTATTTGTCTGCGTGCATGTGTGCGTGGTGTATGCGTATGTGTGTGATAAAATATAGTTTCAGAGTAAGCAAAATTTATGGGTCAAGATGTATAATGTCATGGATTGAGCTTTTGCAAATAATAAAAGTCCACATTGAGTTCAACACTCTGCAGCTACTGTTTCTTTCTTGCTTAAATCTGATCTTCAGGCCACCATATATATATATATATATATATATATATATATATATATATATATATATATATATATATATATATATATATATATATGTATATAGACGCATAAGAAAATAACTTATGTCTATATGAAACAGAATAAAGAAAAATTACACAATTTCTTTTTTTCTCCTCCTCCAACTGCCCAGTTCCGGTATAAATAAGATAGTTTTTGTTTGTCAGAAAAAAAAAAAGAAAAAGTCCAGTAACCCACCTGATGAGATCATAAAATCGGGTCGGAAAGGTACTATTCGATATTAACATATTTATTATATATATATGATGATTTTTCATGGACATATATTTTTTTTTCATGGACATATATATATATATATATATATATATATATATATATATATATATATATATATATATATATATATATATATCATCCTTCGAGAAAATGTAGAAGAGATGAAGAGAGTCCAAAGAAAAGCCAGAGCTCTTTATCCGCTTAACCCTCCGAGCCTACCATGCGGTTGGGTTTGGACGCCTCTTCAGATCTAACATACAACAGAAAGAAATTTCACTGAGCACCTCAATACACGGTAACGAGTTCCGCTAACGACGGCTACATATATATATATATATATATATATATATATATATATATATATATATATATATATATATATATATATATAAGAATGAGATAATAGAGAATAAAAATGTCTTTTTGATGAAGGAAAATAGTATATATATTTCTCACCGATTGTTTTAATATTTAAGGTGTGTCCAGAACGATGACCCTCTTGACGTAATTAACAATCAATGCCATGAGACATTATTGTCCGCGTTTAAGCACAATACCGTGGAATTACTTAGTCGACAGGGAGACGTATTTGAATGAACCTGTGTGACTGTCGTGTTCATGATGGCAATTCACCTGATCATCCCCAGTAGGAATTTTTACAGAAATTCGGAACAACGTTCAGATTTATCTTCCTGCATTTGTTGGCTATTTCGAGTAAAAAATCGACTATGAAATGAAAGATTTCAGACTATGAATGAAAATGAGGTAGAACGTGAGGAAGCAGCTGATGATGATCCCAAAGAAAGCGTTTCAAACTATTATCCGATGTCGCCTATTTTCGGTTATTATTAAATGACTTGTTTTCTGAACACATCGCGTAAATATTCAAAATGCATCACAAGTTGCAATGGCAAATGTAATCGTCTAAAGGCTACCACGTTTCTCATCCATCATATGGGCAGTATAAAGATTGGATGATAATCCCCAGACGACATCATAATTACATAAACGGTAATATGTTCATCGTATTAATGACCTGAAGAAAGACATGGAGCCAAGTTGCCATGCATTATGTCCGATGACGACTTCTCAACATTATTGGCATGCATCGGTGGTGGATAGAGAAAGAAAATTGGCAAGTGAGTACATATACAATTCCACTAATACCTCCATCTCTTTCTCTCTCTCTCTCTCTCTGTCTATATGCGAGGTCGTTCTGAAAGCCATGTCCCCCTATTTTATAAAGCGGGTCCATGACGTCAGAGTTGAATGTAAGTGCCGTTAATAACTCATTTATTTTGCCAAAGCAAACAGTTCTAAGTCAAAAAGTTAACAAACTAAGAATGTCCTGAAAGACACATGGCCCAGTGGATAAAAGGCGTTGCTTAGATCCAGTGACTAGACGAAAAGAGTTGTGAGTGCAGTACAGCAGTGGTGAAGTAAAAACTTGGAAAGTTGAGTTTAAGGGAAATAACTGAGACATCTGTAAGAGGCATAGCACGTGGAACTAGAACAGTCTACCCCGGTCGACGAAATAAATGGTTCGATTCGAAATTCCAATCACCTGAAAAAAGCCGGATCGTACAACGG
The DNA here is from genome assembly GCA_964036315.1 of Acanthosepion esculentum. Lineage (NCBI taxonomy): Eukaryota > Metazoa > Mollusca > Cephalopoda > Sepiida > Sepiidae > Acanthosepion > Acanthosepion esculentum. The sequence goes on from OZ038480.1 coordinate 117,534,440, forward strand.
TCGAAACGTTGTGAATATGACAATGAAAATGAGGATAACACTCTGAATAATGTAAATAGTGCAAAACTAAGAATTTTGTTAACAGACAAAAGAGATCCAGACAGGTGATCCCTGCGTTATGATTTCAAGACGAGAAAGAACAAAACTATGGCGGAGGATTTCGAGAAGTGGCCTATCTTATTGGCTCGGAAGAAATCCCAGCATGCATCTGTATGATTTGTCTATAAATTTGGAGAGGCGATTTCTTTGTAGTCATCTTTAAAGGATTTGAGCAAAAGAAATGTCAAAGAACTTCTTAGTATAGAACATATGGCTTATATCTAGTAACTTCAACTACAAAATTGTGGCACTGAGCTGCCAATCTAGTGCTGCGTTTAAATTCGTCAATTTGGGATATCAAAGAGGAAACCTCACCAGAATTGTTACCATGGAACTATTTATAGACAATCGCAGAGGAGTTACGTTATGGTGCTGTGTTTAATCCATTTCTCATGGTTCGCCATTTTGGAAAGGAAAATACAGAGTTTAAGTAATCACTGAAATTATGCCAGAAGCCATTTTCTTTTGAGTTTACGAATTTTACTGAAGTTTTGAAAACAACATAATAGTGTCGACTGTTTGCAGACGTGAGGAAGATCTGTGCCGAGTTCAAATTCCAGTTGAGGTCCTACCGTTCACATTCACGCAAATCCTGTATAGAAGTTAATCCATCTCTTGTCGCTCCAGCAATGTGTTAAATAGCAAGGTTGATTGCGCATTATTGCCTTTAGGTGGCAACCAGTCTAGAATCTCTGAAATCTGGACAGGCTGAAGAGGGAGAGTCTCCGTTAGCTTATATTGATATAGACACGCCACTGCCGTTAAAATAACCCAGCACATAGAAAACTTGACGCAACATAAAAAGCACTTACTATTTAGAGTCCTCTTCCGATTCCTAAAAACATGATAACTTCATTCTATGCAATATCATAGTTGTTGTTTTTTTTCCACTGCGTAATCTAATTCGTGACATACGATATCTGGCCAACGGCTTAATCTGATCTGGTTTTTCAACCCAAAACCCTTGATTTAGCTATTAAACATTCTTATATGCCTAAACTTTTGTTCTGGGATTGTTTTTCTTTCATGAAATAACGTGCTGATTTTCTTCGGAAGTTATAACAAATCGGGTGACTCAACACCGCCGGCTCATCACCATGCATATTTCTTAGATCTGCTTCGAATCGTCGGAATTTTGAATCTATGGCTGTTTGTCTTGATGATTTATTAGCTACAACAGAGTATTTGGCTGATTGGTGTTTACTTTTCAAACTTTTCATCACACCGGAAATCAAAATTCTTAGTCAAAGAGGAAAAGAGAAATTTGCACACGAAGATCATTTATTTGTATTTGATAAGTTTAGTAAAATATACAGCAACATAAAAATTTGGCATTGAGATCAAAACTCTAAATGACCAAGGCTTTTTAAAAAATTAAAAATAAAGCCATGTTTTAAAAAAATGATCCTAAATAAATTACTTTTATTCGGTTTGAAAAAGTTTTGTGTTAAAAATGATCCTTAATAAATTACTTCTGTTTGTTTTTTTAAATTCGATAAAAAATCTTCATAGCTTGCATGTCTATGAGCCGGCAGTGTAAACTTGGCATTAAGGAGTAATCTTGCGCCCAGAATAAATGTATCTACAAGAATGGCTTTAAAAGATTTTTACCATAAAAGAACCGAATTGTGTTAAACTCAATTCAACTGTTCAATATTTTAGTTATACTATTAAAAGAGGATAATCAAAATAATGAACAGGAGAGAGATGTTTTAGTTGAATCTTTCCGTTGCAACACAGATTCATTGATTGCCATAAAATTGTTAATCACTCCTTGAATTTTATGGATCACCTCAAAAACATCGATTGTTACTGCTTAAGAATAAGTGCAAACAACCGAAAGGTTTTGTCGTCTTGACAAAGTTCGTTGATATTCACCTGCCGCAGAGAAAATTTCTTACCGACCATTTAACACTTACACGGCTGATAAAGGTTACTCGAATGTGCTTACCAAGCGAGTAAATGCGAGGATATATATATATATATTTTTTTTTTATAAAGGTTAATCGTTTTAGCTTATACCGCTTTAAAATATGACAAAATTATAAAAAATGCAATTTTAAAATTTTTCAAATTATCATTTTTTTTTTAAGTGATGTTCCAGCCATTGAATTATATTTCTTCAGAGAAATTAGAAAAAATTAACTTATTTTTTATTTTTATCTATTTCTTATTTTTTTTAATTTAGTTTTTACCCCCTCAAGTTTTACGTTCCCCACGCTGTTTTAGCATTAATTAAATTTAGTTTAACAGTAGCAGCACTTCTTTTATTCTTTCCTCTGGGATACAATAATGGCCGTTTGAGGTAAAGTTTAATGGCACTTCTCTGCCCATTTACTGTAATCCAGAGAACAGAATTCTACCACTGCTAAATCTCCAGCTGGATTCACCATTTTCACTCTGCTTTCTTTAATGATTTCAGACTCGGCAACATAGGAATGGTTGAGTCGACTACATCCACTTAGTCGAATAAATTGATGCTCTTTACTCTGCAAGGAATTCTTGGCTACATTTGCCTAAGCAAGGAATGGTTTCATATCCATATGAGGATTTTCTTCTACTAGAATTCTACTGGAACAGGCAATAAAATTAAATAACCACTCGTAGGAGGTTCAATACGTTTTCGCCTACATGCAACTGTAATAGTATAAAACTGCTTAATACTGAAAAACGGAATAAAACGTCATTGTATTGGGGGAAAAAGGGTCTTCCATCGCAGAACACCTAATAAATAGCCATAATTGTGCTGTTAGTATTAGTGCGGACTCATTTACCATCCTTATCAAGTCCCACTCTAATTACCATCTAAAAGCGTTGGAAGCCATCTATATTCTATCACTGAAGCCTTCTATATGTAAACAGAAGGACTTTGTATTAGGCCTCCAACTAATTACTATCTAATTCACCCCCAATACACTTTGTTCATTTTTCTTTTTAAATAATTTACTTTATTAACTTCGATTATATCTGTTGAGCGAGGTTCGAACCCGGTTAGCTAGCCCGTTTTTCATTTTTACATTTTATTATCATCATGAGTGGTAATAATAAAATTAATTTTTGTCTGTTTATGACAGTTATAGATATTGTATCGTTATAGACATTTTCATTCAACCTAATTTTTCAAACAAAACTAACTTCATGATTCCTAGAAAGTAATAACTTCGTGAATCTTAGACTCTTCGACAACTAATCATTTAGCTTCGATTCTTGTATAAATAAAGTGGGAAAGGTTTATCTCGACAACTGATAATATACGCTTTTCCCCAATGAAACATCTGCTGATTCGCACTGCTTAAGGGTTAAGTAATCTGCACCTTGTGACGTAAGTGTGAAATAATTGGATCGCTTTATAGGATTTCGAAAATCAGTATCGCATTTTATTTATAAATTTAGGAACCAAGCCGAATACTTGCCTAAGATAAATATCAATTTTAAAAAACTGATTACGAAGAAGAATCAGAATTAACGCATCGAACATCCTTAGATGATCCGATGGTAACACTGCCAAGTAAAAACAAAGGAAGATGTGTTATGTATATGTCTATATTTCTGAGATGAGATATTATATACACAATTTACATTATTCGGACTATTGTCCTCATCTTTGTCGCCATATTTATTACAACGTTTCGGCCGTTGCACGCTCCGGCTTTCTTCAGGTTGTTGGAATGTCGAACTGAACCCCTTATTTCGGTCACTGGAGTAGACTGTTCTAGTTCCACGTGCCATGTTTAATGGATGTCAGTTATCAGTTATCTCCTGTTAATTTCCCTCTGTAAGTTCTCCCCAGCGTTAACCAGGTGACACATGGCACAGCGGATAAAGGCGTTTGTTAGATACAGTGACTGGACCCAAAAGTGTGAGTTCAATACCTGGTTAAGGCGGTGGAGAACTTGGAGCGGGGAAATTGACAGGAGATAAATGATAACTGACATCCATTTGACATTTCACGTGGAATTAGAACAGTCTACCCCAGTGAGCGAAATAAAGGGTTTGGTTCGACATTCCAACCACCTGAAGAAGCCTGGGGCGAACAACGGCCGAAACGTTGTAATAAATATGGCGACGAAGATGAGGACAATAGTCCGAATAATGTAAATAGATTAAGAGGTGTTATATATCATTTTAAATAATAAACTTTCCAAGATATGTGTTTAATAGTTGCAGAGGACGAGACGGTAAAGAAAGAAAGATTTAACTTAAGAAAGAGGAAAAACAAGAAGACGAGAGACGATTGATGCAAAATAAAAGCGGCAAGAATGAGAGTAGGGGGAATAGAACTGAGAAGAAAAGTAAAGTAGTAAAAACAATCTTGGAAAAAGAAAGAAAAGAAAAGAGAAATGTAAGTCGAAAATAAAGACGTAAGTAAAAATAAAAGTAAAGAAATGAAGCTGAAAAAGAAAGAAAGACAAAAAGACGAACACGACGAAAAAACAAAAAAGAAAGAAAAGAAGGCAGGAAGAACAGAGAAAAGAAAAAAGTTGAAATATAAACAAAACAGAATTTTAAAAAAATCAACAAGAAAAAAATGAAAGAAGAGAAAAAAAAAACGAAAAAGCAGCAAAGAAACAATGAATATCAAAGAGTATCAGTATAACTCGTCTTTGACTGGCTCTTTCATTACTGGGAATTTTTGCCGTTCAATTAGAGCAGTTTAAGTTTAAAGTCAGCCCATCCGAAAATCAATATTAGTAACAACATTTGGGTGCAACTGAGGCACATCCCCAAATGGAGGGGGTTTAACAATTTGAAGTGGGTGGCCCTGAAAAGGGAACTGCATGATAATAAATAATATTATTGTAATAATTTAAACTATTTATTTTTATTAAAGTTTTTATGAAAGATGTATATCCAAGAACAGATTATAAATAGTAAAACGTGACAGTTATAACGGACAGGAAGTGGAGAGCCATTGAGCCAACAATTTGGACTCAAAACCGGCTCTGAAGAATTATCTATCAAACAAAAAAAAATCATCAAAATCGGATGAGAACTGTGGAAATCCATAAACAACATCCGATCACACACACACAAAACACGCACGCACAAAACACACACACACATACACACACATTTTGAAAATTATAGATATAGACAGAATGAAATGAAAAAAAGAACAAGAAACACAAATAAAAATTAACAGAAATGAAATAAAAAGGTGAAAAAAAAAACCGGTAAAAAAATAGGAAGAGAAAAAAGTGAAATGAAGTAGACAAAACCGAAGGCTTCATCGTTTCTTAAAACAAAACAAGTTTAAATCTCTGACAATCATAGATGTAAAATATACTCTTTTCTTCATGGAATTTTACCACACGAGTAGATCTGAAGCCAAGTGTGTACACATTGCTCAAATTATAAGTGCATCTCATCAAGATACCCCGATATTTGAGTAGTTTTAGATGAACACGTGGAAACAATTTATTGCCAATGCATCTTTCCAAAATTCCCCAAAGTTTGAAACTTTTACACTTATTGAAAATATAAACGGTGATTTTTCTCATTCCCTTTCATGGAAATTTGCTTTTTGTGGATTTTTATCACTTCTACTTGCAGAATTTGCAGTCCTCAATCGCTTGCTTTAATTCGCAACACCATATTGGTTTTGTAACATTAAGTAATATTAAGAATATACTTTTTAATCTTCAGACCAGAGGTTCTCAACTATTTTTGCGTCATCGCTCACTATTACATTGTAAAGTTTTTCAACACCCTACTGTATAGTAAATATTCAAAAGCATACCAAAATTGTTTCGTAAATGTTTTTTACTGGTTCGTAAACTGATTTTATGATGTCGCAAAAATTACCAAAGGGAGGTAACAGATAAGCTGATTTATGCAGTGGTTGCTGCTGCTACTACTGTATTAAAAACACAACGAGACAAACATGATCATTGAAAATCATATATATAATTTAGTTTTATTGTCAAGGTTAGGTTTATGATTAGGGTTAGCCTTGCAAGTTTTGACAGAAAATTAAATGATTTTTCTTTATAGTTATAAAATTAAAAAGAATACACATTTCTAGCAACTAATAAATTCAGGGAATATTTTTTGTTGTTCTTCGTCTTCCCTTACTAGATTTATATCCGAAAATAATGTTATTTCGCCTGAAGAATTATTTGAATGTTAATGATCTTTCTGAAAATTATGGAAAATATTAAAATATTCGTTGTTTTTGGATATGTTTATATCTTATCTTGGAATATAACCCATTTATTTCCATTTAGTCTCCCGTTTTTATACAGTGTTTTTTTTTGCATATCTTTAAATATTTTTTCGGGTGACATATGTTGAAATAACTTTTTAATACTCATAATCCTATATCGTCCACAAAAGTTTCCAATCCTTTACAACTTCTTGTTCAGTTGCTCATCGCCCATCCTACAGTTGAAAACGCCCACCGGTGGCCGATAGGGCCTTGGTTGGGAAACCCTTTTTTATATGAAGCATTTCTTGTTATATTTTATTATTGTTGGCTTTGTTCGCACGCGTCTGGTTCGATACGTCCTTTGACCGCTTGAGTAATGTGCTACAGATCGGAAATAGCTTTTAATAAAAAAAAAAACTTAAAAAACAGGAACCTCGTTTATTATCCGGGAGCGTTGTCCAGATAAATTCATGAAAATGTTTTCTCCGACAGTGTTCGAAATTGCATCTCTTATGTAGGAGGAAGCCATCTATTCAAACACGGATATTCACTAAAAATAACATATCTGGGATTTTAAAAAATAATGAGACTCGTGTATAAGGCATTTAAAAAACTATCATCCATATCCGATAATTACGTTTAAATATAGTATTTTTGAATTCCAGATTTGTTTGGTTTGCACCGCTGTTATAACGCTAATTAATTGCATTCCATAATAGAGTGTATCTACATAGTGCTATGAGAAAAAAATTGGTGTACTACTACTACTACTACTACTAATAATAATAATAATAATATAATAATACTTTGAAAATATTCGAAAAGCTGTCAAAATACAAGGACTGTGAAATAGAAATCTAAAAAATGTGGCACATGGGAACATCAACAATCCCTGTTGTAGTTGGAGCCCTTGGACTGGTTGGAAAAGATTCCAGTAGACTAATTGAAGGGATCCCTGGAAGTCCATGCCTCAAAGAGATACAAAAAATTGTTCTAAAAAGTACAGCCCACACTTTACGAAGGGCTTTATCTATGTAATAATTTTTTTTTCAGTGGAAAGTGTCATGATACCATTTCTAACCTTAGGTTCCTGTGCGGGAACCGGAAAGAAATGTGTAAACGCCAGATATCAAAGACAATAATAATAATAATAATAATAATAATAATAATAATAATAATAATAATAATAATAATAATAATGATAACAACAACAACAATGATAAAAGCCTTGGTGCTTTACCATACATGGTTCCTATGGATCCTGAATTTGATTGAAGCTGTCAACCTGTATATGTAGTCAATTAATATATGTTGTAACTGAGCTATCAATGCAACATAGAAAAACGGGAATTGGTTTAACAACAATTTTACTACCTTTTAGTACAGGGAAATATAATATAGAATAGAAACTAGGGAAGAGATTGGTTAGCCGTGAATAACTAACTGTTTTCAGTAAAGGCTACTGCTGCTACTGCTACTCCTCTTGATGTCGGAGTATTTTTATGTCTTTTGTCTGACGGTTAAATCCAAACTTGTAGGGAAATATTCTCCCGCACAACAATATGATCTATAATAAGCATCCTGTACAGTGGCACATATTTGCTTGCTAGTTGCTTGACCATAACCATGTAGCAAAGTCCTCTTGAGACTGACGCACTGTGCATCTCCTATCCTTAGGTAAGTGTTGTCGAAAACATTTTGACCAGTTGTCAAGAGGTTTTGCTTAAGGATGAGTTAGTCAAGTCGATTTGGAAGTCACGACTTAATACTTATGAACGCCTTCGATCGGGGACGTCTGAACAAACCGTGTTACTCAACCGGAAGGTATTTCTAACTGGGCCGCCCATGCAAGGTTATGTGGTACTTTCATCAAAACCAGTCGCCAATTTACGCAAATGTGTCTCTTTTGCATGTGCTTATTATACCATAAGCAGATTGAGAGTCGTGTTTTTTTTTCGTTTTTTTTTTACTGTGGCATTAGCATTTTACTCACACTCAACAAGACCCACAATTATAATGATAATAATAATAATAAATGTTTCATTTGAAAACGTAAAATATATATTAGTAATATAGTTTCCTTTTAATAAAAGAAAAATATTTTTATTATTATTATCATTATTATTCCAGTGAGAGTCTGAAGTAAATAGCACAGTTTGGCTCGTAGTAAATTCTTTTTATGTATTAAGGAACAATTACGGTGAGAGGTTTAAGGAACAAGAGAAATAAATAAATGTGATACAAAGAAAGAAAGAAACAAAGGGAGAAAGGAAGAAAGGGAGAAAGAAAATAAGGGAAAAGGGGTCATCTGAAGAAAAAAGAGAATAAGAAAAGAAAACGGAGAATGTGCAAAAAAAAAAAAGAGCGCAAGGCATTTGGTGAAAAGAAAGAAAGAAAGAAAGAAAGAAGGTACGAACGAAAGAAAGAAAGAAAAAAAGAAAGTGTAAAAGACGCAGAAGCAAAAGAAAGGAAAACTCATATACAAGAAAGAAGAAATGAGAGAAAGAAAAAGCAATGAAAAATATAAAATGTAAGAAAGAAAATTATATGAGGAAATTAAGAAAACGAAAAAAGAAAGAAAGAAATGTGAAATTTACGATATATAAAGGAAATAAGTAAAGAAAGATGGTGGGGCGCGCTTAGAAAGAAAGAAAGAAAGAAAGAAATATGGCATTTTGGGTATGTATTATATAACAAAATAAGGAAAGAAGGAAAATGAGACTCGTGTATAAAGAAAGAAAGAAACAAGAAATAAAGAAACAAACAAACGCACAAACAAACAATATGAGATATATAGAAAAGTAAGTAACGAAGAAAGGAAGGAAGTCGTGAAGGAAGGAATATGAAGCATGTAGAGTAAATAAGGAAGGAATGTGAGGTGAATGAAGAAGAAAAATGAAAGAAAGAATGAATGAATGTGAGACTTGTAAGAAAATAAAGAAAGGGGAATATGAGATATAGAAATAAATAAAGAAAGAAAGAAAGAAAGAAAGAAAGAAAGAAAGAAAAAAGGAAGGAATGTGAGGAAGGTAGAGTAAACAAGGAAATCAGGAAGAAAATTGAGGTGAATAAAGAAGAAAAAATAAAGAAAGAATGAATGAATGAATTTGAGGCTTGTAGAAAAATAAAGAAAGAGGCAGATGAGTTATAAACAGAGAGAAAGAAAGAAAAAAGAAAGAAAGAAAGAATGCGAAGTATATGAGAAAATAAAGAAAGAAAAAATCTGAGTCGTGCGAAGGAAAGAAAGAAATAAATAAAGAAAAAAGAAAGAAAGAAAGAAAGAAAGAATGATAAAAATAAAGTGAGAATTCCTGAAAATAAAAGTAAAAAACAATAAAGAAAAACTGGTGAAGTGTGAGAAAGAAAGAAAGAAAGAAAGAAAAAAAAGAAAGAAAGAAAAAGAAAGCAAGAAAAAAGAAGAAATATGAGATATAAAAAGTAAGGAAAGAAAGAGGGTGCAAAGAAAGGAAACAAAGAGAGTAACAGAAATAAAGAACGCGAAAGAAAGGTATGATATAGAAAAGTAAAACAAAAAAAAAAAAAAGAAAAGAAACGCTCAACCAAACACAGTTAACAAAAGAAAACCAGCGCTGTATCAATTCGGATAGAAGTTAAGGAAGATAAAAAGAGAGAAACTATAATTAAAATTAAAACTCTGCAGGAAAAATTTATAAAGGAAAATAGGTAGAACAAAACAAATTAAAACACCAACAATAATTAGATTGACTCGTGGATTCAGGGCGAACAGACGAAAATTAGAAAAAAAAAACAAACAAAAAAAACAAAACAAAAAACAACAACAACAGTAAAATAGATCACATAGAGGCAGGGAATAGAATTGAACACCAACAAAATAAATTATTTTTAAAAAGGGAAATTATAATAATAATAATAATAATAATAATAATAATAATAATAATAATAATAATAATAATACGATTCCCCCTGACGTCAGCACTCACATGAAATGTTTTCTGAAAATTATTTTGTCGACCTTTGGGTCGTTATATTTTGTTTTCATTCATGCTTGTTACTATTGCGTTCGTTTCGTTCAGGCAAAAGTGCTTCAAATTATTCACTGCTTGCAATAAGATTACCGCGTTTCCAACATTAAGTGCACCAATCATAAAATGACACTTAAAATTCTGATTAAAATCAATGGCCAGAATTGCGCCCCTCCCTTGAGGTTCCACTAACTTGACCTTTGCTTAGGTCAATAAATATCTATTTTAGCATCAATAATAGCTCGAATTCAACGATAAGTATTGCTTCTATATTAAACATCTTCTGGTTTCTATTCAGCACAAGATGACCTTAAAATTTAGGGGTAATTGGTAAAAATATCAGCGTGACCTATAAAATACCAAAAAAACTTTATTAGAGTGACAAAGCTTTGTGAATTGAATAAAATTTATGTAAGAAAATGTCCCGATTAGATGATAAAATAAGTCTTGATTCTTCAATGCATAACATTTTATTCACACTAATATTTCGTCAGTTAATCTCAGCCAGTCTGTAGTAAGAGAACAGCATTGGGCGCCTGTTGCCAGATACGTGAACCATACATTATCCGGTTACGTTGTGTCAGACCCTCCCGAAATCATCTTTGGGGCTTCAGTGTATATATAGATCTGGTCAACATTCTCATTTTAACGCTTTCAACGCCGAATGCGGGTGCGAGGTCACGTATTTCTGAACTCGGTGGTTAGGACTTAACCCCGGCCAACCCACTGATGCACCCGACTTCTCTGATGTCTCGAAGCCGAGACTATTCTGGCAAAATACCACATTAGAATATGAAGGTGTGTTTCAATATTCTGTTCCTGACCAAACTGCACCGCCAATTCTATTTGGTCAGATGTTAGGAACTTGGTCGTAATGGTAATAAAATAAACAGATCCCATCTCCCCTATCTCTTGTAACCGTCCATCAAAATAAAATAAACGTTTTTCAGCGCTAAATTTGAATTAGTAAAATAAAGTTTCATAAGGAGTACTTCTACTTAGGAGCACTTCGCCGTGGTGTAATGGTTAGCAAAGGTGAGTTCGATCCTCACTGGGTTTCCCCACCAAAAAATGTTGGCCTTGTGACATATCAAAGCTACGCCCAAAAAATCATTTAGGGCACTTCAGTGTGGTTAAATGGTTAGCACGCTTGTCTCGCTAAATAAATTACTACTGAATAGTGAGTTCGATCCTAGCTGGGTTTCGGCCTAGTGTTACATTTGTGGTTCACTTAGAAAAATCATTTAGCGCAATTCAGCGTGGCAAAATGGTCAGCAAGCTTACCTCGCTAGATCAATGACGAATGAATAGTGAGTTCAATCCTCACTGGGCACCTCCAATCCTTCGACCTTGTGTCCCATCTAAGCTACGTTTAGAAAATCATTTAGGGCACTTCAACGTGTGGAAATAGTTAGCAAGTTCTTTCGCTAAATCAATAATAACTGAATATCGAATTTGATCCTCACTGAGTGCTCCGAAACTTTCTACCTTGTGCCACCTATGAGCTACGCTTAGAAAATCACCATAATCTTCTACTTAGAGTTACAACTATATTACAGCCAGGTTGAGAATTTTCAGCCCCCCACGCAAAAAAAACAAAACCGAAAATAAAACAAAACAAAAGCAATCTAAATGTCTTCAAAAGACATAAGCATGAAATGATGATGGGTGCTTGAAATCAATATCCTTTTGATAATTTAAATCAATCTGTTTTCTCAAGGCTGTTCTCGACAAAAGTGGGACATGGAAACCTTAAATGCAAAGGAGGAAACCTGGCGATGCATGAGGCGTTATACTCGACCGATATGTCGACAGGTTGTTTGTTAAAAGGAAGGAGGGAAAAGGATTCATCATCTTCATGGTTTGCGTCGACTCCGCAATCAGGGAACTCAAAGATTACACAAGACCGCGCACGCTCTCTCACAGACGCGCCGTTGCCTCGCTCTGTCTTTTTTACAAATACTTTCACGGTAATTGCCCCGATGAGCTGCTTTCCCTGGTTCCTAGACCTCATGAATTTAAGCGTCTTACGAGGCTGGCATCCCGTTCCCACCCCTTCACCGTTGAAACTGTTAGACGTAGACGTCTCTTCTACTCCAATAGCTTTATGTCTCGCACATCTCGCCTGTGGAACTCCCTTCCTTATTCCTGTTTCCCTGACAAATATAATCTCCAACTATTTAAGTGTAACGTCAATCGACATCTCCAGTTGCCTTGATCTATCGACTTCCCTTCTCCACATCCTTTCACCTTTCATTCCTATCTGCTCTCGTTCCAAATCGTCTGTAACCCCCTTGCCTTGATCGACTCACTGTCTTTCTCCACATCCTCTTCTATACCACTCCTATCTGTTCTTCCTCCAAAACTTCTGTAACCCCTTGCATGCTAGTGGCTTCCAGTCTTGCTTGGGGTGAAAAGCTTAAAAAAAAGGAACTCTTTCATTTAGTAGGCAAAAATTACACGAAAACGAACCGAATACTTAGCAGAAAGCAGAGAAACAGAAAGACTAAAAGATAAAAAAAGCAAGGAAGGTAATATAGATACTTCAGAAGACAAAACAACTGAGCGGCAGGTAAATCGTCATGACTACGTATGGAAAGCACCTGTCAGGAAATGAGTCGCTCTTAGAAATACAAAACAACGCTAAAACAACAAATGACATAGAGAGAATACCAACATCTGTTTATATTTCTGAATATTTCTGAGATGAGGAATTGTAATTATTTACTTTCTTTGGACTGCTGTTCCCATCATAATTGCCATATTCAGGACGTTTCGGCCGTTGTACGCTCCGGCCTTGCTCAGGTAAGATACATTTGAATTTCGAACCGAAACCTTTATTTAATCTACGAGGGTAGATCCTTCGTTTCATGTGTCATATTTGAACAGGAGACACGGCTTAGATTGAGGAATCTGATCCATTACTTTCATTTACGTGCTAAAATCCTTAGGAAAGGTATGAGTTCTATTCTTCTCCCCCTAATTATGGCTAAATAGCAGGACAGACTATGTTCTACAATACTTTCTAGGCCTTTCTAGGAGAAAGTAAATATGAATTTAAAACTGTATGTAGACCTGCCATAGCACACACTATACAGCTAAGGAAAGGATCGTTCGCATTGGGTCGATTGTCCTGACTACAGTCGACCTCGATAATCTTAGTTTTAATTCCCTTTAGTAACTTCACTCTATTTTTTACATTACAACAGCTCCAACAAATTGGGATACAAGAGGATAACAACACTCAGAAAACAGCCTAGGTCTGTCTACACTATGTGAAGAGATTATCGGAATAATACAAAGGATCTGTGGCTCATATAACATCAGGACTACCTTCCGTAGTAGTTCAACACTATGTAGACATCTCTTCCGAATAAGCCCTCCCTAGAAGAGAACATAATTAAGGACTGTCTGTAAGTCAAGTTAGATAAAACAGCAAGTGTAGAAATAAAGACGAGACAGTCAAGCATAAGATCAATAATTATGACTGGACAGGAAAGTTTATCCGCTAGGAAATGTGCAACCGCTTGTATTTTCGCCATGCAGATCAATGATATATGCACTGACCATAACCACTTGTAGAGAGTTAAACCCATGAATCCCTTGGGAGCTTGAAATTCAAACGGATAACAGGCTTAATATATAAAGGGCTTTTTCAACAGTTTATCGTGGTTTTTTGTTATACGAGTTGGAGCGAGCAGGACTGAAGTCACACTATTTTTTTCTTGTATGATGGAAAATTTTTTGCGACATGTTTCAAGGAAAATCGGATAAAAAATGAGGAAATTATTCAAGTTTTTATTTTAAGTCGTGCGAAAAACCCAATTTTTTTCATGGTCTTTTTTGTGTGAAACCAATATCGCAAGAAAACTATCAAGCACTCTACATAAACTTGTATACCAACGTTTATAAATAGTATACACACACAGAGACAGACAGACAGACACACACACACACAGCGATATCATTTGTCACATATCTATCTATCTATCTATCTATATATATATATATATATATATATATATGAAGAAATATAGTTTTAAGTTGTGCTATATTTATGGGATAAAGTGCACAATATCAGAGATAGAGCGTATGTAAATATAAATATTCGCGGCCTGACGATTGCGTCCAGCATGAAACAGCCTGTCGCCTCTGAGTGTTGAATTCAATGTTCCCTTTTATATATATATATATATATATATATATATATATATATATATATATATATATATATATATATATATATATATATACTTAAATTTAACCGTTTTCTTTGTATTTATATATTCTATAGGAGAGAATACGAAGAAAAGGTTGCAGACAATTCTTTCTGTATAAAAGTGAATATATATATATATATATATATATATATATATGTATGAAGAAATATAGTCTTAAGGCGTGGCTATATTTATGGGGTAAATTGCTCAATATAGAGATAGAGCGTGTGTAAATATATATATATACTAGTTGAGGAACCCAGGATGCAATTGTATAACCACACCCTCCCTGTATACCCGCACCCTCTCTCTGCAAATATCTGCCTGCGTCCACGTTTGCATGCATCATTCGTTGGTATACTAGGCTGCTCACCGCCCTCATCTTTCTTACGGTATGTACTTCGCAAGTGTTTGGTTGTTCATAATTAAGGAATTCCATCGATAAAACTTCTTGTGTGGTGGTTGCTCGGGGTTAAATTGTTTCAAAGTTTTAGATATTCAGTAAATTTCTTATGGCTGTAATCATTTTCAAATAGTATGGAATTGTTTATAAATCTAATAATCAAACAAAAACAGGGATGAAGCGTCAGAGCTTGATTCAACTGCAAGTGCAAACGCATGGACGAACCCCCAACAACTCCTCCTTCGCACATTTACTGTAAAGCTGGAGTTACTAAAATGTTCTTAGGAAATTTTTCCCTTTCAACGCTTCAATAGTTCTTCTGAAACAATCTTTGCATCAAAGTTTGTTCGAATGCCAATTTTGGATGGAATCATATGAAGAAACTATTGGCTAAATGGCAAAAACCGATTTTGGACCCAGTTTGTCGCAGATTTCGTCCACTTAACTGAAATAATCTAAACCAAACATTCACGCAAGACAATGTGTGTGTCATATGTAATTTACATGGCAAATTTAGAAAACATCAAATGAAAAACCAGTGAGTTATGGCCCAAAAACGGGCTTTTTTAACAGTTTATCGTGGTTTTTTGTTATACGCGTGGGAGCGAGCAGGACTGAAGCCTCACTATTTTTTTTTTCTTGTATGATGGAAAATTTTTTGCGACATGTTTCAAGAAAATCAGATAAAAAATGAAGAAATTATTCAAGTTTTTATTTTAAGTGGTACGAAAGACCCGATTTTTTTCACGGTCTTTTTTGTGTGAAACCAATATGGCAAGAAAACTATCAAACACTCTACATAAACTTGTATACTAACGTTTATAAATAGTATACACAGAGACAGATAGACACACACACACACACAGCGATATCCTCTGTTTCATATATATATATATATATATATATATATATATATATATATATATATATATATGAAGAAAAATAGTTTTAAGTTGTGCTATATTTATGGGATAAAGTGTTCGCGGCCTGACGATTGCGTCCAGCATGAAACAGTCTGTCGCATCTGAGTGTTGACTTCAATGTTCTCTTTTATATCTATATCTATATATATCTATATCTATATATATATATATATATATATATATATATATATATATATATATATATATATATATATATATATATATATATATATACTTAAATTTAACCGTTGTCTTTGTATTTATATATATCGATCTTACCATAGAACGTAGGAAATAGAGGAACATAAATGTGACAATCGTACCAGTCATTATCAGAGCACTGTGAACGATAGTTCAGAACCTATGGAAATACTGGAAGAATAGTTGATTACAGGAAGAGATGGTACTAATAGTGAAAACATTAAAGGATCATTGTTATGTCTTGCATTTATTTAATCTCCAAGCGATCAGTGCGACTAAACAATGCTTGGATAACAATAATAATAATAATAATAATAATAATAATAATAATAATAATATCTTTTAAAAAATTATTTCGCCCCAAGCAAGGTGATAATGCTAAGTCGCAAGGAGTTACTGTGAATGGAAGAGGATGAAAAGACTTTAGTTGTCAGAATGGACAATAAAAGAACGGGTATCAGGAAGCCAGAAGATGGCAATTGACGCTGCATTTAAATATCTGAAGATTGCAGGTGTGGAGGCAGACAAAAATCTGAAGGGATTTCCACAGGTCAGAAGCGCGATGAAAGAAACTATTAGAAAGATCATACGGTTACATCTTTCTATTTCAGCAGCTAAACCATGAGACCTTGTTGACAATTTAGTGTTACGCCTAAATTCACGCGGTCGACGTTCCAAGGAGGAAAGATCAGTAGAACAACTACTTATTTATAGAAAAGAGAGAGGTAAGCCACGTCATGGCGATGGACAAAGTGACTGAAGTCGAGATGCCAGGCCAGGACCGTTAACATTACAAACACTTCTTTTGAATTTGTCGTGAATCTCGAGAATAATAATAATAATAATAATAATAATAATAATAATAATAATAATAATAATAATAATAAAATACAAGAAATTCAGGAAGTGTATGCTTATTGACATAGCAGTACCATCTGAGAGAAACACCTCCATAAAAATTATCGAGAAATTGTCCAAATACGAGGACCTGGAGGTCGAGATTAACAGGATGAAGGGAATGAAGACTGAGACGGTACGAATAGTAACCGGAGCACTGGGCCTCGTGAGAAAAGAAATTAACAATTTTAATAAGTTTCGCAGGTAACATCGACATACAAGTTGCCCAGAAAATCGCCCTACTAGGAATATCCTATATAGTAAGAAAAGTGCTATCAGTTAAATGACAATTCTCCTATAGTGTCTAAGGACCATAATTTGGACCCGGCTCTACAGGATACAAGCCCGAAACATAACATACACAAATAATAATAATAGTAATAATAATAATAATAATAATAATAATAATAATAATAGTAATAATGATAATAATAATAATAATAAACCTTTGATCATCTTGTATCAGGTTGCACGATATTGGCACCCACTGAATATAAAATCCGGCATGAGAGAGTGGGCCAATATTTGCACTGGAAAATTTGCAACTCCTACGGGAAGGAAACTGAAAGAAACTGGTACGAAAACCACCCTGACCCGGTTACGGAGATAGGACCTGTTACAATTCTATGGGACTACACAATACAGACTGACAGAACAATCAAAGCCAACCGCCCAGACATTGTTATTAAAGACCACAAACAAAATAACTGCCTCCTTATTGATATGGCAGTCCCTGCAGACTGCAATGTATCTCTGAAGATATTCGAAAAACTGTCAAAATACAAGGACCTTGAAATAGAAATCTCAAAAATGTTGCACATAGGAACATCAATAATCCCTGTTGTAGTTGGAGCCCTTGGACTGGTTGGAAAAGATTCCAGTAGGCTGATTGAAGGGATTCCTGGAAGTCCATGCCTCAAAGAAATACAAAAAATCGTTCTGACAAGTACAGCCCACACTTTACGAAGGGCTTTATCTATGTAATTATTTTCTTTCTTTCTTTGCAGTGGAAAGTGTCATGATGCCATTTCTAACTTTAGGTCCCTGGGCGGGACCCGTAAATAAATGTGTAAACGCCAGATATCAAAGAAAATAATAATAATAATAATAATAATAATAATAATAATAATAATAATGGGAGATGTGTCTGTATTACTGCGCACTACACGCCGGAAATTACATTAACATCACCTTGAACCCGTTATAGAAATTCAAGAGAGTATTTTCTTTGTTACTTTACAATCTATACTGACAGACATTTAAAAGCTAATATATATTATAATTATAGATATAGTGATTAACGAAGAAAGAATACCTTCTCATAGATATGGAAGTGCCATGAAATATACTTATATCTCTTAAAGAATATGACAATAAATAAATGTAAAGAATTTGAATCTGAATTTGTTTTAAATGTGCTGCCTTAAAATGAACCCTAGATACGATCCTGAGAGCTAAACTCTAATTCCAGTTGGGTTCGTTATATTAAATTACACGTACATACTCTTGGGAAAGGTATGAATCCACCACTTCTCCCCCCATCTGTTGGTTCAATATAGGATTTGTATCAGTAAATTATTATTATTTTCAAAATATTCTTACAATCTAAAAATATTTTATGGCTTTAAATAAATGAAAAATGTTAATAACCCGTAAAAAACAAAACAAATTAAAACATCTAGGTAAGATTATAAAAGTACAGAAACGGATATAATCATTCATCACCTGTTACGATAAATTTTAAAAAAAAACTGTCTGTGCAGGATTACTCAGGTACACAGGTGAGTATTATAAAGGAACAGAACATATAAACATTGTACACGTTAAGTATCACTTAACATCATAAATTGTGCAAACTGAAGAAATATATTTATTACCTTGCTTTATACTAAGTATCGGGAAATGACCTTTTAAATGATTGTAGTGTACATAAATAAAATAATAATAATAATAATGATAATAATAATAAAGGAAAAACAACAAATGATAGGGTTGGAAAAGTGACCCGCTGGGAACTATGCAAAGGATTAAAGACTAGTTAGTGATTTTCAATTTCCTGTCGAATGAAAGGGTGCAATTTATATGATACTGAAACAACTGGATAAATAACCTCACCTCACGCGAAAACATAAAATCGACCATCGTACCGACCGTAGTTAAAGCTCTCGGAACGAACATCTGGAGGAAATGAAAATCGAAAGAACAATGAAGACTATCTGTGAAAATACTGAAGAGAGAACCGGAGAATTGAGGAAACATCCTGTCACTTGATTTCTCGTGTATAACACTGCTGAAATTTCAATGTGTGTAAATAACAATAATGATAATAATGGTAATAATAATACCACCCAGACCCGGTTACGGAGATAGGACCTGTTACAATTCTATGGGACTACACAATACAGACTGACAGAACAATCAAAGCCAACCGCCCAGACATTGTTATTAAAGACCACAAACAAAAAAGTGTCTCCTTATTGATATGGCAGTCCCTGCAGACTGCAATGTATCTTTGAAGATATTCAAAAAGCTGTCAAAATACAAGGATCTTGAAATAGAAATCTAAAAAATGTGGCACATGGGAACATCGACAATCCCTGTTGTAGTTGAAGCCCTAGGATTGGTTGGAAAAGATTCCAGTAGACTAATTGAAGGGATTCCTGGAAGTACATGCCTCAAAGAGATACAAAAAAATGTTCTGACAAGTAAAGCCCACACTTTACGAAGGGCTTTATCTATCTAATTATTATTTTATTTTATTTTGCAGTGGAAAGTGCCATGATACCATTTCTAACCTTAGGTCTCTGGGCGGGCCCCGGAAAAAATGTGTAAACGCCAGATATCAAAGGAAATAAAAATAATAATAATATATTATAATTTGACAATTACAGACCATCTCAGATCGGTTTCATTATGAATATATTATTTTTTTTATTATTGCAGGAGAGGCAATAATAATGACTTGTATTATTGACAATTATAAGAAAAAGAATACTGAACTGTCACGTGACATCTGTCCTTCTTTACGGCAGCGAATGTTGGACGATTTCCTCAAAGATGAAGAAGAGACTCGAAGATGTGGTTCTACACAAGGTTGCTAAGGATATCATGAACCGAGCGTGTGAGCAAGGATGAGCTCTTAGAGAGGTGGCAAACAAGGAGGTGGCTTATAATTAATATCAGAGAGAGGCAGCTGTAGTTTCTGGGACACATAATGAGGGTCTGGAGAATCTGATACTCACGGGTCGAATAGAGGGAAAGACAGACAAAGGGAAACAAAAAGTGACATACCTGTTGTACTTAAGCAAGTGGATGACAGAACGTGATCTGGGGTGAGCAGAGGGAAGAAATTTGTTGAGAGCTGCAAGGGATAGAGGGAGGTGGAGAGCCATGATCGCCTACGTCCCGAAAGGACACGGCACATAAAAAGAAAAGAAAGAAGTCGAACAATAGTAAATATCTCGATCTGTATTACACCGGTGTTTTTCAGTTGCTTGACCTTAAAATTGACTATGACACACCATACATCTCTGCTTGGAGACGGCAGTTGTAGAGGAGTAGGTGTTGAGAAGGTTGTGTTTTTATTTAAGTTTGATGTTTGGGGTAAGGCGATTTGAAAGTCATCTAGAACACCCTCAATCGGAGATTGTCGGAGTGGACTGGTTTACTAAACGGGAGGTACTAGTAACTGGGACCTACCTACACAGTTATGCCCTGGTTTTATCAAAAATCAGTCAAAATATTGCGTACAATTAGCTGTGATACATATGCATGGTGTACCCTTATCAGTTTTGGCTTCATGATGCGTCTGTTGGGCTTCGTGTATAGAACGTGAGAGCATAACGCCAGGAAAGTGACACTGGGCTGTCACTCTGATCGCACCCTCACTTGATTACAATTATGCACCCTCATTTGATTACAACAACAACAACAACAACAACAACAATAATAATAATAATAATAATAATAAATGAATAACAAAAGAAGTGCCAGGTAATAGAAATCTTCTTTTCTGATCACAGAGTAAATCTCACTGGAAAGAAAAATAATGTATAGCTACCACAATCTTGCTGGTGGGGCGAGGACGCGGAAAAGCATAAAGATGACAGTCGTGCTAGACATAAACGTAACGCTGAGAACGAAAAACCAAGAACGGGTAGAATCAGCACCTTCCAAACGTCATTCTGATCTGTTGGCAAGGCGTAGACTATACAAACTCCATCTTTTTCTAAAAACTATAACCCCTACCAAAATTGGTCGCATACGAAGTAAATACTTATTGATTCAAATATAAACGTTCCATACCTATCCCTGATCCAAATATATATTTATAGGTTCAAATATAAACAATCAGAACCGAGTAAATCGTTACAAACTCGATATATAATTGATCTGTATTTACTTCAGCCAAAGTCAAACAAATGCTTATAAACTCAAATATCAATGAGTAATATTTATCTATCCCCATATCAAATTTAAACATCCTGTATTTACCTATTTCCAAACAAGTAAATGTATATAGTCTCAAATATAAAAGACTAATAATACTCAAACCCTGAATTGAAGATAATTATAGACTTAGATATATATAAAAAAAAAAAACAATATATACCAATTCTCCAAACAGGTAAGTGCCTATAGACCTAAATACAGTTTAAACATTAAATAACCCCAAAAGGGTTGACATTACATATAATCAACCATTTCAATCCAATCAGCATTACAGAGAATAGCTAGAATACTTAAAAGAAGGCTAAAGTACTGTGTCTTGCTTTCACTTAATTTTACAGCGTAGGCCAGAAAACGCTCAAAGTTTTAATAATAATAATAGAAATGATAATAATAAAAATAACTGGTATGAATAATAATAAGGATAATAATAATAATTGGTATAAACATCAGCCGGACCGGGCACAGAGATAGGGGACCTGTAACAAATTTATTTCGGATTTTACAATACACACAGACATAACAATCCAAGCTAATCGCCCAGACATCGGGATCCAGACGACAGAAATAGAACGTGCTTTCTTATTGACATGGCCGTCCCTCCAGAATGTGATGCATCTTTAAAAATCCTTAAAAACTATCAAAGTACGAGGATCTTGAAATGGAAATATCATAAATGTGGCACATGAGGATATCAATAATTCAGGTTGTAGTTGGAGCCCAGGTTCAGATAGACTCATTGGAGGGACACCTGGGAAACCACGCCTTAAAGAAATACAAAAGCAAATTAATCACAAGTACAGCTAAGACATTACGAAGGACTTTATCTATGCAAAATGTGTGTGACCTTAGTCCTTTCTTTGTTTTATAAAAATGATCAGTGGAAATATCCGGAAACCATTTCTGTTTCTGGTTGCGACCCGGAAGGAAATGTGTATAAAACAGAAATTATAGGAAATAATAATAATAATAATAATAATAATAATAATAATAATAATAGGTTATTGCTGTGTATAATGCTGGCGCTATTGAATACCTTTTGCGAAAGAAGGAAATAATTGATAAGCATTTAAAAAGATTAGGATATATATTTACGAAGATTGATAAAAAAATTTGCAAATGGCCCCACTATGGTGGCATTTAGTGAAAGGCTAACATTAAAGGTTACATTTACTAATGTGCTAACCCCTGTTCTTAGACGATGCTAGTAATAATGATTATTGATTTATATTCTTCGAGACTTTTTGAAAGGAACAACTATATATATATATATATATATATATATATATATATATATATATATATATATATATATATATATATATGTTAGTAAACTTCTTTCTGCTTCTTTTTTTCGTTATTCTCACCAATTCTTATATCGATATGCATATTATTCAGTGGCATGTTACTGATACACAGCTAGCTTAAAGTTTCACATATGACACAGTCAATCTGACCAAACTCTTTTTCTCTCACTCTCTCTCTCTCTATATATATATATATCATATATATATATATATACCAATATATTTATATATATATATTATATATATATATATATATATATATATATATATATATATATATATATATACATATCCATATATATATATATCCATATATATATATATCCATATATATATATATATCCATATATATATATCCATATATATATATATATATATATATATATATATATATATATATATATATATATATATCCATATATATATATATATCCATATATATATATATATATCCATATATATATATATATATATCCATATATATATATCCATATATATATATATCCATATATATATATATACATATATATATATATATATATCCATATATATATATATATATATATATATATGTATCCATATATATATATATATGTACATATATATATATATCCATATATATATATATATATATATATCCATATATATATATGTACATATATATATATATATATATCCATATATATATATATATATATATATATATATATATATATATATATATATATCCATATATATATATATATACATATATATATATCCATATATATATATATCCATATATATATATATATATCCATATATATATATATCCATATATATATATATATCCATATATATATATATATATATATATATATATATATATATATATATGTAATGAAATTGATTTAAAAACCCATTGGCGACAGTCTGTTTCATTATTAAACTCAATCTTCAGGCCCTGAATGTTGCATTTAAGCATGAAACAGATATTGGGAATTTTAACTCATAATATAGTTTACGTTAAAAGTATATTTTTTATCATATATATTTTTTTCAAAAGAAAATCAATGGATTTTATTAATCCGAAAGAATTGTTTATCACTTTAACCGTTATTTTTAATGCGTACTCGTAAGTGAGTAGACGTTCGATTTCTTTATTAAACAGTACATTTATATTTTTTCGTCTACTTATATCTGTACAGTTTCCTATACATACGTAAACGAGGCAGTTTTTCTAAAGAAAGTAAATGAATTTTTATTATCTTATATATATATATATATATATATATATATATATATATATATATATATATATATATAGGTAACGATATTCGTCTCGAAAAACCTTCGAATTCTTGATTTGTCAATAATCAAATCAATCTCGAAGGAAAAAAAGGTTTTAAAAAATGAAAGAGCCAGGAACATGAACGTCTGTCGAAAATCATCGCACAGATACAGGTACAAAGGCCAAAGCACTCATTTTACTCTTTAGTCAGCTTTCCTTGACGATGCGCTTAGGTGAAACCTTGGTAGGTTTGTCTGGCTCACTAGGTTTGACTATGTATATACACACACACACACACACACACACACACACACACACACACATATATATATATATATATATATATATATATATATATATATATATATGATAGACAATCGGAAAACAGTAATAGGTCCTTAACGATGCGATTCGTCAACCGAGTTTATCAAGGCAAGTAATAATCAACAGAAAACGAAATGTTCTACTGTTACCCGAAAAGCAAAAATGTCTTAAATAGGACTTTTCTGATTGCCTATTTTATTCAATTTATTTTTTCTACAGATATATTCTGAGAACTTTAACACATTCTCGACAAGGAAAACAAAAAAAAACTCCCCCATAATGTTACTAACATCCCAAAAGAGACGTTCACAGGAGCGTCCTTTAAATATTTTTTAATTTCGTGTAACTATGCAAGATTTCACTTCTGTTTATAATCACTTGTCGAAACACGTCTGCAAGGCCTAAGTACTGCTTGTTGTCTATTTTATTCAATTTGTCTTTTCTACAGATATATTCCGAGAACTTTCACATAAACACACAGACATATACATATATATATATATATATATATATATATATATATATATATATATATATATATATATATATATATATATAGAGAGAGAGAGAGAGAGAGAGAGAGAGAGAGGGAAGAGAGAGAAAGTATTTTGATATACGCATCAATACTGCATAGATAATATCAGTTTTACGACATGTCATTTTTCAAATTACACACACACGGACACACACACATATATACATATATATATAGTTAGTTAGTTTACGAAACACTAGGTAAGCCGTATATATATATATATATATATATATATATATATATATATATATATATATATATATATATATGCAAATATCGGTATGAATTCAAAAACACGTCTATTCTTCAGCATCGTACCCACCTTCAATAAAACAATAAACATCTTTGAAAATGGCTAACAGACTAGCTGGAAGCGCTTGATACGAAATGTTACTTAGCCAGTTTCTGCATATAATAAGTCCCACAAAAAAATGTTTAAAACGTATCTGGAATGTTTTGTCAACAATTTCAGTTATATATATATATGTATATATACAAGACAAAAGAGCACGAAGACCTACTTTTAATATATACATTATATACATACAGAATACACAAACACGTATATGCATTACTAAATTAGAAGTTATATCTGATCACTTTACAGTTGGAATAGCTAAATGCAACCGTAAGTTTCTTTCTCTTGCACTTTTTACTTCCTTTCCAGTCAATTTTGATCTTCAATAATTTAAATACAATGATAATCATTATTTGTGTCTTCTTAATTCCTCTTCTTCTGTTTTTCTCTTTCCTAAATAATATTATTCTTTTTCTCATATTCTTTCACGCATGCGTCTTATTGGCTCCAATGCCTTGTGTGAGGCAACATGATTAAAATAAAACTTCGTAGCTATATTATTGAGATTACATGGTATGCCAATTGCGCCAGTAGCATTTGTATCAATTCTTGACCACTGACAATCTCTTAATTCTGATTTTCCCTGTAGTACATAAAAATGAGACTTTTAAAAAATATTTCGATTATGAATACCAGCTCCGTTGTTTAATGATCTCGTGATTTATTTTTATTCCTTATTAGAAACTGAACAACGTCTATGAAGAGAATGGTTATGTAGCCTCAACGTTGGTAGAAATAAGCGAAACCGTCTTTGTTCTCCAAGTATTTACAAATATTCCATATATCTAATATATTTGAGCAAACCAATTTTTATTTATTTCTTTAACAATTTAACGGTGAGACTTTTAACCTCTTCCCCAGCGTAGACGTGAATATATGCTTTTACTGAAAGTGTATTTTTTTAGACAAAGACGAATAAACACGATCAAACCCGAGCTACAGAAGTGTTTATACGTCGATCTTGATGCATTTTATGACCTTCTGAGCTTGAAACGAGTTCAATTGTCAACTTTTGTGTCTAGTGAAAGTGCTAGCCATCGCTCGGATACTTCAAAGTGCCCCAGTGTCTCTGTTATTATTTCAAATACAAATAAAAATATTCGTCTGAAAACGAAATGTTTTTCCCAAAATTATTGGCTGGGAATGTGTTAACAAATAAATTTGTCAGGACGTACGCCATAAATTATGTTTTTTGTTGTCTTTCTATTACTATAACTTCTTATATAGTAAAAATAGTTTAAATCTTTTCCTTTTGCTTTCTCCACGGTAATTCCTCTCATATACTGATTACCAGCCAAGGCTACAGAGTCCAGTCTACCCTGCGAATTAACCCTTTGCTAGAGATGATGGAAGATTTGGATTTATGTTTGTTTGATTCAAGCATTTGCGGTAGTGAATGAAAAACGCACAACCAGAACTTGAACTCGACTTGTGGGGCCCACTTTCGTGCAAAGGAGTGTACATTTTCCCAAGCAGACAGTGCAATAAAGTTTAATAAACTTTCAGTTTTAAATAAGTAGGCACTCTTTAATAATTTTAAAAAGAATACGCCGGTTTTATATCATTCTTATCACAGATAGAATAAACAGATCGTAAATATATATGAACAATCGTAAATCGTAAAAAAAAATATTTAAAAAAATCACGTCACAAAACCTAGAAAGACAAATTATTCCAACTTATGATATTTTGACACCAGGATCGGTTCATTGTCAGACATTCTGTTGGCTGTCGGAAAATTTCTTGTTTTTTTAAAACACATTTACTGTAATTCCCCATGTATAATACGCATTTTTTTCTATAAAAATAATGAGCAAAATCAAGGGTGCGTATTATTCACAGCTACAAAAATCTTTAAAAAATTGCCGTAAAATAAAATAAGAATTATCATAAAACTAAATTAGAATAATATTATTCTATGTTTAAAAACAGTTTTTTTTTTAAATAAGAGTAGAAAACGCTGGTCGTAATTAAATTGGAGAGGTACAATTATAGGATTTGATTACCAAACACGGGGTGCGTATTATGCGTGAGTAGAAGTATTTTCCCATACTTTCAGCACAATTTTAGGTGTGCGTATTATGGATGAAGGCGTAGTATACATAGGGAATTACGAGGAGTGAGTCCAGATGGTGTAACGAAGTGTAGAAAGAAAATATACTTTACTTCGATGAGAGGGAAAATACTTCATCAGAAACAATGATGGTGTAATGAAAAAGAATGGTACTTGCTAGGGCGTCTCGCTGTCATGTAATGATTAGAACGCGTGTCTTGCAAATTATTACTACTTACTTTCATACTTACTTTCATACTTACTCGGTGTCCCATACATTGGGCCTTATGCCAAAAATTACCTAATCCTTAGTAGATAAACAAAAGTGTAAAAAGAAAGGAAAACATTTAAAAAAAGAAAACAAAATAAAACCAAACAAGCCAAATGTGAATCATTCATTCTCAGGTGACGCTTTTGCCCAACACTGCTGCTGCTTCAAAAATGAAATCTGTAGTTGGCAAGTAGTAATTTTAAATAAAAGACCTGGATGTAAAATAGGAGTGGAGATTTTAAAGTGTTCTGGTGTCTTTAAAATGAAAGCCGCGGCCTTAAATCGGAAGTTGAGGTTTTAAACGGCAAGTTGACGTTGTCAGGAAGCAACCTTAAAATGGAGGTTATGACTCGTGAATGAATAAATTTTGAATGACAGTTCGAGCATTAAACTTCATGAAGCAGAAGGGTAAACAGAATAGGAACTTTCTACAATGTCTACATTTTATTATTGTCGTATTATATATTAAATCCTGCCAGGGCCGGGACGTGCTACTCTAGAACGCTCCGACCTCAAGTCTGATTGGGTGCCCAGGATATGCCCCTCGCTATCTTATCAATATTTTCTATTTTTATGCCTACATTTACATAGTTTACAAATAAAACTAAGTACAACTGACAATTATTAAAGGATGACAAATTTCGCAGATTTTGACGTCATTTTGGTTGGGGATGTCGAAATCCGTGAATTTGTTTTGCGCATGTTGAGTCTCGATAAAACACTATGACGTTTAGTATTTTTTATCTTTAATGTGTTCAGTTTTTTAGCAAGAAAAATCTCAAGTCGATGTTAAAAATTGGCACAAAATTTTTATTCATTTAAGATGTATTGATGTATAAATGTTGTTTATTCATTTAAGATGTATTGATGTATGAATGTTGTTTATTCATTTAAGATGCATTGATGTATAAATGTTGTTTATTCATTTAAGATATATAAATGTTGTTTATTCATTTAAGATGTATTGATGTATAAATGTTGTTTATTCATTTAAGATGTATTGATGTATGAATGTTGTTTATTCATTTAAGATGTATTGATGTATAAATGTTGTTTATTCATTTAAGATATATAGATGTTGTTTATTCATTTAAGATGTATTGATGTATAAATGTTGTTTATTCATTTAAGATGTATTGATGTATAAATGTTGTTTATTCATTTAAGATGTATTGATGTATAAATGTTGTTTATTCATTTAAGACGTATCAATGTTGTTTATTCATTTAAGATGTATTGATGTATAAATGTTGTTTATTCATTTAAGATGTATTCATGTATAAATGTTGTTTATTCATTTAAGATGTATAAATGTTGTTTATTCATTTAAGATGTATTGATGTATAAATGTTGTTTATTCATTTAAGATGTATTGATGTATAAATGTTGTTTATTCATTTAAGATGTATTCATGTATAAATGTTGTTTATTCATTTAAGATGTATAAATGTTTATTCATTTAAGATGTATAAATGTTGTTTATTCATTTAAGATGTATTGATGTATAAATGACATGTCTCTGATGTGTATTTACATACACTGTATTTAATTTAAATTTCCAAGTTAAATTGTTCAACGATATTGTATACGATCCGTTATTGTACATAATAAGGTTACAAAAACATTTGTATTTTATATGAATACTACCCTATGAAAAAGGAGATGGAGTAGAGTGGGTGGGTGGGTGAGGGGTATCATAATTTCGGTGGAGGCACGAGACCCTTGCATCGGCCCTGAACCCTGCTACAAAAAGTAACATTTCTAATATACAAAAGTTATACAAAAGTTATACAGAACCAGCGTTTCTCTGCATATGCGGCAGAAAATAACGGAAAGTTTTGAAAACTGTAGCCTAATTGTATATACTAAGCCAAGTCGCAGGACCATAATTATTGAGCTCTTGTTTGGGAACGAATTCACAACATAGTAATAACCTTCTGCTCGACGTAATCTAACAATTATTCCACGGCTAGGTGATTTTCACGAATGTTATAAAAATTTAGGCAAAAATAAGCAACATTTAAATAGGGCTTGCAATATTATATACAAATAATTGATTGTTTATCAACCCATTGACGGTTATTTAAAAAACCAAAAAAATATTTCGGAATGCAGGAAGTCGCTTACAGTAACCGATATTACCAAGCGGTCCCCTAAGTACTGACTAAACTTAATGCTTAAATTCGGTGATCGATCGAAAATCGGTATGTACAAATAAATCTTTTTTTTAAGCTTATCACCCCAAGCAGGGCTGGAAGCCACTAGTACGCAGGGGGTTACAGAAGGTTTGGAGGAAGAGCAGATAGGAGTGGTAAAGGAGAGGATGTGGAGAAAGATGGTGGATCGATCAAGGCAAGGGGGTTACAGAAGATTTTGAGCGTGAGCAGATAGGAATGAAAGGTGAAAGGATGTGGAGAAGGGAAGTGGATAGATCAAGGCAACTGGAGATGTCGATTGACGTTACACTTAAATAGTTGGAGCTTGTATTTGTCAGGGAAGCAGGAATAAGGAAGGGAGTTCCACAGGCGAGATGTGCGAGAGATGAAGCTATTGGAGTAGAAGAGACGTCTGCATCTAACAGTTTCAACGGTGAAGGGGTGGGAACGGGATGCCAGCCTCGTGGGACGTTCAAATTCATGAGGCCTATATCAAACGATGAGAAACACTGAGTATTTAAAAGCTATGAAAAGTTTTAAATGCACATAAACATGTTCGTGTGAGTATGTGTTATTGCAGAGGTATGTGTGTCCATTGTATTATCCGGTATATATTCTAGATCTACAAACGATTTCATAGTTGCTGATGGGATTTAAATTACTTTTCATGATCTGCCGGATTTATATAAACAGATCTAAACCTGAATACCTCAAAAATAATTTCTTCTAAACTACTTAGTCAATTCAAGGACATGTTTGGAAAAAGCTGTCATCTTCAAGTCTAACATTTGAAATATCGGTTTGAATCATTTTTTTTCTTTTTACCGAAGTGCTTCATTTTGTTTAAAGAAATAAGCTGTATTTTTATTTTATTTTATTTATTTAAAAAGTTGTCGCATCTCACTGGAAATAATTCGAATGTGCCTAAATTTTTTGGCATAAAAAATAAAAATGAATTTTCTTTTCCCTAGCTTTATTTAAAAAAAACAAAAAACTATTTGCGTTAGAAATCGATTTTTATGAAAATTTTACCGAATTTCGAAGTGCATGAAGTAAGATTGGACAGAATCGTTGATTCCCTGCAAAATGAGAATTCCCTTTAGACATCACACTTTTCTATTTTCTGTTCATCTACACACGCGCGCGCACACACACACAAACACATACACACACACACATATATATATATAAATATATATATATATAGAGAGAGATATGTGTGGGTATGAGCAGGTAGGTTTCTTAATTTTTGATATCAAGTGTATTCAGTACTGAATTAGGTACATTGTCAATGAAAGAGAATATGCTTACGGAATGAAAGTAAACATCTATAATATAGAAAATGGCTTAATGTAAGGATATATTCATGAATCTCTTTTTTGCTTTATACACACACACACACACATATGTGTGTGTGTGTGTGTGTGTGTGTGCGCGAGCGTGTGTGTGTGTGTGTGGGGAAATGATGGCAGTAACAATAAAACAATAAAATTGTGCTTGATGAAGCATAGAGGGCTGTGTGTGTGTATGCATGCGTGTGTAAATAATCTTATATCTGTAGGAGAGAAAAAAGGAATAAAAATGGAAAAACTATACAGGCGTTTTGTCCGCTGATAAAGTCCTTCAGAGGAAGAAACGTGTGTGCTCAGTATATTTTTTAATCTGGTCTCTTTTTATTCATATATATATATATATATATATATATATATATATATATATATATATATATATATAGAGAGAGAGAGAGAGAGAGAGAGAGAGAGAGAGAGAGTGATAATGTTAGAGAGGGAGTGTTAGAGTAGATGATCTATTGATCTCTTTCTTTCTATACATTTATATATATATATATATATATATATATATGCACTTACATATATACACATACACACAGACATACATATATATCTGAATATATAATAAGGAAAAGACTTAAGTATTCATCATATAATCGGTTGTAAATTTATTTCAAGAGTTGTACATATATATATATATGTATATATACATATATATATATATGTATATATACATATATATATGTGTGTGTGCGTATATACCTTCAGACCGACTACATTTTATTAAATGATATAAATTAAGTCTCACAATCTGACAATAAAACAGACAACTAAAAATATAAACAATAAAAAATGTACATAGACAAAAAAACAAAAGAAAAAGAATAAATGTATATAAATTTATACATAGACCTCTCACCATGGATTTAACCTTTTTATATTTATATATTAGAAAGACCTCCATGGAATGATCACTACCACCTACGGATTTGTCATTCTTCATATATATATATATATATATATATATATATATATATATATATGAAGAATGACATATATATATATATATATATATATATATATATATATATATATATATATATATATACCGAATGTCTAAATGTTCACAGGTAATATCTATAGATGTCGTATGTTGTAATTATATTTATATGCTCGGGTGCGTGAGTGCGCAATCGATCGAAAAGTTGATTGTCCAAGAATCAGTCGCAACTGTATGAAATCGGAACAGAGAACCTTTTGGGGGCTACAGCAACGTAAATCTGTCAATTCTCAAAGCGTTAAAGATCAGTTACCTATATTAAAATAGGCTGGTACCCATTCAATATCGAGAAGTATTTAATCCAACTGAGGTTGCGACAGTTTAAGATATTCTACATTCGTTACTAAATATTAGAGAAAGCCTTTATTTTACAAAAGAAATATTTATTTTTCAACGCAATCTTCTTGCTTATCAATGTCCGTAGTCCAACTATTCTCAAGTAATAACATCGTTCGAACTTTATACGGTGAAAATCTCAGATGAAAATTCAGGTCATAACTGTGCCGGTTTACAGACTTATTAATAGAGCCTTGTAGCCATGGATTAAATACCGATAATCATTGCTTCGATCTGCGTCATCAGTCAGATAAATCCAGTGCGTTTGGGTAATTCTCTATAAAAGTAAAACATTTGGAACGATGCCAGTTGGAATTAACACTAATTCTGAAATATAAGATTGAGATATATTCGTGAATGGTAGGAGCAGTTATTAAAGTGATGATAACAGATGATGAGGATGATGATGATGTGGATGGTTTGGATGATTATGATGATCATGGTGATGAGATTTTTGTTGTTGTTGTTGTTGGTGGTGGTGGTGTAGATGATGATGGTATAAAGATTATAGGGGTGATGATGATTATGATGATAATGGAGGTAATGATGATGGCATAGATGATGATGATGGCAATAGTATGTGAATGGCGACGATGATGATGGTTGGAGTAATGATGATGATAATGAGTATGTGTGAATGATAAGAATTATGATGATGGGTAATAACGGTGAACGGGGGCATTGATAGTGGAATGATGATGGAGATGATGATGATGATGATGATGACTAACAATGGGATTATTATTATTATTATTATTATTATTGGAAAAGGTTAAGTGGAAAGGCGACAATGGGTGAGATGAAAACAAAGGATTACATTTCGGATGGAGGTATTCATATACTTTCTTCGTTTCTTCTCCAATCATTTTGAAAATGAATCGATGGGAAACCGAAAATCGATTTTCTACTCTACGGAATCATTCAGTGGATTGCCCAGAATTAATGGGCAGATGAGAAAAAACAAAACGTACAAAAGTTTTACTTCTAGTTAATCTCGCCGTAAACAAAGATTAAAAGAAAAAAAAAACAAAGAACCGATTAAATATTTGTATTTCTCGATAGTAAGAAAGTTCGAAATATTTCTTTTTCTTAATCCTCATTATTTCTCTCAAATCTTACCATTTTTTTCAGATTTTTCTCAGCATTTCCCAACTGCAAGTCGGAGAGTTTTTAAAGCAATAAGCATTCACAATAGAAACGTGACCAAGTAGAATAACAGTATCACTACAAATGTCTCTGACAATACGAATAATATTAATATAATATTTATATTGTTTAAGAGTTGTGAAAATAATACAGATGAAAAATCATAAGAAAACGGCCGATAGAAAACAAGAAATAGTATTTTAATTACTAGATTATTAAAAAGGAAAGGAAATGGTTTGTGGAACTTGACATGGCTCATGCACTTGATTCCTTAGGAGCCGCTCCAAGACTCTTAGAAGAACTGCTGCTTTCAGAAAGGATTGACCATCCTAACAACCGCATTCTTAGGATGGACAGGAATCTCAAAGAATGCAGTTAAAAGTTGGGAAGACATACTATTACTTGTCACCCACTGATAACTAACAGATTCCAACGTGGGGCGAACGTAAGAATCAAATACTGCTAATAATATAAAATATTTTTTTATAAACAATGAGAAAAAATATTCTTAAATTCTATGTAATATCTAATTTCATATATAGGAGGAAATGCCGGGCAGTTTTCTCAAAGGTGAATAAGATGCAAACGAATGCTGATAATTCCGTAAGCAAAACATTTTAGAAATGTTTTAAGCAAAGTAGAAACAGTTGAAATATCCGAGACACGAAAGGAGAATAGCAGGCCTAGAGAATTCAAACCTCACACGACATAATAACGGCAAGAGAAACAGAGGGTGAGAGCTAATCAGGTGTTCGTGTGGGTGAATGGTAAAATAGGGACAAAGATGGATGTTAAAGGAACAAATTTATTTAGAAGAACGAAATATTTTTTTACTATTGTTCAGGCATAACAAGTCATGAAAACCACTCAAGATAAAGGGTTAATAAATGAGGCGGGTGATTTAAAAGCTAGAGCAGGAAATATAAAGTGAAAATTATGAGGATATGGAGGATAGATAAGAGTTGACCTTAGACTTGAAGAGGTTAATATTGTATTATTCCACAGACTAGCGTTTCTTAGGGAGAAGCTACTGAAGGGAACATCCTCATAGTCAAAGGAATACGTAGGTAATGATGGTGTTTGAACTCTGTGAACGTTTCAAGGCGTGCTTTAGGTGGTATGAAATGATGGGACTAAATAATGGGGACTTGTGGTGAGCCATTGTCACCCAAGCTCTGAAAGGATTTTCTATATAAATGAAGTACTGTTAAAGCTGAAATAAGCAGAAATACTTAAACCGATTGCGACAAAAATGGGAAAAAGAATCGGTTTGAATCTGTAAATTAATATAAGTTATAGTATAAGTCAAAGTTTACTTACCTAAGTCATCTATGTTCTTGGACATATTGAGTGATACACACACCAGCAAAATACTCATAACCAACATGATAACTGAAATGACCACAACTACTCTGGCCACTTTCTTCCTATAGGGGTTATTTTCGTTATCATCTTCCTTAAAGTCTTCCGGTGTCTTGACCGCTACTGACCCGTCCACACGTGTCATCCGACCATTTTCAGCCTCCGTCTCTTCATCGTACTCCTCCTGGTTGGCCACTCGGTAGTGGTCACCCCGATAGTGGTCCCCTCGGACCTTTACCGACCCCTCGCTCCGCCGCCCCTTGCGGCTGCCACGTTCCGGTATCGTATTCACCGACGGCGGTGTCGGTGTTGGGGACGCCGACGGCACCGGTGTGCTCATCGTAGAAGTTGTTTTCGTCGATACTGAGTGCCGTTCCGGAGCGGTAACTCCGCTGGCAGGTATGGCCCCGTCTTTCGCGGCTGTCAGGGCTAGGTTGACGTCGTTTCGATCATAGTTGCAGGACAGAATTTCTATTCCGTCGTCGATTTTTGCTGCCATAGTTTCCAGGTCATGGTCCCCTAACGACCTGTTCCTCTGCTGTAGGGATTTGTATGGGGGATCCACAATGACTGGTTCGGTAGAGATAGATAGATAGATTGATAAATAAGATAGATAGATAGATGAAAATAAAAAGAGATATTAAAGAATTAATGTAATAAATTAACTTCCTTTTTAATCTTTCCCTTCTTACTAAATAGGTTTTTTTTTCTCAACTTTTTACAATACGGCCTTTTATATTAAAGTCATTAACATTTCAAAGATAAATTCTAAATGTCAGAGTACAACCGAAATTACTACGTTCAGAAAGAGGGAAAGATGAAAAGAAACAAACGAATAAAGATATTTATAAACATGCGCCAATTTGTCTGTGTGTACTAATAAGATTTGGCGGAAAAATGTACGTTTAATAAATTAACAAATTTAAATCAGAATAAGGAGAGGAAGGAGACTCATTCAGGCAGCGTGTCTTCTTTTCTTTTTGAGCGGAAAGTAGAAAACCCAATATCGGTATAGAAAACGGCGTGATGCGGAATGAGGTTTAGTATCACCAATCCAAAAAGAAAGAACAGGAAAGGGTATATATAGAGAGAAGTTGGGAGAGATATCAAGAGAGAGAGAGAGAGAGAAGTCGAGAGAGATATCAAGGGACAGAGAGAGCGAGAAGAACTCTCACAAATGAAATCTAAAGAGTGAGAAAGATCTGTCGATCTGAAGGAATGTTGTGAAAGGCGGGAAAAGGCTGTGATGGAGGACCGATTTTTCCAATTGAATGTTTCTCTTGATAAGAAGAAAACCGCCAGCCCGGTGGACCGATTGAGTGAAAAATGTTTGTAGCGAACAAAAGAACTATTCCTATGGGATGCCAGTCCAAAGATATTTTCTCTGTTGGAAAAATCCTGTAATTTAGTTTATTTCGATTTTTTTTTTCTTTTTCTTTTCTTTTTTTTTTTTTTCAAATTTCAATTTTTTTCTTCTAAGTGTTTATTTGTCTCTCGTTCTCTTTTCAATTTCTTCCTTTTTTATATCAATTTTCTTTTCTTTTACTTGTTTTTCGTTTTTATCTTTTTTCACATATTCTTTATAGTTACCTAGAATTTTTTTTTCGGACATCTAATATAGATCAATTCAGATTTAAATATATACACACGCATGTATTACGATTTGTCTTTCGTACTTTAAAAAAATCTTTTCTCTTTCTTTCTTTAATTATTTTTTCCTTCACTCTTTCTTATCTTTTTTTCTTTTTCTTTTTCTCTTCTCTTTTCCTTTCTCTTCTCTTT
This sequence comes from Acanthosepion esculentum, assembly GCA_964036315.1. Lineage (NCBI taxonomy): Eukaryota > Metazoa > Mollusca > Cephalopoda > Sepiida > Sepiidae > Acanthosepion > Acanthosepion esculentum. The sequence continues at coordinate 117,571,036 of OZ038480.1, forward strand.
TCCTTTCTCTTCAGTTACATTAATATATACTATACGATTCTTATGTTTTCTTCCTCTAACGCAAGTGCTATGGACAAAGATACCCTCTCATAAATGTCTCCCGCAGTTTCCTTCCTTATTCTTTCTTTCTTTTAATTTCGGGTAATGTTGTCCACTGCTCCTAACAGCACAGCGTGCGAAGGAAGTGCAAGATGGAGTGACTTTTACAGCAGCATGCCGGCTTTTGTCTGTGGCTCTGTAAAACGGAGTCTCAGTTCTTGCAGGCGAGCGACTGAACAAGTAGTTACAATAGAGACAACATCAGTAACAATATTCAGAAGCAACAACACGCTGCAATAGTCACTAGAGTGGCAGTAGCAGTGGTTTTGTTAGCCGTATTGAAACTTATGTTCTCAGTTCTAATATAACAGTTGCGAGAACGATGCCCGTGGCTCATCTGATAAAGCTGTATATCTTAGGATCACATTCACGGGGCTTGGTTTAACCGAATTTTCAGACAATGTCCTGTTGCTGTTTTCGTACAGAGGTATTCTGAGAATATCATGGACCGAACATGTAAGCAACGAATAAGTTTTAGAGAAAAACGAAACAAAATTGACACTTATACTTAAAATCAGGAAGAGTGACACTGAACATCTCTATAGTACATAATGAGGAAAGAAGGCTTGGAAAATTTGATACTCACATGACAAATTGAAGGCAAGAGGGACAAATGAAAACAAAGAAACATACCTAGCGAGATTGAGTAAATGGATGATGGGACAAGATTTAGGAGTGATAGCAAGAAAACAATATTTATTAAGAGATACATTTGACGGGAAATTGTAGAGAAAAGTGTTCGCTAACATCCTTAAGAGACATTACTCATAGAAGAAGACATTTTTTCATTATCTTTGTGTCTCTTTGTGTATTATGTATTTTGCTGTTCGGACGATTCATCTTTGATATTATAAGCACAACGTTCGTCCGTTCTACCATCCAGGCCTAGTCTCTAAACGTACTCAGCAACCTTCTTGGAATTTCAAAACGAAACTTTTGCCCAACCCACTGGTAGATTATTCTATTCCGTTTTCGTTTCTTAGAAAATATTTTATATCAGTTAATACGAACCAGACTTATTGGCATTTGCGTCATACTTTTTTTTTTTTTACCGTGTCAGCACTATCAGACCCCGGGATTAAAATCACTGTGACAGGTACTCAGATTTATACAGGGTGTCCAAAAGAAATTTGACATCATTTTAAAAGCAATTATCATGAAAACTACTAAGTCTACCTCAATAAAAATTGAACAGTTTAAGTGCTGAACATCATAATTTTATTATGGGATCGATTTCAAAAGTGTTCAATACATGCCCCGCCTGTGACACGACACACGACAAGTCGGTAGTTAAGCTCTTGCCAAACACGCTGTAGCATGTCTCTGGTAACATTATCCAGGGCAGAAATGATTCTCTGCTTGAGTTCATCAATGATAGCAGGAAGAGGGTTGGGCATAGACCAGTCCCTTCACATATCCCCATAAAAAGAAGTCACACGGTGACCACGACGGTCATTTTCTCAGTAAACTGTCTTCATCTCCACCACGCCCACTCCATCTCTCTGGCAGATTCTCATTGAGATAAGCACATACTGTACTCTTTCATGAGATATTGATCTTTTTCTATAGATTCTATTTGAATTAGAGGTTATGAACTAACCTCAAATTCAATTGCCAAGAATTGCCAAAATTATTGGCCTGCGAAATGATGTCAGATTTTTGGGGGACACCCTGTCTATTTGATATTCTCATCAGAAGCCCATCTTCGTTTTCATACTCACAAAGTTCTCATTAGAATTTCTATAATTAGGGAATATTTCTATAATTAGGGGATAATCTATAATCAGGGGATATTTCTATAATTAGGGGATATTTCGTATTAGTCAACACCAGTTTTATTAACTTTGTCTCGATCATGTGTTTCTTCATTAAAATAGAGTAAGTGAGAAATCGCTTGTCTGGTATATAATAACTGGAAGTCCTCATTTAAAACAAAAACTGTCCCCCCATCAAAGAAAAATATCAGGAATGTTTTTAATCTGAATTTGATAGCAGATCTTCAGCACAAAACTGAAAACCGAAGTTTCAATAAAAAAATCGCTTAGTTTACGTTATTATGTCCTGAATGTCAGCTATAGTGTTGCCGGGTAAATTCGTTCGTTTTTTTGGTTACAATGTTATTAGAATTAACACGTAAAGTATCTTTACCGAAGTGTTTTATTTATTTATTTATTTTTTGTAGCTTTATTCTTCCTTCACAACTTTTGCATATCGTTTTAAGAAACTTGGTTTAAGATTACTTCTTTCCCAACAAATAATGATGGAATACTAAATAGACACAATGTATATTTTGGACATCTGCTTCTTCAACACGACAACGCTCATCGGCTACATTGACAAAAACTACTGCTCAAGAACTTAGCTGGGAAGTTCTACTGCAGTCAACGCATTCGCCAGATTTGGCCTCTTCAGATTATCATCTTTGTCGGTCGCTTTCCATCAAACTTCGAGACTCTTAATTCAATAAGGACATGGGGTTGAAAACGTGACTTAATGAATGTTTCAAGTCAAGGCCCAGTGATTTCTAGCGCCAAGGCATTTACAAAGTAGGGAAACGTTGGCAAGATGTCGAGAACCGTTAAGGAGAATAAATTATTGACTGACGTTTGACAAAAATATTGATGAATAATAGGACGAAAATAAAGGAACAAAAAACGAACGGATTTATCGGACAAGCCAATACTTGCAAATCTAGAAATACAGGATTTAAAAAATCTTAATTACCTGTTCAACATTGGAACCAAAACGACTACGTTTAAGAGAATTAATAGAAAACATTGTTACAAGAGGTAATAATTATTTTGAATTACGTACCTCCTAATGTATAAATCACGAAATTCAGTGCGTGTCTATTTGACGACTCGGTCTCCTTAAAATCTCCGTGTTAAACGTTTAAAAGTATTAAATCTTTGTAACTTATCAGATGCCGAAACATGTATACAAATATGGCTGGTAAGAGCTTGGGGCATGTTTTCGTCCAGATCACGTTGAAAAACCGTTTCCCGTACGATCAGTACCTAGATGGGTGAACTCTTAGGAATACCATGTGCTGTAAGCTCCAATTTCAGTTGGCGCGGAAATCCCCTTAGGAAATGTATGAATGCACATCTCCCTCATCTATGGGTTAATTAGTAAAACTTATATCACTAAAGCATCATTATCGCCAGAAAAATTCTTACAATCTATTTACAAAATATACTAATTACAAATATACATATAATATTTTCTGGCTTTAAATAACCTGAAAAGGGTTGATAAACCGTAGAAAACGAATCAATCATAGAGTTTGGGTAGAGGCGGAAAACTTCATACGCTCACTATGAAGAATTGATGCAATAGCTGTGAAATATTGCACGTATTAATTTCTTCTTAATAAAAACTGCATTGCTTCTTTCCAGTTAAACTGATATACTGACAGTTCAAAGAGAACTTCGAAAGTAATTAGTAACGGCTTCTCTTGAAAATGAACAGCATTTGGCATCGTAGTTTATAATGCACCTGCAAAAAAAGGGTTTATCACCGAAAAGAAAATTCATGTTGACATGGTTGCTACATTCGGGGATGGCGCTCCAGCTTTATAAACAACGCAAAAGTGGGCAAAGCAATTTCGGAGGGGTAGAGAGAACCGACAATGGCTCAAGATCCGGACGTCTTTCAGCTGCTACCATCGAGGAAAACATCGATCATGATCGCCACATAGCGAGGGATGACATTTGAGTGACTATAAATCAAATAGACAATGCTCTTAGAATATTCTCTGAGAGAGCAGATAATTTTTCTGTTCAATGAATTTGACATGACGAAGGTTACTGCCCTATGGGTACTGCGTCTTTTGGCACTCGATCAAAAGCGTAACAGGCTGATCATATCATGGAAAAATCTGGCACTGCTTGAAGTAGATCCAGCCATTTTTCTTGAACGTTTTCTAACCCAGGATACATTTCAGGTTGATCACTTTGATCCAGATACAAAGTGGCAGTTCATGCAGTTCGAAACACCTCTCCTCACCTACTCCAAAGAAAGGCAATGACTTTTCATCTGCAGGGAAGTCGATGGCCTCAGTTTTTTGGGATACAAAAGGCTTTGTGTTTATTGACTATCATCAAAAGGGCCACACCATCAATATGCCAACTTGCTGAGACAGTTACGAAAGACTATCAAGACTAATCAATCAAGAAAAGTGAGACGTGACATGCCTAATCAGGACACTGTTCCAGCACACATGTACTTTGTTTCGATGGTCGCTGTGCGTAACTGTGTCTATGAACTACCCTCCCTATTCTTTTGTTTTTTTGTTATGGTAGTTTACCCACGCACGCATGGACTGTCTGTTGGGACCAAGTAAATGGTTAAAGAAATAATAAAACAAGTGTTGCAGATATATATTAAGCAGTAAGTACTACACGACTAGTGAGTGTGTGTCGGTTGACCAGCGTTCAATCTACTCGACTGTTCCCCAAGGCCTTCTCTCCCACTAATCTTATAGTAGGCGGAAGAGTCCACCATAAACTCTTTAGAGGGAGGACACCACAACACTCTCCCAGCTAAAAATAGGAGCAGGTACTAACTTTTTGGGGAGGGAAATTTCCAACAGTCAGCTCTGACAGTCGAACCGAACATTCTTGCTATAACAAACTCGATTGTATATGTTTGTATTACTGTTTCTGTTAATATATTTGTTTAACTCAGTTCCTGTCTTTAGTCTTTATTTCTGGCCCTAATCAGGCCACAACATTTTTACTGTCATCTGTTCCGTAACGTGACAAAACAACTTGGCTGGGAACCTGAATCGCAGTGATGATGGCGTCATATCTTCTGCTGATAACTGTTTTGCCCAACAGCACGAAAAGTCTTCTTTGAACACGCAGATCGACCCTTCGCAGTGGTAAATGGATATTAGGAATTAAGGGGCAGTACTAGATTGACAAAAAAAAGTCTCATAAGTTTTCACTTGTTAGATGTAACCGTAAGTTCTATGCTAACAGTTTCTTTTCTCCCACTTTTCTCTTGTGGAAATGCCATACGGTTCCATGCTTTGCAGCCAATTTCAATCTTCAAAAATGTAAATCCAATATCAGTCGCTATCTACTGTCTCCTGATTACTCTTCTTTTATTTTCGCGCCTTAGTAATGTTTCTGTTTTCTAATTCTTCCACATTCAGTAACCCCGTGTGTCTTAATGGCTTTACTCCCTTGCTTGGGGTGAGCTCGATTAAGACAAATGTTTATCTACGCCTTGTCTATATATTTTCGGTGTACAAAATGAAACTGACAAATTTCGGATGAAGATTGCATTTGAGAATATGTCAGTCAAGAACGTAACGAAAAAAGTAAAACTAATTCTTTTATGTGGTATATCGCTTCTTGAGATGGACGATCGCAGCTCTCCACAATTTCCTATCCTTTATCCCTTCCACTCCCTGTCTGCCATATATTTAGAAAATCTTGTTAGATGGATTAATTAATGTTTAACTTGCCGTCTGTCAGGTGAGTGTCAAATTCTAACACTTTTTCTTCAGCGTATTTTTTGTTTATGTCTTCCTTAGAATTTGCTCGTTTTCACATACTTTGTCCATGGTATTCTCACTATCCTTCAGTAGAGCCATATATTTGTTGCCTCAAATGTCATTATTATATGCGAAGAAATTATCCTGTGTTCACTGCCATATAAGGAGAATTGATATAACATAGCATTTTATTATTTATTTCTTTATTTCTAACGAAATCTTTATTCTTAAAAGGTTTCTTATCTTTTGGAAGGCATATCTTTTTAATTCCAGTGCGCCATCATTAAGTTTAATTAAAGAAAAGCAAGAAAATCTTTAAAAATCTAAATTTAATGCCAGTCGTTATCTGCTGTCTTCCTTATTCTTCTTCTATTGTTCTCGTTCCTTAATAATGTTTCTGTTTTTTTAATTCTTTCACACCCAGTAATTCCTTGTGCCTTATTAGATTGGGATATTTCGATCAAAAGATTCTGAGAAACCGTATTCAATCGTGCTTTACCATTAAGCTACAGACTCGATTACTCTACCTAAATAATGGTCATCTCTCGATGGGACCTTTCGAATCCTCCACTAACGTTACTTTCGTACTCGAAATAAAGTAAGCAAAGTCATTTTCCTGCAATTAATGGAATTTTTAAATTCGTCATTCTTATTATTCTAAACGTTATTTTTAGTGTGCATGCGTGTATGCATAAACGTCTCCGTTTTCAACCAATGAAAGTAATATCTACCGGCCTAGAGATCGAAAGTCTTATTGAACAATATGTGGCTTCTCGACAGGAAAGTATATTTCGTTTTTAATCTGAGTAAACCCCTTTAAAGCAGATGTGTTTAGATTATATTATAGCAGGTGCATTTTCGTTAATCAAACTTTCGTTTTCTAAGCCGCTAGATATTAATTCTACTGTTTAAATAACAGGGTGTCCACACAGGCACATGAATTCACTAAATACAAAGTTTATATTAATAAGAAACATTTGATCTTACCAAACCTATAAATTGATTGGTTGGTTTGGTTTTTTACGGGATATCAATCTTTTGCAGATTATTTAAAACTAGAAAATAACTTTAGATTGTAAGAATTTTTGAATAAATTGACCCATAGCTGAGGAGAGAAGTGGCGGATTCATACTCTTCTCGATGGTTAGTTTAGTTTTTCCTTCCGCTTGTGTTAAACGTCGCGGGGAGACACAATCGTCTCTCAGCGGCAAAGCGAGTGGCCTGGAGGAGAGATATCTCGTGAGCTCTGAGAGTGTCTGCAACTGAGTCGCCCCAGCATCTTCTTCATCTGCCTCTCTCTCTCCAGCCAGAGTACCCGGGGGTGTATGCTCAGAGGGCTGGTTGGTTGATACATATGTGTGAGGTGTCCGAACCACTTGATCCTCTGTCGTTCGACGTGTTGTATGATTGGTATCGCGCCTACCCTATCTCTTATTGCCTCATTCCTGATCTTATATCGCCTGGTCTTGTTCACTGCTTTCCTCCGGCATTTCATCTCACAAGTGATCAGTTTCCTCTCAAGGGTTTTTGTCAGTGGCCATGTCTGTCACTGGTACGTCAGCGTTGGTAGGAAAATGGCATTGATATGATTTGCCTTGGCACTCATGGAAATGCTAGGATGTTTTAGAAGAGGAGCAAGTTGCCAAAGGAGATTCTCAATAGTATTTGCGCATAAATGTATGTAACTAACTCAGCAGGAAGTGGAACCCGGCTCTCATATTTTCAATTCCAAGTCATTATTCATTACATCACCCCCACATCCAAGCTTACAGCACCTGACATTATCAACTCATCACCATCTAGGTACTGATCAGACTCGGCGTTGTTTAACAACGATAATCGTACTAGAATCGGTGTTTTTTTTTTACAGTGATGTTCACCTTGTATAAGACCCGGGAGCCACTCGAGGTAGAGGATTACAGAGCAAGAGGTACAGTCTATGTGGGGTTAAACCTAGACTTGAACAGGTTAAGATTGTGGTGATCGGGGACGCATCGTCTTGGGAGACGGTTCCACAAAGGACCGGTTCGGGGGGAAAAGTTTCTCGAGTGGAACATGATCTGGTCGTAAGCCTTTTAAACCTATTAACACTTTAAAACTATATATGTAAGTGTAAACTATAAATGTATGTGTACTCAGTGCGTGGTAACAGATAGAGTTATTGTCAGTAGTACGATTCATCACAGAAAAATATTGCAGATCTTACAAGCACGCGAATAATACAGCCGGATTTGTCCCTCTGATATGACTCTAGTAGCGATAATGTCATTCATAGCATTGCATTCTGTGTCGTCTCAGCTTTATATGAAAACATTTATTTAGTTCTATAAAGCTTTGTCTACAGTATTGAAGTGATCATTCTGGTGAGAAAGAAGAAGCAAAGACTCGGCTTTACACACACGGAGCAAAATAGATTTCTTCAATCGTGACCACTGGCGTCATTGGGTCCGATATGAACTATGAACTATGAAACTGCCTCTTGTGAATAAATCTCTATCAATATTTTTCCACTCAGACGGCTTCTATCCTGGAACTGTCACTTTGTGAAACGCACTCCCGAGAAGATGCTTCCGAGACCATAGCAGTCAATCGTAATCTATCAGACATAATCTCATAATATGCACAACTTCCTTTTCACTTTGCACTCATAGAACACTCTTTGAAGCCGTATAACTTGAGTGACTTTCGGGCCTTTTATTGGTGAATTCACAATACAGAATTGGCAAAATGACCATTATAAGGACAATGACAGAAAAAGGAAGAAAAAAGAAAAAAAGATAATAAAAAAGAAGATTTTGTAATTTAAAAATATATTGAAACATATGTTCTATTCGAGAATGACACATTTTACAAATATAATTTTCAACATAGAACGCTCTCTTCGTTCTAGAACTTGGCTTTTGTTTTCATTAAACTAGACATTGTGAACCGTACCCAAGGATTGAAATTACAACTTCCAAAGAACACCATGTGGTTTCATCAGGGATTTTATAGTGATTTATTAAACGAAGCTTAGACGGCATAAGTCTGTAGAGTACCTAGTGAGGATCGAATTCACTGCTTGGTAGTAATTGACATGGCCAGCTATTACACAAAGTCGAATTGCTCATTGGAGATTTTATAAAACTATGATAAGAGCCAGTTACTGAAGTTCTAGAGCTTTGCACCTAATATCTGCACTCAAGTGTTCACGACAGTATGAGTGTCCTGACTAAAGGGGTTGAAATTGAGTTTGTATTTCTTTCTGTGTCTGGTAAAGCCGGAAAAGCCTCATACTCTAGTTCAGTCGAAGAAACGCCCAAGTGACTCAAAAATGAATAAAACTTGTGTTCATTAACTGATATGAAATATCCTTTAATTATGGAAGTCTATTTAGAACTATCTATCCATGAATTGAATAAAGTGTTAATTGCCGAAAAACCCAAATGCCGGTTTCAATCGAGGATAATCCAACGCCTTACGCTAGAAAAGGTTTGAAAGTGAATTGTTATTACTCTACAGACAGAAGTTTATACTGTTTATTAAAATTAATTTAACACGAGACTAACTCTAATTTTTGTTTTATTAAACTTTTCTCTTAGGAGTCCACAATGTAACTGTTCTCGGGAAGATGCTGCCTGAATGGAACTGCCTCCTTAGGCACGGAATATGGAGGGAATTACGATGATTCGAGCCTGTGTATGTGGATTAATAGTTCATAGTTGTAAAAGTTTGAAATGATGCAGCTAGGAATTGTACTTCGTCAGAACATTCAACATGGGAATAGTGATGCAGTAACGAAAAGCTTGCAACGATCTCTTCTACAGGAAAGGGTCTGTAGATTTGAAAATATTTAATCAACAACAAGGCTGTGTAGACATTTTTAACTTTTGTCAAGAATGGAAAGTGAGGATTTGGCAACTCCAGCACAGATATGGCAGCGATACGCCAATTTTTTTTTTTTTTTACCTCGCTCTTCTAAAGATCAGAGAATGTCATGAGGTGTCAGGGACGTTCTGAACAGAGGATTTATCTAGTTTCTTCAGCGATGGATCGTATATGCGTCTTCCACTTGAGGTCTAGAGTGAACCTGAATTCCATAACTGTTCACGGCAAAAGGGCTTGGTTCAGTTTGAGCTCGCTCAAGTAGTAATGGTTCGCGAAGCTAGGTTTTTAACAGTTAGAAGTTTAGAGGTTACTGAATACTGAAGTCGGCCACATAACACAACGGCAGAATGTTGTGACTACAACACTCAAGATGGACATACCTGTTCGAATAGCAAAAAAATATAATAATAATAATAATAATAATAATAATAATAATAATAATAATAATAATAATAATTACACAATGTAATTCTGAAAAAAAAAAAATGAAAAGATAGGTAAATATTCTGATTATACCAGAAAGCCAAGAAACATGAAGACGGGAGTCGTGGCAGTTGTAAAGGGAGCACTAGGACCTATTCTAAAGAGAATAGCAAAATGAATGGAGGAAAAAATAGCGGAAGAGTCGGAAGCATCCAAACAACAACTAGAACCCCGAAATAATGCGAGGAGAGTGTGTGACTTGCTGCCACTTTTTTTTCAAATTTAAGCCTTGAATTAGTCATGAAACATTCTCAGTCTAGCCATAAAGCTTTTCCAAAAATATCGCATGTTTGGTCATTTGTTCAGATTTTGGGAAGCCGATCGAATGAAGAAAGTTTGATCACACACACACCTCGTAATGATATGAACACTTAATAAGCAGGGTTGGATTAAGTCCTTTTGTGGCCCTTAGGCTAAGGAAAGCATGCCCCCACTTCTCAGACTGTGCCGCCCGAATCCGTCTTTAATATTTCTTACTCGTGATATATTTTAGAAACTTATATAGCTTGAAGTAAGCTTATTGCATATTCTTTAAATAAACCGGAACATCTATCTTTTGCTTGTCAATAAAGATATTCTTTAAGAAAGACCACTATTTTATTATTTACTGATAATTAGGTTATCAGATATGTCAACACAGCCGATGAAGCATATCTTTTATAAACAGCATTATAACAATAACAAATTTAAATAGTTTATCATACTGATATCATTTCAGTTTATAACATCTAGAAAATTAAAACAACTGTTTTATAAATACTTCTAAAATTTAAACCTTCTAAAATCAAACCATTTGCGTTTGCATGGAGTATTGCTGCCAGATATGGTCTGGAGCCCCTTCTGTTTGCCTCGAGGTTCTTGATAAGATCCAGAGACGGATTTGAAACGTGGTTGGCCCTGATCTGGCATCTCGTCTGCAGTCGCTCTCTCACAGACGCGCCGTCGCCTCTCTCTGTCTTTTTTTTACAAATACTTTCATGATAATTGCTCCGATGAGCTACTTTCGCTGGTTCCTAGACTTATGTGAATTTAAGCGTCCTACGAGGCTGGAATCCCGCTCCCACCCTTTCACTGTTGAAACTGGTAAATGTAGCCGTCTCCAATAGCTTCATATCTCGCACCTCTCGCCTGTGGAACTCCCTTCCTTATTCCCGTTTCCCTGACAACTATAATCTCTATGCAAATGTAATGTCAATCGACATCTCCAGTTGCCTTGATCTATCCACTATCCTTCTCCACTTCCTTTCCTCTATCGCTCCTATCAGCTCTCGCTCCAAATCTTCTGTAACCCCTTGCGTGCTAGGGGTGAAATTCTTAAAAAAAATACTTGAAACACAATGTCATTCTTTTTCTTGCTTTGCTTCTTGCAAAGTCAAATAAATACGAGTTTGTCATACTGATATCATTTCAGTCTATGAAACTATTTAGAAGTTATAACGTCTAAAAATTAAAATCGTTGCTTTATAAATGCATGAGGGCCCCTAGTCCTACCCTGTCAATGTGTATAATAATAATAATAATAATAATAATAATTGTTACAATTCTATGGGACTACACAATACACACTGACAGAACAATCAAAGCCAGCCGCCCAGACATTGTTATTAAAGACCACAAACAAAATAAGTGCCTCCTTATTGATATGGCAGTCTCTGCAGACTGCAATGTATCTTTGAAGATATTCGAAAAACTGTCAAAATACAAGGACCTTGAAATAGAAATCTCAAAAATGTGGCACATGGGAACATCAACAATTCCTGTTGTAGTTGGAGCCCTTGGACTGGTTGGAAAAGATTCCAGTAGGCTGATTGAATGGATCCCTGGAAGTCCATGCCTCAAAGAGATACAAAAAAATTGTTCTGACAAGTGCAGCCAACACTTTACGAAGGGCTTTATCTATGTAATTATTTTTTATTTTAATATTATTTTTTTTAATTTTTTTTTTTTGCAGTGGAAAGTGTCATGATACTATTTCTAACCTTAGGTCCCTGGGCGGGACCCGGAAAGAAATGTGTAAACGCCAGATATCAAAGGAAATAAAAATAATAATAATCATAATCATAATAACGAATGCTCTAATACCACATCAGGTGGGGTTCATATGGCTTCTGATCTTGATTGGAAGTGTTCATAGGTACATGTTTTCCCTTGGTGATTTAAGATGGGCTAAATGAAATAACTCCTGAAATACCACATATTTGCTATTTATTTGCCTGATCTTATCGTGTTGGTCATGTCTCTTAGAGGTTGATTCAAAGTGTATCTCTGTTTCTGATCCAGGGTAGTGGGGGAGCATCATGTTCGGGTGTCGAGAATTGTGTTTTCTTTTTTCGTTTGAAGATTGAGACTTGGGAGTCGCATCTAGATACATGGAAACGCTCTCAATCGAAGGACCGTCTGAAAGGACTGGTGTCCCGACATGAAAGTAATTTTAACTGGGCACTACCTTCAAGGTTATTTCCTGATTTGATCAAAGCTATTTGACCCTGATGCATATGCCTAGTGTAACCTTATCAGCCTGGGTGTCATTTGAACGAATTGCATTACATAACCCGAAGATATTCCTAAGTGGGTCACGCCTGTAAGAATATGCACTACGTTCATGAAAACCTGCCACCATGTCTCATGCACATTTGGCTGTGATGCATGTGCCCAGTATACATATATTAGACTTAATAATAATAATAATAATAATCCAAGCATGGTTCTTATGGTTCTCATTTGAATTGATTGGGGTCGAGAACGTACGTCTTTTTGTCTTGATGAATTAACATGGGTTACACTTACCCAAGACACACCACATCTAGTGCGGCTGCAGTACATATGGTACCCCTACAATTCTAATGAGTTACGGGACTCCTGATCGTGATCACGTGACATTAAAATTACATTCAGTAGAACAATTTTATTAATTCACTGATTTGTTTGTTTACGGCATATCCACCTTTGTCACGTTATTTAAAACCAGAAAATGTCTTTAGATGGCAGGAATGTTAGGAGAAAATAACGATTTACTGATTCACGTCCTTCTAATTAACCTATAGCTAGAGGGAGGTGAGATGGATTCATACCCTTTTTTGGTATTTGTGCGTAAGCGAATATATGGAACTCGACTGAAATTGGAATTCGACTCTCTGTTTTCCAATTCAACTGTTATCCATTCCGCTAACCGTACACCCACACTTAAAGCACCTGGTATTCCCAAGTAGTCCACTATCTACCTACTGACCAGCTTCGACGTTCCTTAACTTCGCTGTTCATAAAAAAACCGTTTTTCTCACCTTCATTGTCATATTCACAACGTTTCGGCTGTTGTCCGCTCCAGCCTGCTTCAGGTGATTGGAATTTCGAATCGGACCCTTTATTTCGTCCACCGGGGTAGATTGTGCTAGTTCCACGTGCCATGCCTCTTTCAGATATCTCAGTTTATAATAAAGGGTTCGGTTCGGAATTCCAATCATTTGAAGAAGGCCGGAGCGTACAACGGCCGAAACGTTGTAAATATAGCCATGAAGATGAGGATAACTGTCCGAATAATGTAAATAATGCAAGTAACCATAATACCTCATCTCAGAGATATAGGCCTGAACCGGTTTCAACGTGACATGGCCGTAAGTCTTTGGTGGAATATATTTGTATGTCAGTTACCCGACCTTATCAAGTTGACCATATCTCTTAGGAGCTGACTCTCTGTCAATGAGCGTAATTAGAGGTGAGCATCATTACTAATTATCAGAATGATGAGTCAACCAAGGCGACTTGGGAGAAATATCTGCACTCCTGTGCAAATTAATTGAAACAAAACGAATAATTCCGTTATTAGTTACTTTCTTTCGTATTTTGCAAATGAAACATCGCCCAGTACACATGGTAGTACTTAGAATGTCCATTTCACCAAGTCGTTTTTTGCTGATTGAGCACGGATGCTCGACTGGATTTAAATCAGTTTACGGGCCAGCCTATAGTACTTTCATTTGCTCACTGATAAGGCTTGCCAGTGTGTTCGTGCAGCGTTACGCTTCCTTGGAGTAACGTCCATCCCAGACAATGGCCGTAGGACAACTAATCGACAGTCGAAACAATAGTGTCTGGGCATGATGAAAATCTGATGTAATCACAGATGACGTAATATTTTTCAAGGCCAAACAAATTTCATCACACACCCTGAAAATAGATTCATATTACGTCACACCACTGCAAATGACCTAATCTGAAGAAAAAATAGAGATCGACTACACGCTTTCAATCCAGTGGGTCTAAAACTGACCGTGTAAGAAAGGAAACTAAAGCGGTTGTTTCAATTAACTTGCGCAAGAATGTAAATACATTGGCAGAGTTCAAGTAGAAGATGATGTGAGCTGTAAGTGTTATCCGACCTGAAATTATTTCTAAGTTGGCCATACCTGTAAGTTTTTGTTCCATTTATTAAAACCTGTCGACTTTTGGGTGTGGCGCATGTGCCTAGTATACTCTTATTCCCCCGGGTGTTATGTTGGGTAAATTTCGCTTCATAATTTTGTATTTCAGCTTCACTTTGCGTCATTCTGCTATCTCGCTCAATATATCTACTACTACTAATAAAGCAGAATATGTCTTAGAAAATGAAGACAAAACGTTTCTGGGATATCGTTTCATACTAATCGTCCAATGTCGCTCAAAGACCAGACCCAGTTCTCGTTAATGCAGAGGAAGAATCGTGTCAAAGAGTGGATTTGATTGTTTCCGCAGTCCACATATGATGACAAAGCAGCGATGTATTTTGACCTCATTGCTGAAGTAAAGAGATTATGGAACATATATGAGACACTTGCGCCAATAATTGCTCGAGTGTTGGGGTCTGTATAGAAAAGCCGACGGAAAAGTCTGAAACAACTAGAAAATCCAGGCAAGAATCATGACCAACTCTAAAGAAATATTGATGCAGTCCAAATGATAAAACGGGACTTGAATTTCACATTTGAAAAATAATATTTTACTTGACTACGACAATTACACTCTGGCAGTGTGCTTGTATGCGTATGTGTAATAATAAGAAATGCCATTAATAATAAGAATAACGATGATAATAAATAGCGTCATTAATAAGATTAATAATTAAAAGAACTGCCAGAAATAATAACAATAATAAAAATATGTTCAGTTATAATGATAATAATAACAACAACAGCAACAATAATAATAATATTTAGTGCCAGTATTACTACCACTACTAATTATAATAAATAAGAAGCCGGTCATCAATAATAATAATAAGAAGAAGAATAAGAATAATAAGAATAAGAATAAGAATAAGAAGAATAATAAGAAGAATAATAATAATAATAAGAAGAATAAGAAGAATAATAAGAATAAGAATAAGAAGAAGAATAAGAAGAATAAGAATAAGAATAAGAATAAGAATAAGAAGAAGAATAAGATGAAGAATAAGAAGAAGAATAAGAAGAATAAGAATAAGAATAAGAATAAGAATAAGAAGAAGGAGAAGAAGAAAAAGAAGAAAAAGAAGAAAAAGAAGATGAATGAAAGATTAAAATAATAAAAAAATAATGTCATCAAAAATATTAATAATAGTAATAATAATAAGTAGTCGTGTGAAAACTACTACTATAGTAGTATCTACTACTAATAATAATGAATAATAATAATAGTGTTAGCAATACTAATATGTAGCGTCAAGAATATTACTAATAATAATAGTCTCAACAATAATATTAATAATATTAAAAATAATATGTAGTTGTAATAATAATAATAATAATAATAATAATAATAATAATAATAACAATAATAATAAAAATAATAAGAAGAAAAAGATGAACAAGAAGGAGGAGGAGGAGAAGAAGAAGAAGACAACGAGGACGAAAAAGAAGAAAAAAAAGAAATACTCAGCGATTGTTCCATTTTCTCGTTGCATCCGATTCTAAGTTGCAACTCCTTTTATGTCATGACGACCGACAATAGACGAAAATTCACAATCCGCTGTTCTCGCCAATGCCACAATAAGTAAATACATTTATTTCTTAATCTATGATTTGATTTGCTGCAGTGGGCATAAAGTATCTTAATGCAAAACAGAATAACTAAATAAGTTCCCAGTACATACGCCAGGTTCGTGCAAACTGTCCAGGAATATTGCTGATGAAAATGTTAGCAGAGAATGGACAGAATGGGAAAATGGACGCAATCACTGGGACCAGCGGCTTTTGGTCTCGTTTGGCATATTACTCAACACATCGGCTAAAACCTTTTCAATAGATACGTATCCATAATGATGGCAATAATAAACACGATAAAACGATAAAACGAAAATATCAATTATATAAAAACGAGGGGGTGCTAAAGGCTCTCGTTCCGACCCACTTGTTAAACTCTGACAAAATGAAGAAGCATCATTCTTTCATATTTTGAAGGGCTTCTTGGATGATAATTTTACTGCACCACCTTTTAAGTATATGAAGGAAAATAATTCAGAAGGCTTACAAAAATGGGTACAAGCGGTGATCCAATGAAAATTGTGCAACCGATCAGGACTTGAGCATGTAGACCTGTATAAGCACAAATAAGTTACTCTGGAAAAAAATAAAACCGACATATCAGTTTTGATGGCCTTAGTAATTCAAACCGATCCTCCAATCCATAGTAGAAGGCAACATCTAGTCCCTGGTTGAAAGTCGTTCTAGAGTTGATGTCTGGAACAAAATTAACCCTTGGCTGTTAAAAATGAAATGCCAACAAATCTCAATATTTTCAAAAACCCATATAAGATCCGTCGTCAACAAGGGATAACTCACACAGAGTGGAACCAGTATAGGATTAGAAAATCTGTCACTGGAATACCTCCCCTCTCTCTGTCTCTCTGTTAGTAATACACCTTGTTACTAATGTGGGGTCAATTCTAAATTTGGTCCTGGTGAAAAAACACCAGCGCAACTACTCTGAAGAAAAGTCTCTAAATGGAATCGCGAAGAGTATAAGCAGGTGATGACGTGCTTTTATAACGGATCATGCACACCGAATATAGAAAGATATCGTAGGAACTGGAATAAAAAACCATTTCTTAACCCAAACATGCTTACCAATGTCCACAGTCATCAGTGTAGGCCTTGCTGACCGACGGTTTAATGATAATGATATTTTTGAAACTGCTGATCTCACCAGATTATGCGCTCTCTCTCAGAATCTGTAATTAAGGCCAGCTCGGCATAGTTGCACTATAGACCACATGTGGGTTCCGTGGGTGTTAAACACATATGTGCCCGAGAAAAAAAATCTGCAATAAGGATTGATTAGAAGCTCAATAGGTTTGCTCGGAAATGAGCATTACATATATATATATATATATATATATATATATATATATATATATATATATATATATATATATATATTATAAAGAGATAATCATACATTGAATCAATTTGCAATATTAATGCAATTAATGGCGAAATCTTTTCGCTAACAGACTTAATATAAGCATTAAACTACTAACAATCCACTGAACGATGCGATCCTTATGTATAAAATACATGATAGGATAATGAACAAGTAGGAAACAGGTCTTAATCTAACATGTTTCACTTTATTAAAGCTTCGTAAGTGATCAAGATAGAAATGATAAAAATGTTAAAAAGCAAAGAAACGCAGACGCATGGTATGTTAGGGTTTGCTATTTCTTAATGGTTAGATATTTGCCACCTGAAATGAAGTAACAGATAATATTCAAATATGGACGCTAAAGTGTGTAAAAGCCAGTGAGATGCAGTAGGATGTTTTTGATTGGTTAATTTTTATTGGTATAGATACATGTCACGTATAATGAAGTAACATATGCTATTCAAATAATTCTAAGAAAACATTCTGGATGCTAAAGTGTGTAAAAGTTAGTGAGATGCAGTAGGATGTTTTGAAAAACTTTTAGGTTCGATTTTTCATTAAAGTATATCACGTCTGCATTTTGTATATATATTGATTTTTATGTATTCGGAAGAGATAAGTTAGATTCATGAATTATGGATGTGTAGAAAAATGATGTAATGTGAATTTTTTAAATGAGTATTAATAGTTGGTAATATTGCTAAAAATATATTTTCATAATATTTTCTCTTTAAAGGGTGATGTTCTTTTTGATGAGACTGGCATTGTTGAAATTAAAGTTATGTGCTACGACGTTGCGGTGTAAGAGGAGAGAATATGAATGTTTATCTAAACGCAAATATATACGGTAATGTAATAATAACAAAATATTTTGTTTTTTGAGATTCTTTCTTTTCAGTGCACTTGATTCAGTGGCAAATATTAATCACCTAGACTGAACATTATACAGCGAGAATTTCTGGTCAGAATTTACAGATTCATTGATCTGTAATGTAAGAATTTCAACTGCAAAAGTATACCAGATAAAACAGGATGAAGTAATACTGGCTATACATGTGGTAAATGATGATGTACATGCTAAAACATATTCTATATGAAATAATGATCTCTCAAATATTAAAACTGAAGAATATGGCTATGATATAAATAATTCCACTTATTTAGACAGGCTCTGATGAGGATGGATCAAACGAAATTAGAGCAGAAATTATTGTAAAACAAAAACACAGGTGAAATTACTGAATGAAACGATACATTATGAGAATAATCAGTAAAGTAACTCACACACAAATGTCAGAAAAAGACCAGCTTCCAAATGTGCACTAAACACAGTGACAATATATAACAGTACATTGATACGATGTTATCGGACAGAACATTGGAATACATTGCAGAAGTATCGGTCTATATTTCTGAGATGAGGTATTATGTACATTATTTACATTATTCTGACTATTGTCCTCATTTTTGTCGCCATATTTGTTACAACGTTTCGGCCGTTGTACACTCCGGCCTTCGTCAGGTGGTTGGAATGTCGAACTGAACCCTTTATTTCGTTCACTGGGTTAGACTGTTCTAGTTCCACGTGCATTGTTTAATGGATGTCAGTTATCAGTTATCTCCTGTTAATTCGCCACTGCAAGTTCTCCAACACCTTTATCGACTGTGCCATGTGTCCCCAAGGACACATGGCACAGTAGATAAAGGCGTTGGTTACATCCTGTGACAGGACCCAAAGGGTGTGAGTTCAATACCTGGTTAAGGTAGTGGAGAACTTGCAGAGGGGAATTAACAGGAGATAACTGATAAATGACATCCATTAAACATGGCACGTGGAACTAAAACAGTCTACCCCAGTATTCCTCTATTGTTCTCATCTTTTTCGCCATATTTGTTACAACATTTCGGCCGTTGTACACTCCGGCCTTCTTCAGGTGGTTGGAATGTCGAACTGAACCCTTATTTCGCTCACTTGAGAAGACTGTTCTAGTTCCACGTGCCATGTTTATTGGATGTCAATTATCAGTTATCTCCTGGTTATCTGATGGTTGCTGAAAACATTAGGTTTATAATACCCAGAAATTCATACACAGATGTCCTCAAGGACACATGGCACAGTGGATAAAGGCGTTGGTTAGATCCAGTGACAGGCGAGTTCAAGACCCGGTTAAGGCAGTGGAGAATTTTCAGAGGGAAAAATTAACAGGAGATAACTGATAACTGACATCAATTAAACATGGCACGTAGAACTAGAACAGTCTACCCCAGTGAGCGAAATAAACGGTACAGTTCGACGTTCCAACCACCTGAAGAAGGCCGGAGTGTACAACGTTGTAACAAATATGAATAATGTCAATAATGTATTGCAGATGTAAATAAAACGTAAATGTCAATATAACGAAAACCTCAGGCAATAAGCAAAAAGAAGCTTGGATGGCAGAATTACAACGCTAAATTGGTGAAAACAAATGCAAACTATGTTGACTTTATGGAATTGAAAGCAAAGCAGGAAACCTAAACAGAAATCTGTATACAAAAAAAAACAGAGGATGTATGTGTGATACATTTTCTCTTGAGATCCATCCAACCGAATTTGTCCAAACTGAGCACATAGATTGTGCAATGTTAGATATAGCGTCTTAGCATAAAAATTGATAATTATTAAAAAATCAATAATCGATATAACCGGTCAGAAATCGATAAATTCAACTTTTTCCTCTGATTTCTTTCAAACTCGGAATGTAGATTACTTACATCATGACGAGCTCAACGATACCTCATTTTTATTCCTACATTTACCGAAAAACCGCGAAAAACCAAAAATCGATTTCAACACAAATCGATTTTAACACAAATGGTAAACTAAAAACTCCCTCAATTTTCAAGCAATCTAATACAAACTTTACTCAATTGTAGACAACAATAAGTTGATTGTTTAACAGTAATTTAACTTGATATTTGGTCCACCCATATAGTGAAAACCCGCGTAAATAGCAAACAATGGCGATTTTTACTCGTCTCTTTCTTATTTTTCATTGTTCTTTCAACCAATTTTCATCAAACTTAAGAATTGCTTTATAAATGTATCCTCTTTTACATTCCTGGTAGCACACTGACAAATTGAATTTCAAAAACTCCAAAATAATTGTGGTCTAAAGTGGATCTTCTTGTTGCTTGTTTTACCCCTTCATGTCCTCGGCTAATTCGAGTGAATAAATACAGACTACATCTGTTATATGATTAACTGCATTAATTCAAAATGTTTTTTTGATGCAAGTACTTTAAAGTAATTGAAGAAATCGCTCCATTCAAATTGAACGCTTTTTCTGATCGAGCAGCTGGGGTATGGTTGCTCGTATTAAATGAAAGAAAGAAATGAAATTCTACGAATCAAGGAAACTCTTAAACTTTTACTGTAATTAAAGTCACAGAGAAGAAAAGGTTATGAAAAGTGTTCTAAGTTCAGAATAACATTTTTCACCCACAATTTTATAGGAAAATTTGAAAAAGCGACATGGAATTAAAAAACGCCGCCACCAATTGGAGAAGTCCAAAAGTTTTGAGTGAGAATTTAGAGCAATCGAACAGAGTATAATTCCAATGCAAAATGGATCGTAAGGAAGCAAGAAAGAATGAAGGATACATCTGTACAAGAATAGAAAAAAAAGGAATATAACTGCAATATACCAACGACTCTGAATAGAAAATTATGAAGCTTTATTTGAATAATTCAGCTTTAGCGGTGAAAACTTTTATTTCATTATAGTGGATGCTTACAAGCGAGATGGGAGGTGGCATATGATTATTTTATAACCAAAATTACCAAGAATAATGTCAGGCAAATTCTATCAAAATCCCCCAAACGAAATTTGAGTCTATCATTCGCCGTCAATCTATTAACTCTAACTAACGATCAATTAAAGTTACACCACTACTAACCATGGGTATATCATACCCGATTTTGAAATCTTTACTTGAAATATTTTACAAGCAGGCACTTCAAACTTTGGACTGTAAACATTAAGTTAACATTAAGAGGAACTGAAAAACATATTATTTAGGTAAGAAAATCCGGTACTGATTAATCGTAATTAAAAATAGGAAAATTTGGGCTGGGTTCTATATACACATGGTTAGTGTTCTAGGATTAAGAAAATTCTCCGCAAGCTTTATCAGTGCTAATAAATAATCCTAATGTAATTCCAGAATGGATCATTGAATCCATTACAAATATCTTACCAAAAAACGGGGGAAACAGATGAACGCAAAAATTATAAGCCAATAATTATAAGCCAATAACATGGCTTAACCGCAGTTACATCAACCAATGAATGTACTTACTCTTTTCTCCATGAAATAATTCTAGCTCTAGAATAGGAAAGACACTGTAGAGGTTTATATGGTTGCAGAGAACCATATTTGATAAATAAAACGATCCTTGAAAATTGCGAGAAAAAGGTAGAAATCTCAGCACACCTTGGATAGATGTTGAATTCAATAGATACCTTTTAAACTTTTATTCTGAAGAAGCATGTCGTCACTTTTACAAGGATTAACTGACTATGCATATTCTATCTTGCTAAAGTAACTATAAACAATTATTTTTGCCATCTCCTGTCAGCCACAACAATGGAGAAGGCATTACCTCGAACCATCGCCAGTGAGACACGCTGCAAGACAGACTCCGTTTCGCGAGGCTCATCCCTTAATCGAGACGCAATCGCACCAATCCTCCGAAGGAGCACCATCGAACGAGGGCCAATAATGCCAGAAGTCTCCACTGCTATATGAGTAAAATAAAATCTATAAGCAATAGAAAAATATTTAACTATTTTTTTATCTCTGCGTCCTGGGCGATGGACCCCGGCTCAACCGTGGATCGGATCAAATTACCGGCCTAAAATGTATCCGCACAGCTCGCATCCCAAATCAACGACTTATCCATTTTAAAAGGGAAAATGGTAATTCCATCCAACTGCTGTCCATCACCACGGTCGATGCCTAAGGGTTCGTTTTGGGAAGGGAACCCAGTTGCATATAAACCTCTTCTGATGATGTCGTTTATTGCTGCATACTGTGGAAAGCGGCCGGCACTACGATGACAGGAGAGAGGATGAAAACCAAACTCATCGATGGAGGCTCCACATCTGCATCTGTGACGCTCACATAATTTGAGTCCAAGACGGATCGCGACTCCGACCCGAGTGTACTCATCACCTAGAAGGGTAGATGAAGAGGACACTGTGTTGATCCAAGTGCCACTACTCGGTTGTGAAGCAGGTAACAGAGAGGCGAGGCGATGCTGATCCAGAGAAAACCTCAGATTAGTAAAATTGGCCTCGCATTTTATTTTATCCCAGATTTTTTGTTTTGATGTGTCTAGTGGGATAGAAAGTAATTCTTGGGCCCAGATTATCGTAAAGCCATAGATAATTTGCCACACTATTGGATCTTTAAGTCTTTGGAAATGTATAAAGTCCTACTCGGGGATTATACATTTCCTAAAAATGAATGTGACCGAGGAAAACCATATATAACTTAAAGGAAAAGCGCTGTTACTTCCGATCTGTTGAATATCCGAAGAGGAATTTTTCAAACAGACACCCATTGTGTTTTTCTGAACTAATACCCACTTATGCATGAACTAAATAGTAATATCTATGGATACAAAATAAACTACAAAATCTTTAATTATATATTCAACATGGATGTCCCCATAACTTTGCTGCAGACGACAATGAAGGTAATAGTGAAAAATCTTTCAGAAATGACACATGTATGATCTTCGGGTTATGTGCAAAAGTAAATTCCAAGAAATGGAGAATTATCAAAACACGCTCAATCGATTTTGTCACAAATGTGAGGAAACTGAAGCGAGGAGAAACTAATAAATAACTAAGGGTTAGAGAAGGTGATTGGATACAGCATACATAAATAGAAGATATATTAAGAAAAATGTGCTTGAGGCGAGTATGTCTTGTATTAAATACAGAGTTGAATTCACAAAGCAGAAGACCAGCCATTAACCCTGTGTCTGTCGCATTGGTGTGATACAGTTTCTATAGTCTTATTTAGCTTATATTAAGGGAAAGGATATCAAAACGAGAAAGCCTCTCAATTGCCTCCCATGCATAGTCTTAGTGCAGACGCTGATCGTATATAAGTGCCCAGGTCTGAAGAAGGCAACATAAGAAGTAGAACTGTCTAGAATATGATAAGAATCAACTTTCAAAGCAAATGAGAACTAGATAATATCTAGAATATGACTAGAATCAGATTTCAAAGCAAATGAGAACTAGAACTTTCTAGAATACGACAAGAATCAACTTTCAATGCAAATGAGAAATAGAACTGTCTAGAATATGACAAAAATCAACTTTCAATGCAAATGAGAAATAGAACTTTCTAGAATACGACAATAATCAGCTTTCAAAGCAAATGAGAAATGCAACTCTCTGGAATACGAGAAGAATCAACTTTCAAAGCAAATGAGAAATAGAACTGTCTATAATACGACACGAATCATTTTCATAGTAAATGAGAACTAGAACTGTCTTGAATATAACAAGAATCAAATTTCACAACAAATGAGAAATAGAACTGTCTAGAATACAAACAAGAATCAGCTTTCAAAGCAAATGAAAAATAGAACTGTCTACAATATGACAAGAATCAGCTTTCAAAGCAAATGAGAACTAGAACTGTCAAGAATGCGACGAGAATCAACTTTCAAAGTAAATGAAAATTAGAACTGTCTAGAAAACGACAAGAATCAGCTTTCAAAGCCAATGAGAACCAGAACTGTCTATAATACGACGAGAATCAGCTTTCAAAGCAAATGAGAAATAGAACTGTCTAGAATACGAGAAGCATCAGCTTTCAAAGCAAATGAGCACTAGAACTGTTTAGAATATGACAAGAATTAGCCTAGTGGTTAAGTAGTGCAGGATTAAAAGTTGAATCTAAAGGTTTTATTCTTGCGCCACAGGTACCAATCAAGCAAACATACTGAAGAAAAATGTTGACCCTAAATGCACATTCCATGATGAATATCCAGTAACAACGGAGCATAATTCTTAGTCTGGTTTCAATATAAGTTTGCACGGTATTAGCATTTATTGAATATAATAGTCAACTAATCAGTAAGATCCAATATCTGCAGCGGAAAATCTGCAACTTGTTCTGGGAAGGAAAGTTCAACAAATTGTCCGATCATAAGCCAAACCCGGTTACTGACCAAGAACAATTTCATGGGACTTTACGAAACACACAGACAGAACAATCAAAGCCAATATCCCAGAAATTGGGTTCTTTCTTATTGAAATAGCAGTTCCTGCAGACTGCAACGCAACTTTGAAAATCTTCAAGAAATTATGAAAATACCAGTATCTTGTGACACATGACGGCATCACTAACGAAAGTTGTGGTTGGAAGCCGGGCTTTGATCTGAAATGTTCTGAGAGACTCATGGAAGAAATTCTCAGTACCCCATTTCTTTTTTTTTCTGACATAGCAACCTACGAAGGGCTTTATCAATGCAAAATATATATGCGTTGATAGTCTCTTAAAAGACATTTACAGAGAAAAATGGCATAACACCATTTCTAACCTTAGATCTCTGGTTGGGGACGGAAGGAAAGCAAAGGAAATAATAATAATAATAATAATAATAATAATAATAATAATAATAATAATAATAATAATAAAGTTGAAGGTATTTCATGCAAACCATGTCTTGAAGAAATACAAAAATTGTACTCAAAAGGATCGCTCACACATTGCAAAGCGCTTTATCTGTGAAAATGTAAGTGTTCTTTCTTTTTACAAAAATGATCAGTAGAATATATCATGAAGCCATTTTTGACATTAGGTCTCCAGTGGGGACACAGGAAGAAATGCGTATACTCCAGAAATCAAAGGAAATGCCACTAAAACTACTACTACTACTAATAATAATAATTATTATTATTATAGCAACAAGTCTTATCTGATCAATCATGGTCCAATAAACAATGCAAAGATGCCCCTTTAAAATGAAATTGTTAATCAAATGATGAAAATATTTAAAATGTAGACAAAATTATTATGACGAATATGAAGTTTAAGAGCATCGTCCTGGGTATGACGATAAATTGCATCCAGCAACAGAGTCTCTGATCGGTATACTGGTGGTAGCATCCGTTAGAGTCCTAGCTATGGGTAAATAGTGAACCCTCAAACAAAAATCAACAGAATTTTTCTAATAAAATGGGCGACATTTTTATAGAAAAGGGACAATAAATGGAACACTTAAAAATATAAAAACACATTTTTATAGTAAAATTACCAGCAACACATTATATCATTTACAAAATATATATCTAAATATATATATCTATATCTTTTACTTTGAATGTATAAAATTATGTACGAAATATCTGTAGCTGCAAGCATAAGATTACGTACAACGCATTTAGATTTCGGCATTAAATAACCCATAGAGGAGTTTATATAGCACCAAACAAAATCAAAACACCAACATGAAAGAACATGTTCATGACATTAATCAATATAATATCCTACAATTTCTTAAGCAAGTAGTAATCCAAAATATAACTTCATCAAAGCTGCAACATAAAAAACACATACATATCACTGCCTCCATTAATCATGTTCATACAAACATGTATATGCAGAAAAGCTGAGTATCATCTACCATGTATTCAATTGTGAAAGCAGAATATCGTATATCTTTCTTACTTCAAAGATCCCAAGAAAATTACATCTCTTCATTAAGTGACTCATAAGGATGTTGATATGACGTTAAACAAACAAATCAATGAATCAATTTTAAGGGCAACTTTAAGCGAATGTGTGGACAAGATTATACTAGTTGTTATTGGAACACTCGGAGGTATCAAGACAGCGTGTGATGAATATTTTGAACAAAATGCACAAAAAAAGAAGTAAAAATATGAGATTTAATATTTAAAATATTTAAATTCTAAATTAGTGAAAATCAAAACATCTTGTCGTTCTTAATATGTCGTTCTTTCTTTTATAAGACAAAGATGGGTAACAATAACAATGAGACATGTTTGGAACATGAAGCTAACGATTGTCCCGATAGTACACGGGACACTCGGATAGTGACAGCAAACACGTCTTGAGACTGAATGAATTGAAACATCGGGAAATAATTGATACCATGTCAGTGCTAAGTTATGTGAGAATTATAAGAATGTTTTTTATTATTTGCGAAGACTTGTTCTCTCACATAGAAGAATTTAAAATGTTTTTAGACAATATTTAAAAGTATCAGAGTACCATCAAAAAGAATAACAACTGTAAATTTTCGATTATGGAAAATTCGAAACAACAATAAAAAGAATTAATGTCTATTGCTTTTATTGGATGAACGATTTGAATCTTAATAACCCAGAAAATCTTTGCTTTTTATTCTCGAAGACATATTTTCGTTTCAGGGCATTCGCAAATATCTAGATGTTACATCATGTCGCTTCGTCTGACTCATCCTTCAAACTTAAAAGACAGCACCATTGGCACGCGGCCGTAATGCTCCTAAACTACTTTCGCTGCTGAACTCCTAGGGATGGTCGCTGGTCAGACAAGTAAAAAATTCCTCCAATCAATTAAGACTAGAAGTCGTGGAAGTTAGTCTCAGTATTTGACTGAGGGTTTAACAAGAATAAATATATGAATTTTTAATTCACCTTGCTACCTCATCCATGGAACAGAAAAAAAAACTCTTGATACCTGGTTATGGTCTCCCCCACTACACCTGCTCACGAACAGATATTGATTTTTTTCAACGGCATATCAACACCTTAAGGGTCATTTAGTGACGAAATGTAATTTTCGTGGGAGCTTCGAAGTAAGGAAATATATATGTTATTCTGCTTTCACAATTGAATACATGGTAGATGATACTCAGCTTTTGTGCATATACATGTTTGTGTGGAAGTGATTACTAGAGGCGGCAATATGTGTGTTTTATATTGCAGTTTTGTTGAAGTTTTTTTTTGTTGAATATTGAGTTTAATTTCTTTAAGAATTTATAATGTTATGAAAATGAAAAGTTCCTTCGTGTTTTGTTTTGTGGTATATCAATACTTGTATGTGTTATTCAATTCTGAAATCTAAGTATTTACACGATTTACATTATTCGGACAATTGTCCTCATCTTTGTCGCCATATTTATTACAACGTTTCGGCCATAGTACGCTTTGGCTTTCTTCAGGTGGTTGGAATGTCGAACTGAACCCTTTATTTCGCTCACTGGGGTAGACTGTTTTAGTTCCACGTGCCATGTTTAATGGATGTCATTTATCAGTTATCTCCTGTTAATTTTTCCCTCTGAAAGTTCTCCACTGCCTTAACCGGGTATTGAACTGACATTCTTTGGGTCCTGTCACTGGATCTAACCAACGCCTTTATCCACTGTGCCATGTGTCCTTGAGGACACATGGCGCAATTGATAAAGGTGTTGGAGAACTTGCAGTGGCGAATTAACAGGAGATAACTGATATCCATTAAACAATGCACTTGGAAATAGAACAGTCTAATCCAGTGGACATTTGGCCGAGAGATATTTGGTCGAAAGGATATTTGGACGAGAGACATTTGGTCGAACGGATATATGGCCGAGAGATATTTAGCCGAACGGATATTTCACCGGAAAAGTACAAGTAAAAATAGTATCAAGCTATACTTTCAGTATTTTAATTAGCAGTATTATAAGATAGAATAGGTCTAATAATTACCACTGAATTTCAAGTGATTGAATTACTAAATCTAAAATTAATTTTTTTGTTATTTTAATATTTGTTTATTGAAATTAGTATATAAAAAAATATTTGAGTTTATTTGAGTGAAAAGTAGCACCTAATTATTTAAATTTGTATTTAACAGTAAGATAAAATCTAGTTCATCCGTTTAAGATAATAATCATTAAAAGTGAAATTGAAAGATCTTTCATATCGTAAAACCTAAGATTTTTTCTTTAGTAAAATGTGCTTTTTCTCAAAATACTTATCATCTTACAATAATATTTGAAGTAAAATATAATATATGCAGAACAGATTTTTTTAAAAGCCTGTAAAAAAAGCAAAAATTATAAATTAATAAAATAAATAAATATAAATATACGCAGAACATTACGATAAAGAGTGTGACATACATGTAAGTACACCACTAAATTTTCGGCTAAATGTTTATTCAGTTAAATGCCTGTCGGCCCAATGTCCGTCGGCCAAAAGTCCGAGTACCACAGATTTAATTATCTTCAGATTAAAGGCACAAAATTAAGCTGGAGATGAGAAAATGAAACGTTAAAGGATATATCTACAGATATTAAAGACTCAATTAAACAAGAAACATCTGGTAAATGTTTTCAAAACGTGAGGAATTATCCGGTGTGAAGAATTCTTCAAGTCGGAACACAGGAAAACATTTACTCTTTCGATCGACGGAGAAGATAATTAATGATTTCGCGCTAGCATGAGTGATAATATCGACTAGATGAGAAGGGAAACGAACGATAAAGAACATTCATTAATATAGAAGTTTTGCGAAACGTTACACAAGAAAAATAATGATTGGTTGGTGGATTTTGTTTAGCGGCATATCAACCTTTATGCGTTATTTAATACCGGTATCTAAATATTTGGAGCACAATTTTATGTCTTCAAATAAATATGTTTTGAACGCAATTGTATGCCTTCAACTAGAGCTACAATATATTGTGGTAATATTAATATATAAATGTATTGCTGATCATATTGCTTTAAAAATATATTGTTCTCATTTTATTATAAAAAGTATTGTTGGTAATTCTATTATAAAATGTATTCTTGATCATTTGGCCATAAAAATCTATTGTTGGTCATTTTACAGTGAATATGTGGCCGAGTCGTTAGAACGTTCGCATTCTGACCATTAGACCCGGGTTCGAATCTCACCATGGTTGATTTGTCAGGAAGGAGACTTCCTGATGTTATCGAACTACAGGGGTCGATACCAGCGTGCGGCACCTTTGGAAAGTGCCTGAAAACCATTACCATGGGTTGATTCAAGCCTTGTGAATGAAACTGGGTAGAAGAAAACCGTCGATACCTGTGCTAGCACGAAGTCACAAGTCAAGCCGAGGCTTTGACCGTGCTGCCCTTGTTCAAATTGTTGATCACGGTAGATAACACGCTCTTTCCCAGAAACTGTAACTAAAGTCTGCTCAACATAGTTGCAGTATAAATCATAGGTGGGGTCTGTGAGTGTTGAATAAACACAAATGCGCCTGAGCAAGCCTCTGCAATAGGGATTGGCTACTGGGTATCCTCGAATCGAGTGGCCAGTTATACATGAATTGTTGGTAATTTTTTTTATATATAAAAATGTATTGCTGGGATTTTTACTGTAAAAATGTATTTTTATACTTTCATTGTTTTTTTTGTTTGTTTGGAATTACATTATTTGCCCATAGTTAGGACCCTTTCTGGGGTCAGAGTGGACCTGGGAATAACAGTAATTAAGAGGTGGTCCCACGCTCCTCAAAACCTACAATTTACCGTTCAGGGGCCTTTCTGCCAGGTGTAGTTTATCGCCATACCAAGAACTGAAAAATAACACCTAGGAACAGCAAATAAAAAAAATACTATCTGTTCGAAAAATGTCCATTATAAAAAGAAGGCAAAAATGGGAAGATAAAGTACTCACGGGAAATTGAAAAGACAATGGAAATTGTTGATGAATTAAATTGAAAATATTTGCAAAGCAGGAATCCTGAAAAAGAAACAAAATCGCGAAAACAACCCTGAAAACCCCCTCCCCCACCAAAAAACCCAAAGACGTTCATAACAGCAGCAAAGAAAGAAATGTTCTCCACATTAATTATCTGAAAGCGAAAGGTGATAAAAACAATTCTGTTGTCTATCCTGCGAACAAAAGAAGAGACAGCTAATCGTACATTGAAAGAACACAAGTTCCTCCAAAAGAAATATGAAAACTTGACTATGTGAGGACAGTTATATCATATTGCAAAACATCATGCATATCTCTACAATGTTCCTAGAACCAAAGTGCTTGCCAAAACAATCATACCAAGTGTAGAAGCCCTGTTAGCAGCAGGGAGGCTACAGTGGACTGGATACGTGTATTGTTTGGACGACTCTCGATTGCCGAAAATCAAAGTTGAAGAAACGTCCGCCAGGCGGTCAAGTACTCTGCTATAAAGAGTGAATTAAGAAGGACCTGAAGGCGATGCAGATCGATATAAACAAGTGAGAACATCTGGCTGCGGACCACCCTGCATGGCACCGAACTCTTTTTATCGGAGTAGCAACAATCGAAGAATCGAGGTTGGCCAGTTATCAACGATCATCAACGAGGAGAAATGGCCGTCACGCGATTCAAACTACGGGTCTAGACGAATCTCATTTCTCGTGGCTTCGTCGAATGCGACGGACAGTCGGTGATTGGAGTCATATCTCTCTGAATTGTACAAGCTATTTCTGTTTGCATATACGAAATTAAAAAATGTTAACGTGCCAATTAAAAAAAACCTCTAGGAAAAGAAAACAATTTTTTGGTCTTTAGACATTCGGTTGATTGGCAAAGCTAGAGTATATAGTCATTAACTGAAAAAGCAATGGTGATAAAAATCAGGACCTTTCATCGGAAGAACGACTAATGTTTTTAAAACCTCGGAATAAAACCATTGGCACATTTAGAACGGCACTAAGTCGACATGCAAACAATTAAGTGGAGACGAAGAACTGGAAAAATATAAATAAAATGCAAGTTACAGGGAGATTTTAGCTATGTTGAAGTCTTATTTTATTCTTAATTCTTAGAATCGGATCTTGTAAACATTCATTTGACGAGCAGATTGTTCTGATGCTACAAATAGATAATAAAATATTGATATACTTATCTGAACGTAGGATGTGAAACTGTGCATTAGAGTTCTCGGAATTAAGAAGATTGCATCATCCCAGGTAAATCTTACATAATGTACAGATGGTAACTGCAGAAGATCGTGCTCTTAGGGACTGTATCCTGGGTGACTGTCTCGGTTGCTTATCCAGATTTGACTTCATTGTGGAAAGCCGATACTAACGAGAAGCTAAATTTGAAATATGCTCGGCACAAAGAAAACATGGCAAGTTGTTCCCGTACACATAACGCTAGATGATAAAGGGGAAATTACAGGAAAAGGAAAAAAAAATATGGGATAAAGTTGTATTAAATCGGCTCCATAATATATAAAAAAAAAGATGTATTGTGAATGGCTGCCATATTTGTTCTGTAAAATGCCGTTGGAAAGTATCTCGAAATATAAGTTTTTTTTCAAAAAGATTGAAAGGTATCTGAAGGCAGTGATAATGATGTTAGACCGTTTTCCTATCTTGCTTACAGTTTGGCATCCAGCGATAAGCATCATGATTTTCAGCGTAAACGACAGCCTATTCTTCACACTGAAAACATTTTAAACCACCGTTTTCTTTGGCTAGCTCATTTTTTTCTTTCTCAAAGAAAGACAATAACAAGCCACATAAGTTCAGTAAAAATTAAAAACACGGAATTATATACACAAAATTCATAAGGTTTCACTCTCGTTTAAGGTAGTTTTTTTCTTTATATCTACTATATAAAGCACAAATGGTATAATATATATTTACACACACATATATATATTTAAAAATTTAAAAAATTGGGCGATCATTCGATTCCACTACGTTTGTTTCAGCCTTTAGGTAGCGTCAGGTGTTTGTATCAAAATGATTTCCCAACGCTTTATTTAAAAATATTAATGAATGCTATATTATTTTCTTTTAAAAATAACAAAAATAAACAAACGACATTGTGTATGACAGGAAATGAGGATGAGGAAAGAAAGAGTATTTTAAATGTATCGACGGGAGCTAATTGCATATATATATATATATATATATATATATATATATATATATATATATATATATATATATATGTATATATATATATATATATATATATATATATATATATATATATATATATATATATATGAAATTAAGACGAATTTTTTGAATAGATGCAACGGTTCATTACTTCGAAACTTTCATTTAAAAGATTTTAGGCATTTTGAAATATCATTATTCCAAACTTTGCTTTTTGGGAGAAGTTGAAGATGGTAGTATGGTTGTTTTACGGTTTCGCTTTTTTATAAATTCTCCAGTTTATAGTTGGATCATCGGTCTTTTTTAAATTTCCATACATGGTTAGCTAGTAAAATCTCTACATATTACATTTTTATTTTTATTTTTCTCATGTGTATTGAGCACTTTTAATACTACTGTTTCCTCGTCTACTCCAACTCTGAACATTAATCTTTTCAGTATATATATATATATATAACATTTTTGTGTGTGTGTGTGTGTCTGTGTAAATATATACTATACTCGTATCAGAAATAGGATTACAAACATTGGGGGTGGTTTCCTCACACCAAATCAAGAACAAAAGTCCATATGTCCGCAGATCCTTCGTTTTTGAGTTATTAAGTTTAAACAAAGTTTACTGTAGCTGGCGGTTACATTTGTCATTTATGTACATTTCTGGCTAGTTCATCTTCAATGTTTAACGGGAGTAGTATAAGTTAACTGAGAAGTGTTCCGTGTAATATTCAGATCGTGAGCAGGACTTTTTACATACGATTCCGCGAATGGAAATGGACGCGAAGCTGCACGGCTGTATCAGGTCGCGTTTCCAGATTGAAGGCAGTCGAGTCATCCAACCTTTGGTGCTTTTTATCATCGCGTTGCCTAGACAGTATATGTTGCACAACAAACTATGGGTCGAGGAAGATCCGCTCGTACGCCTGACAATGAACACATTCTACAGGCTGTCGCAGACGATACAGTTATTAGCACAAGTCAAGTGACCCTAAGATGTCGTACATCACATAGCACCACATGGAGGGTACTTCAGGAGCAGCTCCTGTATTCGTATCATTTGCAAAGTGTGCAGGTCTTTCACTGTCTGATCATTTTACCACGGGAGAACTCTTGCCGATAGTTTATTGCACAAACTGCCTCTCTGCTGTTTGTCTCTTCAGTCTTGATTACGGATGAGAAAACATTTGGAAGAGATGGAATAAAAAATTTACATAGCCAGCATTTGTGCGCGGCTCGGAACCCCCATTGTACAATAGAGGCTAAGAAAGAGGCATCCGTTTACAAGTAATGGGTGGGGCTGGAATTGTAGGTTGTTTAGTCAGTCGATATTCTCTCTCGGGGGCTTTAATTCGAACATACTTTCAGACCTGCTAGAGAATGTACCTCTGCTAACACGAAAAAGCATTTGGTTTATCCATGACGGGGCTCCACGGCATTTTAGTCAGATTGTTCGCGATGCACTGGTTGACATCCAACATGAAAGTTGCATAGGTATAGGACGACCTGTTATATGGCCTCCCGATCTCAATACTTTGTATTTCTATCTGTGGGGCCACCTAAAACAATTGGCTTATGCAGAAGACATTAATGATGCAGAGACGCTTCATCAAAGTGTCATGGTGGCCTGTGAAACCATTCGACACCGTGTTGGAGTATTTGAAAGGTCCGCTAGTTAATGATCCAACGGGTGCATACGTGTGTAGAAGCAAGCGGGGGGAATTTTGAACATTTGTTATGAGTTACTGTGTTGAAGTACGATGGCTTTTTGGACATATGTTTATATGGGCATTTTACCCTGTTTTGGTGTCAGGAATCCGCCCTCAAAGTTTGTAAATGTATTTTTGGATTGGATCTTGGAATGTACATTTGACAGCGTCTACCGTAAACTTTAAACTTAATAACTCAAAAACAACGGATTTTCAGGCATATGTTTATATGGACTTTGTCCCTGTTTTGATGTGAGGAAATCGCCCCCAAAGTTTGTAAAAGAATTTTTGATACACCCTGTATATATACAGGGTGCGATTTTAAATTATCGACATTTTGTATTTTTAATTACGCGCATGTGTGTTGTATGTTTTTGATTTTTTCGGCTGTACAGTATAGTAGGGGCAAGTTGGGCATTCTCTGTGAGAAAAAAAGGACGATAACGCCAGAAATTTTAAAACGCCATGCTCTACTTTTTGGCATTCGCACCGGAAGCTCCTATACGAAGATTTTAGAGCGTTCGGGTGTCAATCCGTGGACAGTGCAGAGGATTCGGAAAGAGTTGGTTGAGTGTAATGGTGATTACGAAGATACAGCAGTTCAGAAAACTCACTCTGATTGTTCTGATAAGAAAAGAATTCCCGAATTTGTTGGTGAGATCCAGGTTATGATTGATTACGATCCCACCAAGTCAGTCAGGTCCATAAGCAGGGACATATGTGTGTATGAGTTTCTTGTCAGGCAGGTAGTGCATGAAGACATTCAGTATTTCTCATAGAAGACGAGAAACGGCCAATTTTTTCATCGCAAGCCTTGAAGGACAAGTGGAAAACCGCACCTCGAAGCTTTTAAACAAACTCAAGAATCCTCTGCAAGTGAACATGCTTTGGTTTTTCTCAGACGAGAAAAATTACTGCTAGGACAAGATAGGGAACACATAGAAAAACATTTGGTTTGCTGCGTCCTCAAAAGTCTACCGAGAGTGATGAAAATCAAATATCCAGTCAGGAAGTAGTTTGAAGAAGTAATGCTGTCCTGGGGTCAAAAGGGTAGGTGGCTTGACGACACAATATCTGCAAACAGGATACTGCATCTTGACACATAAGCAGGCGAACCCAGTCATGGCAGTCAGACAATTTCTGCAACCACATCACTCCTTATATCTGGCCAGCTAACTTCCCAGTCTTCTTCCTCCCCTTTGATTATTATGTGTGTGGCGCAGTTGAGCGAAATACCAACAAAACTCTTTTTAACAACAAAGATGAACTGAAGGCAAGGATTATGGCAGCATTCACCAACTTAAACAAGGAGACCGTCCAAAAGAGTTACAGAGGATGCCGAAGTCGCCTGGAGGCCGTGATTGAAGCCAGTGGCGATTTTATTGAATACATTTTCTTTAGTATTTCAAGATATGTTTGTGCAATTTTAGTAAATATATCTCTTAAAATAATCCATCGCACCCTGTATATATTGAACATCTTAATTTTTGTTTGTTTTGTTCTACTCGTTTTGGCAACTTCATAATTCCATTCTTCCCGATGTCTTTTACATTCGTCTAAGGAAATAAAATGACAACCTGTATACTTTTCATAGCTCTGTTATATTACATCCAGCATTATTTTATTAACACCAGCACTGCATGTGACACACACACACACACACACACACACACACACACACACAGAGACATATATATATACATATATATATATATATATATATATATATATATATATATATATATATATATATATATATATATATATATATATATATATAGGTAAAATGAGATTAGCACACACAATTTTATCTAAGAAGCTGAACAAGCATATAACTAGTTAGCATTATGTCAAATTAACTTCCCAACTATTTCCCTTTTACTTCTTAGGAAAGTTGAACGCCAGACTTCGATACCATTTACGAAATAATGTAACAACTTGTATCTGCATATAACGAAAATGTCTAGGATTTATATGCAGACAACTTCGCATCATGACCTATATTAATTTTTTTTACCCGTAAATTTGAATTTAGCGTAGGTCACATTCGATTTGTTACTCACGACAAAGCTTACAAGCCTATTATTTTTTATTCTGCTTTTGAAATTAAATTAATCTTTCACTCAACAGTATTTTAATATCGCCCGAGGAGACATGTATTGTAGTGTTGAATTGCCATTATGTATCGATTTTTAATATGTTTATTATCTTAAAATAAATAATACATACATACATATATATATATATATATATATATATATATATATATATATATATATATATATATATATATATATATCCGGTTTAGATCTCAGCTTCAGGCAATCAGTTGTTTACCACACTGATGTGCTGTGAAACAGCGAAACAGTCTATCTGTGGAAAACAATATATATATATATATATATATATATATATATATATATATATATATATAAAATAAACACTGAGGCCAACATTGAGTGGCTATTTTTGAACGCAATCTTTGGCTATATATATATATATATATATATATATATATATATTTATATATATATATATATATATATATATATATATATATATATGTATTCAAAAATAGCCACTCAATGTTGGCATCAGTGTTTATTTTTATATTTACACGCGCTCTATCAATGATATTGAGCACGTTTACACATAAATATAACATAACATAAAACAATTGAAAATATTAAATTTACTATTGTACTAGTTGAAATTTTTTATCCTTTTTCATGCGGTATCTGAACATTGACTCTAGTGTAAAAATGACAGTAATGCCTAATAGCTTAAGAATACTGGGTCTATGAACTTTTTTTTATGATTATTAAAAAAAAAGCATATCTGTTTTTGCCGCACTCTGCACAGTCTCAAACTTAGATAAAGGAAATACAGTTTTATGAAGAGTGATTATTTACATCGTAACTATTGATCTATTATTTGTTGTTCTCATTGCAACCTTTTAGCAGTTATGACCCCTGACCTTTATTAATTGTTAGTCAATCCGAGTAACCTTCAGAAAAATATTCGAACATAATCGTTGCTTTATCTTCGGGAGCAGATTGTTTTCGTTCTGCTGACTCTCTCTAGAAATACCTCATCTAGTTCTTACTTAGGACTGCACATTTGTTGCTCAACCTGTAAGCCCATCCCGGCCGAGGGATTGAACTCACAGTTAGTGCCAACAAATTCAATAATTAACCATTTAATCCAAGAATGAAGTTTTAGCGGATCGAAAACTTCTGATGAAGGCTGCGCGAAGTTCACATTGTTTATTCAAATAATTTCGACTCACTCATTTTCTCGAACCAAGGTGGTGCCTGAGGGCTAGTTAGAATAACTTTGTCTGCATCCTGGTATTCTTTGAAATGATAGAAGCGTGAAGTTGTTTTATTTGACGTCAGCTGTATCCGTTAATGGGAACGAAGTCGCGCCAAAACGAAACCTACTTTTTCAATAGCAATTATTAATATATCTATCTATCTATCTATCTATCTATCTATATATATATATATATATATATATATATATATATATATATGAAGAAATATAGTTCTAAAGTGTACTATATTTATGGGATACAGTGCTCAATATCAGAGATAGAGCGTGTGTAAATATAAAAGTGAATATAGAAGTCAACACTTAGAGGCGACAGTCTGTTTCATGCTAGTGCAATCGTCAGGTTGCCTGACGATTGCACTAGCATGAAACAGACTGTCGCCTCTAAGTGTTGACTTCTATATTCACTTTTATATATATATATATATATATGTGTGTGTGTGTGTGTGTATGCGTGTGTATGTGTGTGTGCGTGTGTGCGAAATGTATATATATATATATATATATATATATATATATATATATGCAATGTTTTATATATATTATTTATATATTATAAATGCCCTGTACTTATTGGAAAGCGCTCAATATCAGTGATAAATCTAACGTATTTAGTTGGATTGATGTAAGTTTGTGACCCTGGGCTTCACGCTATTTGCGATCCTTAGACAAACTGATTAATTTTTAAGTTGTGGATTTATATATGGTTGCGGATATCGGTGTTTTATATCGGTGGGAGGAAAAATTGTCGTCGGTATATATATATAGGCATTTAAGAATATGTGTGGAGATTTCGTAGTTTTCACGACGCTTGACTCTATATTTGAATGATAACTCTAACATTTTTAGGCATTTAAAACAACATGCCTGGCCGCGAAAACAATTCAGGAAAATCCTCGTTGAAAACACTATACTTAAAAATGAAAACAATAAACAAAAACAAAATATCTTGAAGCCATATACATAAAATAGTTGAAACCTAATCTGAACAAAATAAACTACAAAATATCCACAAATATTCTTAAATGCCTATAATTGATAACAGAAGCCATTGGTTTATACCAACGGATTCCCATACTTAATAATTCTCGTTTTCACTTTTGCGTGGTCATGTGTGACGTCACGAGCTGCGAAGCGATTTTCGCTTCCGCGTCTCGTATACGTGAGTTTGACGTCAATTTGAAATTTTTCATGCAACAAAAACAGACTAACATTATTGTTTCGTCCGTGTATTGGCTGATATATTGAAATGTAATTGTCATCTTTCAATATGGCTTATGTAAGCCGAAAGCTTAGATTGGATTTAAACATGTATCAATATGGTGATTTCCTTTCATCTTTCAATGATAATGTCATTAAGCTTATCAAACAATATGAAAGGATTTACTTAAAATAAATAGACAAAACTTGTCTATATTATTTAATGAAACATGCATCAATGAAAAATTGCTGCCTAAATACACACAATATATATATATATATATATATATATATATATATATATATATATATATATATATATATATTGTGTATCCGAAAAGAAAAGAATTATTAGATCACATGAGAAATTGTATAAAAAAAGAAATCAAAGCACTATGTCTGTCGTATTCAATGAAATATGCATGAAAGGATTGCTGCTTAAATACACAAATTATTTATTTTAGAATATTTAATCGAAAACATGTCGAAATCGCTCCACAAGTACACGTGGAACTAGAACAGTGTACCCCACTGAGCGAATGAAAGGGTTCAGTTCGACATTCCAACCACCTGAAGAAGGCCGGAGTGTACAACGGCCGAAACGTTGTAATAAACATGGCGACAACGATGAAGACAATAATCCGAATAATGTAAATAATGTAAAAAATATTGCTCTACTTTGTATTGAGGCCTCTTTTAAATTAAATCTTACGAACGTTGGAATTGTACTCTATTTGTTCTCGTCTTACCCGGACATATATATATATATATATATATATATATATATATATATATATATATATATAAGAGCAGCAATATTTTTTGTATTTCTGAGATGAGGTATTATG
This sequence comes from Acanthosepion esculentum, assembly GCA_964036315.1. Classification (NCBI taxonomy): domain Eukaryota; kingdom Metazoa; phylum Mollusca; class Cephalopoda; order Sepiida; family Sepiidae; genus Acanthosepion; species Acanthosepion esculentum. The sequence goes on from OZ038480.1 coordinate 117,610,385, forward strand.
TACACTATTTACATTATTCGGACTATTGTCCTCATCTTTGTCGCCATATTTATTACAACGTTTCGGCCTTCTTCAGATGGTTGGAAAATTCGTAAACTCAAGGAATCAGCACATATGCTAGGCCACAAAAATCACCGGAACAAGTAATAAGCAGTGCCAGAGAAAAGTGATAATAACAACAAAAATTGCAATATGAGCTCTGGTAAAAAAAATGTTTGCTGAAGACATCAGGTTTATAATACACAGTAACAATGACAGGATCCAAAGAGTGTGAGTTAAATACCCGGTTAAGACAGTGGAGAACTTGGAGAGGGAAATTAACAGGAGATAACTGATAACTGACATTCATTAAACATGGCACGTGGAACTAAAACAGTGTAACTCAGTAAGCGAAATAAAGGGTTCAGTTTGACATTGCAACCACCTGAAGAAGGCCGGAGTGTACAACGGCCAAAACGTTGTAATAAATATAGCGACAAAGACAATAGTCCGAATAATGTGAATAGAGCATCAATATTTACACCAGTTTAGTTTATAAAAATAAAACTTTCCAGTAAATTATTTTTTATTTTATTTCTTCGATAGCCCTGATTATTTTTTTGGTCTTTATATCCATAACATTTCCTGCCATTTAATCTTTCTGCGTATGCATATGTGCATATGTTTTATGTGTGTGTATGTGGTCATGCAAGTATTGTATGAAATTATCCCATTCATCAAGTGCTTGTTTTTGTTAAGTGTCCTATAATAACTAACTTAGCTGTTCTTGCCTAATTCGCATAGTCAAAGCACATTTTTAAAATCTAATCATATTTAATTAATTTCTAATTAGATCGTTTGTGATTTTATCTGAGATTTTGTGATGATAGCTTTAATAATTATATTGTTATTTAGATTAAACCATGTTCTGCTGTGAACGTTTTAAACACCTGAGCTTTTCGATGACAGCCTCTAGGCGAAGGGAAATAAGCCAACTATAAAGGGAGGTAATCAATGTTAATCTTTAACATTACATTTTGAAAATCTAACAAATGTTATAACTAATAATATTATAACATAATTTATATGAAATAACTCAAATGTCTGAATCAAAGAAGAGACTGCGAAGCACATTTGGGTAAAGAGAATGTCTTCTGCTCACACAAATCCGGGTCTCATTGTTAGGCTTAACAGATCACCTTAGCGTGTCACAAACGTAAAGTATTGTTTTACGGTGGAGTAATGGATAGCGGCTCGGATTGATGAATCGGAAAGCCGAGTTCGAGTTCCAGTCAAATCCCTTACATTCACTTATATGCTAATACCCTTGTGAAATTTATGAATACTCTTCTACTCCCCTCAGCTATGGGTAAATAGCAGGACATACCGGGTTCTATTGATTTGGATGGCAACTGGTCTACCACAGAAAGAAATGGCAACCTACTACAGGAAAAACAATCTGCATCGACATTCATGTATCAAAAGATACATGATCGCCTAAGCGTGTATCACGCATGACACATAACTGAACTGATATTCACTTACATGCTAATACCCTTGGGAAAGTTATGAATCTTCTTCTTCTCCCCCAAGCTATGGGGAAATAGCAGGACAGTCCTATACCCTTGGATGGCAACTGGTCTACTGCAGAAAGAAATGGCAACCTATTGCAGGAAAAAATATGCCTTGTCAGTCATGTATCCAAAGATAGATGATCGTCTACGCGTGTATCACGCGTGGCACATAACTAACTGACCTGACGGTCGGCTGATGTTTCGTGAGTTAGCCTTATACTCTTTCACTTTTCCCTAGTGAGCTCATCTTCATTAACCGCCGTACGCTTTTAGCCTTTTGATACACGCAGCTGACATTATGATATTAAATTGTGTCTCATTGTATCGAGAACTTATCGAGCAGAAAAAAATACTGAGTTTGATTCGAACTAATTGCCGTATACTTCTGGCATTGTGCCAAATTAAGTTTAGTCGTCGGTACCTACTCGCATCCGAGCATAGACTATCCAATCTTATTCTCTTAGAGGGTCCTTATTCCCTTTCTCCACTTTGATAACGATGCCGGAGATGGCTGTGAAGGCCCACCCTACTCCTGAAGTGTCTCTAACAAGAGTCACGGAGGAGAGAATTTCGCAGGCCACACGGGATACGACCATCACCAAACCCGCATCCGGTTAACCAAGCCTGTCCCCGTCGCCCACGGGACTATCGCCGCTGAATTAGTTGAAGAGCGGTAGAAAGCGAAGTCAAAGAGAGTTTCATTTTGTTAGAAAACTCTGCGCGACGGAGAAGCCCACGCTACTTGGCCAGAAGCGCCTCTCTCGCTGGACAAAGGGCATTGAGACAAGCGAGATCTAGCAAACTTAGTTTCATCGGGTTGTCGGATGCTTTAAGATTACTAAACACTCATATGAAAATTACAAAAGGTTTTTATTTTCAGTTATTTCCTAAAGTTTCAGTTGTCTCAATAAAAGAATACCCAGAATCTATAGATTATTAAGAGCTTCACTCTAAACGTAATCCAGTGACATTATTTTTTATGCTAAATCTATTGCGGTGGTAGAGAATCATGACTCTCCACTACTTTCCTGCCGCTTTTCGTTTATTTCACTAGACCAGTCTGCTAGCTGCCGTTTTCAAATAGTCTAAACGAACTTGGCAAGACGATAAACTACATCCAACAGAAAGGCCTCTGATCAGGAGGATTTGTGGAGCGTGGAACCACCACTTAATTGCTGGTGTTCCCAGGTCCACCCTGACCCGGGGTGGTAGCACCTGTTAGGGTCCCAGCTATGGACAAATAGTTAACTCTGAAGGTGTGTCCACGTCCTGGGTATGACGATAAACTGCATCCACGTCCTGGGTATGACGATAAGCTACATCCGCGTTCTGGGTAAGATGATAAACTACCTCCAACAGCCGGGCCTCTGATAATACATTTTTGGAAAAATAATGTTGCCAGCTGTACAATTTTGGAAAAATATTACCGGCTATATTTTTTTTTAAAGAACAGTGTTGCCGGCTATACATATTTGAAAAAAATTACCAGCTATACATTTCCAATACATCTCTACAGTAAAACCCCGCCAATATCGTGTCACTCTATATGGAATCATTAGACTGGATATAAGTTTTAATTTTTTACTTTTTCTACCAAATCAGTGTAGACGGATTTAATTGGCAGACCCATGATTAAGCACATTAAAAATATCTAACTACACATACTTATCATATCCATGAGAACATTGTCTCATAGAATAATAAGGTTTTCTGTCCCAGATGTAATGTATTTACTTTCCTTAAAAGGTTTAATTTTCCATATTTTAATAA
>OZ038480.1:117618707-117688707 GCA_964036315.1 Acanthosepion esculentum
CTTTAGCGTTTTTCCCACAGAATTGCCGTTAAACCCACTTTCAACCTTGACCTTGTGTCACATTCGGTAGCAACGGGGGCGCGATGAAAAATCAACCATACTGATAACACCCAGTTCTTGAAAATGATTGATAATCTCGAAAATATTTGAACAAAATGAAAAAATAAAATCATTAACGGTGAACAGTTTATTCAGAATTATTCGGAAATTGGAAAACATATTAAATATACAGAAATTCTCGGTTAATTTTAACAAAACTTGTTTGATTTAGACTGCTCGACCATACATAGCGTGACAGTCCAGCAGCATTCAATTATCCTGTTTTTAATGAAAGCATATCTTCTCGTGTCGCCTTCTCAAATATGTGTCGGAAATTACGTCATTTACGCTTCGGATAAGAAAAAAAGTGTTTGTAGATATGGATTTCCGAGCAGATGTAGGCGTTCGAGAAGATCTGAATAAAGCTGTGAATACATACCTTTTCCGAGGGCAATTGCGCTATGTGAACACACAAAAATGTGTTAAGTCCGCCTATTCTGCAGACCAGTTACTTTACCGAATTTGGATCAGCATTTCAGAATAAGAAAATTCACTGATAATCTAAAACATATTTTCTCTTACTTAAAACAAAGAGAATGCATGTTTTGGATTATGAGTGAATTCCTTCTCTTGTGAATTTGATTGAAAAAGATATGAGAAATAAACGGAAACCAATGACGCTAAAAAATAAAACTAATTGCTTTTAAATTTAAAATTACTCCCCCCCACACCAAAAAAAATGAAACTTGTGAGTTTAACAGTTAAGCGCTGAGAAATATTTGCATGACACCTGCGAAAAAAAAAAATGAGAGAATTCATTTTTAAGAGTGCCTATCCTTCTTAATTTCGATTTAAATATATACAAAAACTACAGAAATTATTTTTTTTAAATTTTACACGAGAAAAATAAAGAAAAATGGGAAATAAAATAAATGTTTGGTTTGTTTTACGGCATATCAACCACAATGGGTCATTTAATGCCGACACGATTTTTTATTGCTGGTAATATTTTTTTTTGTTTTGTTTTATGACATATCAACCTCAAACCTGTTATTTAATGCTGACAATATTTTTGTTGCTGGTAACATTTTCCCTTCAAAATTGAATTGCTGGTAATATTCTTTTACAAAAATGTATTGCTAGTGCTAAAACCTATTTTTCCACTTTCATGTTTTGAGCCCAGTTTGGGGTTAACTATTTGCCCATAGCTGGGACCCTAACATATGCTACTACCTCAATGTGGACCTGGAAAGACCAGCAATTAAGAGGTGGTTCCATGCTCAAAACCTCCTGATCAGAAGCCTTGCTGTTGGATGTAGTTTACCGTCTTACCCAGGACTCCTCCTTTGGGGTGGGTGGTCATAATCCCTCTGCAGAGGTGCAGTCAGCGTATTCTGAAGCCCCAACCAACAGGGAGACAAATGTTTGGTTCCTAAATTTATTATTTTCTGTAAGTATGATTCTCCTTGAAGTATTCCATGCTCGATAGAATTTTGCATTCTTTGCAGCAAGTTTTTTCGACATTTTTTCGGCTCAGACCTTGTATATGGCTTCTTCTTCCCGCTTTCATTATCATCAGTTCATCAACTGCTTCAATTATCAGGAGTACCTGAGGACAGAGGAAACAAACGACCTCCTCTAGTCTGATCTGTTGGCAGTGGCTCTCAGAAGTTCCGACCTTGTTGGGTCCGCACATTCTTTCTAGAGGGTGCGGACGTTCCACGTTCTGATGTTTGTAGCCCGCGTTGATAGCTTGACTATGTTTATCGTCCCGGTTAACCGCTTTTCACGCACCTTCGGAAATGAGTCAATAGGACGCTCGGCCGTTGTTGGTTTTTGGGCCTCGAACGATGTGCCATGGTGTTGCTTTGAGTCTTCTTCCTCATGATCCTCTCAGTGGGCTTTCAAATGGCTTGAATATTGGCTTGATAATGTCTCTCTCTTCTTCATGTCTTACGGCTTTATTTGCCAGCAAATACTTAAACGTATGGCTTAAATTCATAATTCCTAGAGTTATCACTTAGTCATTTAGTCTCGAATCAGAAATCAATGATGTCCGTACCAGTGGCAAACATTTAAATCATGATAATATCAGTTGATTTCAAATGAAATATCAATTATTAATGGCCGCCGTTTAAGTGCTATTTTTTTTTTTTTGGTGTTTTTTTTTAAAAGCATTTCACCCCAAGCAAGGCGGGATACCACTAGTGGGAGCGAGAGTAAAGACGTGTGATGGAGGAAAGGATGAAAATTTGAGTAGTTGAAGATTATAGCTATCAGGGAAACAAGTACAGTGTAACCCGGATATAAGAGACCCGGATATAAGAGAAACCAGGATATAAGAGAGATTTTCTCTGGTCCCAAATTAGAGCCATACTTACCTAAACAAAATAGACCAAACCCGGATATAAGATACGTCTTCTCCGGTCCCGACAACTCTCTTATATCCGGGTTACACTGTAATAGGAATAGAATTCCACAGACGGGAGGTGCGAGATATGAAGCTACTGGAGTAGAAGAGACGGCCACATTTAACCGTTTAAAAAGTGAAAGGGTGGGCCCATGATGCCAGACTAGCAGCACTCTGAAATTCATGCAGTCTGGGAACTAGCGAGAGTAGCTCGTAGCTCGTCCCTCTTATCTTTAATCTGGATACATAACCGAAGAGAAATATCATCACTAATATGAAGATTTGTGCACATTTCATAAGATCAGTCTACTAACAGCCGTTTTAAAGCTATCTAATAAATGGATTTTCAAAATCTAAAGATTTGTTATCGGTCTTGACCTGGAATCACGGTTTTAATCATTTTGGCCATCGCCGTAACGTGGCTTGCCTCTGTCTTTTCTATAAACATTTTCATGGCAATTATTGTAATTTGTTCACTTGTTTTTTTTTTCTTTTTTTAGGGCATATCATCCTTACTGAGTTATTTAATGCCGACAAGATTTTTGTTGCTGGTAATAATATAAATAATATTGACAATAAATATATGGTTGATAATATTTAAAAACATATTTTGCTGTTAATATTTTTTTTCAAAGATGTATTACTGGTAATATTTTTCTTTTTCAAAAAATGCACCACTGGCAATAATTTTCCCCAAAAGGTATTTCTGGTATTAAAACATATTTTTATAATTTCATAGTGATTTGATCCCGTTTTTGGTTTGGGTAACTAGTTTCCCATAAATGCGACACTGACAGGTGCTGCCAGCGTGGTCAGGGTGGACCTGGGAACAACAGCAATTAAGATGGGTTCCATGCTCTTCAAAATCCTCCTGATCAACGGTATATCGTTTATCGTCTTACCCAGGACACAGATGTCGTTTTTCGTCATATCCATGAATTTAAGCGTAATACTAAAATGGCAATTAGGTGCCGTCGTTTTACTATTGAAATAGCTAGATGCAACTGTCAGTTCTATTTTTATAGTTTCTTTACTTACTCTTCTCTCCCGTGAAGGCAAGTATAGGTAATAAAGATAAAAGTTCCGGCTTCTTCCTTCCCTGTCACCTACTATCTTCAAAAATTTAGTTGCTACATCAATCGCCATCTCTTGTCTTCCTGAACCCTGTTCTTTTATTTTCCTTTCTCTTCACTGACGTTTTTCCCAATTTGTTTCACTCCCAGTAACCACGTGCGTCTTAGTGGCTTTATCACCTTGCATTGAGTGAAACGATAAAAAAAAACAAGAAATAAAACTCGTTGCATTATAACAAATCTTAAATTCATTCGGCAAGAATATATGCATTACTCATTACAAAAACTATGAAACAAATTCTTCTTATTTGTTGGCATTTTAGAAAATCCAAATCTGTTAATATCTAAACAAAATTTTACTATCTCCATTGCATCTTGGAGGAGCATAACAGGTTTCTTGTTGTGGCGACGAAAGAGAAAAACAAAATTTTGACGCCATTTTCACTCTCTGTGTTGTTTGTTGAGAGAGAAAATAAAAACCAAGATTGGGATTACTTTAGTAAAATCTGGTACTATGTCTCCTCCGACGCTTAACTACCAATCTCGACAAAGCATTTCTTACCCCAATAAAAGATTTCTGTTTTGATCGACTGCATCAATTTCTGTCTTCTTCGTAGGCAACACAAGCGGCAGTATATTTTGTGAGCCGTGGATACGGATTTGTGAACCCCTTTTTTAATTTGCGCTACCGCCATTTTTTATGTTGGAACTTGCGTGACCGCTTTATGATCTTTTAAATTACATCGGATTTCTGGTTTTGGATCTCGACCTCACCATTGTCCTTTCCCCACGACTGTACTATAAGCTACTATAATAAGTAAAGAAATTATAAGCTACTAGTTTTATATTTTATTGTTCATAAGCGGATTTTTGTGTTGCTATATTTATTTTGACATGATGGCGTATCGTTTCGATACTTCGACGTGGCAGAATGCTTAGCAAGACTGTCTCACCAGATGAGTTACGACTGAGTAATTTAGTAAGTTTGAGTTTCACTGGGTGCTCCACACTTTAAGCTTTGAGCCGCATCTAAGCTACTCTTAGAAAGTTGCTTGTATTATTTACATTATTCGGACTGTTATCCTAATCTTCATTACCATATTCACATTTCGGCCGTCGTAAGCTCCGGCCTCCTTCAGATGATTGGAATTTCGAACGGAACCGTTTATTTCGTCCACCGGGTGGATTGTTCTAGTTCCACGTGCCATGTCTCTTCCCGATGTCTCAGTTATGTCTCTTTAACTCAACACCCCAAGTCTTTGGTTCACCAATGGCCTGGTATTGAACTCACAACACTTTGGGTCTTGTCACTGGATTTAAGTAAAATCTGAATCCACTGAGCCCTGTGTTCTTGAGGACCCAACGTCTTTATCCACTGTTTATCCAAACGTTGTGAATATGACAATGAAGATGAGGATAACAGTCCGAACAATGTAAATAACACAAGTAATCATAATACCTCATCTCAGAGATATAGACAGATATTGCTTAGAAAGTTATTTAAATGGATGACCCACACTTTCGGTCTTGTACGCTTAGAAAACTACCATTATAGTGTATCTTTATTTAGAGTTAAGAAATTGAAGATGTAAATCATAGTGCGATACTTTGAACACTTAAGTGGGAAAATAAGATATGTGTTTATTTCGATCACAATTGTTTGTGTTTAATAGCCAGCAGGTCGTTCTTTTTAATTCTAGTTTCCACTTTGAGTGAAGAGTGATGGGGAGTAAAGGATTGGAAAGCTAGTGCATATTAACCCTTTCAGCCCTGACCACCGCTTTACTGGTGGTAGAGAAAAATAGCGTAATGCCCAGCCACCGGTTGAACGGTGGATAAGCACTTGTAACTATTGTTACGAGGGAGCATTTCTATAAAAAGTGTTATTTAAAGTAATTAAAATAGTTTAAATGTATAATAGGCCACTCTAGATTGTCCCAGTAATAAAATCCAAAAAGTTTTAATTCACTAAATAGCTTCGATCAGTAAATAGCTTTTGGAACATTCTAGAAAAATCGAGAACGCTTTAGAAGGTCCCAGAAAATTCTACCTAGTTGTTTCGGTCCCCTATAAATAGGTTTTTCAAAGGCACCCAGACAGTTTGTAAGTTGCTGTCGCCAAGCTAACTCCGGTAGATTCACGGATTCAAAGTCCAACCGTAAGAATCCTTCTACAATTTCTCCAGCCACGGAACGTCTGCATGAAACCCTCCTGTGGTAAATAGATATTTTGAACTTTTCATTGACCAAAGAATGTTATTTTAATATTGTCTTTGAATTCTTGTAAAAATTGAGTGGTCTGTTTAAAACTTAGCGGTTGTCCATTCCAAAAAGGTAACTACCTTCCTTCTTCCTCGTGAACTCCTTACCTGACCCCGTATTTGACCTTCTCGGTTCCTGCCTTAGGCAAAAGATAGTAATTTCCTAAAATCCATTATGTTAGCTTTTGTATTCATGTTTGTTAACTGTTAATTTTTATGTTGTTAATGTAAATAAATTGTCTCATTACCAATAATCACACTTCAGGTTTTTATATTTTTTTGTTACCACCACGTGTGCGAAACATATTGTCTATCTTATCGCACGTGAGCGTAACACTATTTTTATATCTACCGTGAAGCATTACATACCAATTATTTGCGAAGTTTGATTGAGGATCTCAGGCAGAAGAGTTAAAATTGTTCAGGGCGCAAAGGGCTAAAAGTCATCCTTCGGATCTGAGGGATTTCTGTCCGTCGCGTGGTTCCTCTGTCGTCTATTTGTATTGCCATCCACCACGTTGGGATGAGTAGATGGACGTGGATTTTGTACGGGGAAAGTGCTGAACAGTTAGACCAACCTAGCAGACGTTGTCCCAGGTATCACCTGCCTACACATCCAGACGAACAGTTCGCATTCTTCTTACTCGACATGGGGTTTGTTTTTCATAGTGTTTCTTTGTAAGCATGTAGCGGGCCCTTGTCAAGCTTTCCTTGGACACCAGCTAGATCTAGAATTAAAATGCTACGCGCCATGATCATTGGCCAGCCGGTAGAAAGCTTGGGCAAGGGTCGCGTCGTCTGTATACAACAACTGAATTATGAATATTGCTCAAGACATTCGAATAGTTCGAAGTTGTAATAATTTCCATTCTTTAATTCCGAATCGTGACTTATAAGAAATTAACAGGAATTAATCAAATCCAGCCTGGGATTAACACCGCTTCTGCTGCGGTTTATTCATACATCTGTCTGATCTATTTGCAATACAGAAAAAGTTATACGGTCTCTGATGCTATTATTTGTTACTAGACTAGCCAAGAGCCGCTAGCTCACTGACGGTTCAGATTATAAAACACTGAAGTTGATTTCAAAATTCCATTGAAATCAAAGTTAATTTTATTATGATTCAGTTAAATATTTCAATCTGTTCGTGTCATCATTGGTGTGGCTTACAAGTTTATATTTAACGTTTTACTGATTTTTGTACAGCATTTAATCGAATAGAACTTCCGGGATAAACTTGAACTTAGATCCGATTAACTTTAAAATATTTTTTGGCATATTAAAAAAAATATTTTTAAATCATATTCACTTGAAAATATTTTTTAAATTTGCCGAAAAATATTTTTTTAAACATTTAAAACATTGTTTGTTTAAAGAAAGCTGAAATATAAATAATTAATCTACAAACAACTAGACGAAACAGCAAATCGGGATCTCTTTGTGTCTGTCTTTAGCTTAAAAATATTTTAATTAAAAGATTATCTGTCTGAGGAAAGTTAAAATAAAATACTTACTGTATAAACAACTCGTATTTTTAAATCTTGTTTCTTTAATTAGATTAACTTAAATAATTATGCGTCGGACGGACGACGCAACAGGCAAGAAGATAAGCAATCACATACTTTTAGCAATATGTAGATAGATACGAATAAATACGCTGTCTGTATTTATAATCAAATATGGAACATCTGCTGGGTTGAAATCTCAGCATGGTTGATTTGTCAGGGAGGTGACGTCTTGAATTAATCGGCTTAGGGAAGCGAACCCAGCGTGCAGCAACGGTGGAATATGCCGGTAATCCACACCGCGAGATGATCCAAGTCGATCGTTGCGCTAGCAGGAATTCACAATCATTCATGACGGAGGATTTTAGTGTACAGGACTTTTTCAAACTGGTGATGACGCCAGACGACTCTAGCTCCCATAAACTGTAGCTAGGATCCACTGAGCATAGTTGCAGTATAATCAATATGTACGCTCAGTTGGTGCCGAACAAACAGAAATATACCCAAGCAGGCGTCTGCAACAGAGATTGGTTAACCGCCAGAGAGGGACAGATGTCCTTGGAAGCGAGTAGCTGGCTATAATTTTTCATCAACAAGAGGGAAGATTCCTATATCAGACCAGATTTTAGTTACAGAAAGTATGTTGCATGGTTTCACTATAAAAACGCAAGCTCTCATTAGAGATAAATTGAGAACGCTAAATTGGCATAACAGTTAAAATGAAAAAAAAACAACATATATAATAAAATAAGCATAATTAGCAAAAACAAGTAAAAAATAATGAATCCAAATAAATAAATTAAAAACTGCCCACCCGCAAAAATAACAGAATAGACTACGGCAAGGAAATCTAAACATTGAACGAATAAATTGCTTTAATTATCTTCCAGACCAAAACAAACTATTAAATAAGCGACCTAAGCAAATCTCCCCACTAATTTATTCCTACGTTAATAAAATATCAAAAAACGAATAGAATGAATAATACGAAATGAAAATGAAAAACAAGAAAAAAAGAAATTAACCCAAACAAATAAATAAACAAACAAGCCACACCTGCAAAAATAACCGCTAGAATAGATTACCCACAATGCACCACTGACCCATATATATAAATAGTCGAGAAAAAATCCAGCATTCGCGGCCTGACGATTGTATCCAGCATGAAACTGCCTGTCGCTTCTGAGTGTTGACTTCAAATTTCACTTTTATATTTATACACTCACACACACACACACACACACACACACACACACACACACACACATATATATATATATATATATATATATATATATATATATATATATATATATATATATATATATAAAATAAAGTTAATAAATCCGTTGGTATATAATCCAAGTAGATCCTAGTAATATAATATATTAAAATTGATCCACCAAAAGAGCTCAGTGTATTTACAGAGTAATTATTTAATAAAGAAAAAAAATCCAGAATCACCACATATGGGGTGTAGCCTAAATACCGGCCGTCTGTCGTATCAACCCCGGATTGGACTGAGTCACGAATAGAAATTTAAGTGTTAAAGCTATATATATATATATATATATATATATATATATATATATATATATATATATACGTAAAACTCCAGTCGAAAAACTAATACAAAATTTATCCATTTCAACGCACACGCATATATATATATATATATATATATATATATACGTAAAACTCCAGTCGAAAAACTAATACAAAATTTATCCATTTCAACGCACACGCATATATATATATATATATATATATATATATATATATATATATATATATATCTCAGAAGCTAATTATATTTAAACCTACAAAGCAAAATTCTTCTTAAAGCTGACCGACTAACAGGACTTAATGTCAAATATACATTGATTATTGGACATTGCAAAACAGTGAAGGGAATATACCGAGAATAGAACATTGTAATATAGTGAGAATATAGAGACAGCAAAGCATTCAGTTATAGAGAGAATATTGAAAATATTGGGAGAAAATATAACATTCGAATATGGAGAGAATATAGAACAACAGCGAAAGAATGGAATATTCCATTATAAGAAAGAATACAGAACACCAGAGTGGGACATGACAAAAGAATCTAAGATAGAAAAGAAACTTCTAATACAGATTATAAACCATTGACACTAGACAAAACATTATAAAACTTGGTTTCTTTATACAACAGAATGTTCCAATATAGAGAGAATATTAGACAGTATAGAGTGTACAACATTCCAATACAGAACGAATGTGGAAAAGTATTATGATAGTAGAATTTCTCATAACAACTTTTCACTAACTTATCTCTTCCGAATACATAAAAATCAATATATATAACAAAATACGCGTATACTCGAAAATACTCAAAATTGCTCAAAATATCCTGCAGCTTCTCAGTAACGTTTACATACTTTAACATCCAAAATGTTTTCTTACACTTATTTTAATATTATATGTTAATTTCTTACGCGTGATATGTATACAATAAAAACATTCTATTGCATCTTACTGAATTTTACAAGCTATGGCGTCGAGAATATTTGCCACAAATATTATCTGTTACTTCATTACATGTGACTAGTATCTAAGCAATAAGAAGCTTTAATAAAGTGAAATAGATTAAGATCTGTTTCCTACTTGTTCTTTTTCCTATTATATATATATATATATATATATATATATATATATATATATATATATATATAGGGAATACACAGACACACACACACACACACACACACACATATATATATATATATATATATATATATATATATATATATAGATTATTACCTGTAGAACAACATTTCCACCTAGAAAATCACGATTTTAAAACCCATGCCAAATTCACTATAATTGAGAGAATAGAAAAGTCAAGAGAAGATAACATTAGAAAGATTTTAGAGTTCCATGAGAATAAGTGGATACAACGTTTAAAAAACGCATTATCCAGCCGGGCTTAACCATAAATTTAACAACATAGATAGTATAATATATAACCCTACAAATCAAAACCTACCCACATTTCTCATCCACAAAAGACAGACATGCTTACAGAGGTGTTGAGCCCTCAAACCTATACGCACACCCACACGAATATACATATTTACACACATCATACTCACTCACTCCCTAAGGAGCCAAATGATAACAAACTCCCATAGAAATATACACGCTTACACACATCATACTCACACACTCCCTAAGAACCAAATAACGCACACACACACACTTAACAGACACACATCCCCTTTCCAGGAACCAATAAACTTGTCAAAATGTCCAAGGGAATTCAAAGCAGCATGAATCCATCTCTTATCTCAAATAACAACTTAAAAGAGACTGTTTGACCAACACAAGGGCTGACCAAAAGTCATGATAAAAAATAAAAAACAAACAAATGAAAACTACAGACAAAAGTTCATTTTCTCCATCAAGACATTCATTTTTGTAGTTCACCGCTAGCACTAAGCAGAAAATTATTTTTCTCCTGATGATGGCCATGATGGCGGAAACTAGTCGATGAATCTAAATGAAATAATAACAAAAACGAAGGAATATTAATATACAACCCAGTGTGTCTGAAAATTTTAATTTTTTAATATTTTTTATTGTTAAAAAAATATATATATATATATATATATGAGGAAATATAGATATAAGGTGATAAAGTGCTCAATGTCAGAGATAGAGCGTATGTAAATATAACAGTGGGAGAGCGCCTACCTTGATTGCTTGGGCCTAGCAGGACTGGTGATTAACAACTAATATCGCCGACCTACCAGTTATGAATAAACTGATAACTGAGAAAACTATTACAGTAATTCCATACCAAGAGAATTTGTGAAGTACAGTATTTTTCAGCTTACAAGACACACTTTTTTCTTAAAAAATACCCCGAGAAATACGTATGCGTCTTCCAAGACGAATGTAAGTCAACGCGCAGGCTCAAGTAAACTTGGACGGTCACCTAATTGGCTTGACTGAAAGGGACGTGGATTCGTATGTTATGTCATTATACTATAATGTTAGCTATCTATTTAATTCAGCCTTTTATATGATGTAACCTCAGTACTTAGCTGTTACAAGTATTTCCAAGGCTATAAACATTCCTGAAGCCGAGCCACAAACATAAACATGGTTCGTTTTCTAGCAGTGGCAGTCTGCTCTTGACTAGGATGCCATTACCATACAAACAAAATTGGACGTGTGATTAATGTAAATAATAAGTTGCGCCAGTATATGTGGGACGTATGATGAATGCGTTCTTCTGTGAGAATGACTTCTTTTTCTTAGAAATTTCTTTCCAATATTAGGGTGCGTCTTCCAAGCCACATCATCTTGTAAGCCGGAAAATACGGTAACTCTATATCAAACCTTATCAGATGTCTTTGAAATATCTCTTGCGATAGTCCTTAAGATGCATTTTTTTTGTTCAGCTGATTCCGTGAGTAATGACATTCAGAATATCAGTAGTGGTCCGTACCGATCGAAATCCCTACTGTAGTGACATAGAGCAATGTAGAGAGATTTCTTTGAATATCTTGTTTTTTTTTAACGGATTATCAACCTTTTGTGTGTTATTTAAAGCCGAAAGATGTCTTGGATTGTAAGAATAATTCTTTTTTTATTTATGAGTGAATATTGCTTTAACAATTTTAGGGAAAATATTTATGTTTTTCCCCCCGATATAAGTTCTACTATTTAACCCATAGCTTGGGGAGAAAAAGGTTTCATGTCTTCCTCAATGTTATTTGCACATAAATGAATGCAACGAACCCGATTGTAATCGGAACTTGGCCCTACTAGTTGTTGAGTCTTGACTCATTGTTGAATCTCGCCTAATGCATGGAATAATAATGCAACACAAAATGTACTTAGAACAAGAATGTATTATAACAAGAAAGTGTACACAATAAGTACATATAGTATTTCTGTATATTTCTGGGAAGACGTTCCTGGAGAATGTGTTGACTAGTCGCAGTCGATCAGAGTCTCTAGTTGGATCTCGTGATTTCCTCCTCCCCGTCTTCCGGTACCAACCACTATTTATATAGTTGGTAGTCACCTATGCAGATTAGGTGGATCCTACCACAACACTAGTTCTCCACCCGAGATCTAGAATAGAAAAACTTATCAATCTACAAAATCTTAAATCTCTGACGAGGAACACAAGACGGAAACAGTCGAAACCTAATCAGGCGTACGACGAATGGGAGCTCCTGTATATATTTAATCGTTTCATAAACTGTGATCGGCGCATTTAAGACCACAGATGTGAAGAGATGGGAACTGACCATTAAGCATTCCATCCCAAACGAATCTACTAATAGAAGATACCGGCCCTGTTTTCCTTACTAATGCCAATGTACTGAAGATGAGAGGGGCTCTGCTGATGACAGAGATATTCATAGCTGGGATGAGAATGGTCTTGAGTAGAAAAGCAACATGTTCTACCATATGTTCCAAGACATTGGACTCACGATAAACCTTTCCGAAACAGAAACTATGATATAGAATTGAAATGAAAGCTGTGATAACGCCTACCAGGAAATTATCATACAAACTTTTGGAGGTGGAATTAGTAAATATGAAACATTTCAAATAACTCGAAAAATGGATCAGTTATATAAAAAAAATTAGTATAGGAGAAGAAGAAACCGAACATAGAAGAGACTGTGCTAGATATAGTCTCGCCCAACACCGCCAGTTAATACAAAACCAAAATATAAACTTGAAATCTCGAGTCATGTTCTTAAATAGCTTCACCAGATCGAAACTTTCATGTGGATGTCATGCGTGGCGTCAAATTCATTCAGAAGAAGCTAAAATGTCAGTTGTATACAATGGCTGATTTACAGTAATGCCTGAAATCACATTAGTTATATCAGCTATACTTAAAACTAGGTACATTAAACTTTATAATTTTTTTTTACAGATATTTCTATCGCAAATACAGATAAAGTTATAAATTTTTTAAAGTGCACACGAACTTTATGGACACCCTGTATGTAGTGTTAGCCATTTTTTTTAATATATAAAAATGTATTGCTGGTATTTTTGTTATAAAGATGTACTTTTATACTTTCATTTTGTTTTGTATTTTTTGGTGGGTACACTAATTGTTTATAGCTGGGACCCTAAAAGGTGCTACCGTAATTTAATAAAGGAGAAGAACAGCAAATAATGAAGAATATCATCAATCCCAGAGAACAAAGTCTGGAACGAAATATTAAAGGTTTAATTGCCTGGCTAGTTTACTTTGTGATAAAGAATAATATACTGGCGGTTAAGTTTCATCATTTTACATTTAAAAGTAGAGAGATGTAAACGGAAGTTCTATGCTAACAGTTCCTTCTGTCACTCTTCTCACTTGTAGAAAACTCTTCCAGCCTTTTAAGTCCCAGTTAACTTTAATCTTCAAACATTTAATTGCAATATTAATCGTTATCTGTCTCTATCTCTGAGATGAGGTATTATGATTACTTACATTATTTACATTATTCGGACTTTTATCCTCATCTTCATTGCCATATTTATGAATGAATATGAGGATAAGACCGAATAATGTAAATAATGCAAGTAATCAATCGCTATCTTTTGTCTTCGTAATTCCTGTTCGTTTATTCTCCTTAATAGTGTTTTTTTTCACAAAGAAAGTAGAGAGATGTAAACGGAAGTTCTATGCTAACAGTTCCTTCTGTCACGCTTCTCACTTGTAGAAAACTCTTCCAGCCTTTTAAGTCCCAGTTAACTTTAATCTTCAAACATTTAATTGCAATATTAATCGTTATCTGTCTCTATCTCTGAGATGAGGTATTATGATTACTTACATTATTTACATTATTCGGACTTTTATCCTCATCTTCAATGCCATATTTATGAATGAATATGAGGATAAGACCGAATAATGTAAATAATGCAAGTAATCAATCGCTATCTTTTGTCTTCGTAATTCCTGTTCGTTTATTCTCCTTAATAGTGTTTTTTTTTTTCACATTCTTTTACACTCAGTAACACTTTGCGTCTTAGTGGCTTTATTGCCTTGTTTGGGGTAAAATAATTAATAAAATAAATCTTGTATGAACCATTCATAAACATGACAAACGCAGCGTAGACAACAAAACGCGAATAGCAAGGTATAAGACCCTACACCTGAAAGATGATGCCAAGGGACTGGTTATTAAAACTTAAATAAGACTAGCCAGCATCAATGATTACTCCTACTCCGCCATTAAATCACTGGAAGTATACGCAATACAGTCTAAAATGAAGAAGACTTATAACAGCAACAAAATTTGCACCGAAACAAACAGAGGAATGAATAAAGATTCAAAACGCACAATATCCTACACAGGAAGCCATTTCCATTTCTAGATACCAAAGCGGAAAATATGTGGAGATCCATGAACAATTACTGCTTAAAAGGACATCACATTTTCTTTCCAATTCATAGAAACTCAACTGGAAATTGCTTTAGCGTCAATACCCGAGTCAAAGGACTTGAAGAATACACAAGACCGTTTTATTTTTTAAAATAAAACCATCTAGACCGGCCAAACTCTGCTATAAAACGAACGAGAGAAAGAAATAGAAATCCCAGAAACACAACAATGAAATCTCAAAAATGGGAAGAACGCATATTATATGAACATTTCAGACGACATCGACATAATTTCAGATAAAGCTACAAGCACATGTTTATAGCGAAGAAACCTCAAAAGAGAAATCCTGTCTTCTTAATATTCCAAGATAACAGCTTAAGAAAGAATTATATAAATGTCAAAATAGATAATAAAAAAATGGCAAAATGTGGATCATCTAGAATGAGATGTGAATATATAATCAGTACATATTGCCAAATGAATACAATAATAGATATGACTGGGTTGGTAATGGAATCTACTGAGAACTGTGCAAGAAACTACATTTTCACCATACAGATCATTGGTATATATACAAACGAGAAACTGTTAGCGACAATGAATTGAATACATTCTTTATGAGTTTCAGATTCAAACGAGTTAATTCAAATTATTAACCCGGATATGGTAATTGTAAAGAAGACATGCTCAGTTATGAAGCTCGAGCAGATTACGATATATGAAAGTGAATAAATAAATAACAAAAAAGAAATAAATAATTAGTTCGACCTTGGCAGAAAGCTGAAACATTTGTGGATCATGACGGTAACAGTCGTGTCAGTTATTGTCGGAGAACTTGGGAAAATCTAAAAGAGGAGAGAAAAAAGAACGGTAGGAACTGTAAATTTCGGTGAAGTGTTGGAATCATCCAGAGAACGGCAAAGATATTAAGAAAGACGCTGAAGTATTAACTTGCTGTCAATTAATCTCCCGTGTAGGCCTCAGTTTACTACTCTTGTTAAACTCCAATGTGTGCAAATAGTAATAACTTTGTTGATTTTTTTCATCGAATTTAATAAAGACATGTTTTAATACATCAATGGAAGCAATTTTTTTCTAACATAATCATCTGAGATAGTTATCTGTCTATATTTCTGAGATGAGGTATTATGTACATTATTTAGATTATTCGGACTATTGTCCTCATCTTTGTCGCCATATTTATTACAACGTTTCGGCCGTTCCTCAAGAACACATGGCACTGGATAAAGGCGTTAGCTAAAACCAGTGAAAGTGTGAGTTCAATACCCGGCTAAGGCAGTGGAGAACTTTCAGAGGGAAATTAACAGGAGATAACTGATAACTGACAGCCATTAAACATGGCACGTGGAACTAGAACAGTCTAACCCAGTGAGCGAAATAAAGGGTTCAGTTCGACATTCCAACCGCATGAAGAAAGCCGGAGCGTACAACGGCCGAAACGTTGTAATAAATATGGCGACAAAGATGAGGAGAATAGTCCGAATAATGTAAATAATGAGATAGTTATTGTAGGCGACAATAGCAATCACTTCAAGTAAATTATATAAGGTTTCATGCGTGCAATTACTCGTATACACACCAACATCAAATAGGATTTCATCTTTAGTAGCCGTAAAGTGGCAAAATAGATAAACACTCGTAGAGTTTTATGCGCATGCACAGTTGTGTGTTTTTTTTTTTAGTTTTTCGAAGAGACAGCCTAACGGAAAAGAAGATAACAACATAATTCAGGGCGTACTGTGGATTCATGGCGCTTACGCACTTCGAATGTAATAGGAAGCGGATTGCTCGCGGCATCCAGTGTTTCCTGTGTATCTCGTCTTCGAGAGAGTTCTTCAACATAAAGGCATAAATACTTCTTTATATCCTTAGGCCTACCAAAGAGAAGAGGATAAAATGCCAAGCACAAAAGCAACATTATTAAAGTGCGGAGAGAGTTGCTTTATTTGAAGGTTTAGCTATTTGAAGACATCTACGTTTGCAATATGGGCGCCTAGCGTAGTGTTTAGCTGCGCGAAAAGTGGTGTCTGCGAGCCAGTTCAAATTCTGGCCTAGCGTTTTTTGCCATCACTTCAGCCTTACTACCCTTGGGGAAATTAGGAATCCATCACAGGTTTGAGTATGGAGGACAGGTTTCTGAAGACTTGAGTCTCAGCGAATCTAAGAATAGAATTACTCTGAATCCATATCCAAAGCCAAAGCCGAACCATTCCACTAAAATTCTCAGGATACGATGGCATTTAACAGATAACAAAGAAGTAAAATGTGTGGAACATCATGGTCACTTATGAGCTGGAAGAACATCATATTTAATTTTAATTCGGAATTTCAAACCGTAGGGAAAGCAGCGGAACTCATCTTCACTATATTTACGGCGACATTATGTCAATTAACGCATATTAAAGAAGATGTTGCAGCGGGACGTGGTGTGAAGATGTGAAGAGATATCTCTGGGTTAAGATTTCCTGCTAGCCGGTCCAGCTACATAGGAATGTTGGACTATAATTAAGTCCTAAGAAGACAAAGAAAACAAACAAGACCGATATACATGGATAAACAAATATATACTATGGGTAAACAAATATATTAATACACGAAGACATGAAAAGTTACATAGTGTTTGTATGGAGAAGTTATGTGTGTGTTTTATGTTGAGTGTCCGTACGTACGTATATTGTCCTTAACGTGTTCCCAGAATATGGGAAACGCTGTATCTGTGATGGGTCACATATTGGCCTAAGTGAAAAAGAGAAAGTTTTACCTCGCCTCCGCGCGAGGTTGCGACCCGAGGCCTGAGTCCAAAAAGAGAGAGTGAGAGAAGGGTCAGCCAGTATTTATACTCGTGGGAGAGAGACCCCTGTTGAAGGATTAAGGAAATATATATATAATCTACGTAAAAGTTAAAGATAGCGTATATTTGTGAAAGAACAATATGAAAAAAGGAAAATTTATTTATCCAATGCGTTTCATCCTCTGAGTGACTATATCAAGGTAAATGGAACATAGTTGCCTTAATAAAGTCCCTCAGAGGTTGAAACGCATCGGATAAGATAATTTTTACTTTAATCTTTTATATATATATATATATATATATATATATATATATATATATATATATATATATATATATATATATATATATAATTATTTATTTAAAAAATTATAACATAAATATGTTATAAAATCACTACAAAAATAGCCATTTTGTTTCAACACCTCTGGTGTCTTATCAAGTGATGATGTTGAATGTAAAATAAAGGCTTTTAAAAGGTTCAAATTAGTTAACGACTCCTTGCAAGGAGAAAAAGCTGTTACATAAGCTGGAATGGCCACTCAAAATACAAGTATACTAGAATTCAAAAAACTTGACATCGAAGTAAGCTTATAAGAGCTATTAAATGCTTTAAAGTTGGGGTTATACTAAAATAGAATTTATTCTAACCAATAAGTATTAAATTATATATGATAAAATTTGAAATTAAAAATAAAAAATTACCCATTTTAAAATCTAAATTTAATCTCTATTAAGTTTAAAATTATAAAATTACTGAGAAAAAAACAAAAAAACATGTTATTCTATTTATTTTGTTTTCATTGAAATTACGTTAGAATACACATAAAGATCCACAACTCTTAACTTCATGCCAACATGGATACACTTTTATTCCAAGTATAGGGTTGGGATGATGACATCTTGCGAAAGACAATAAATACACACTCAGATTATAATACATAAGCACCCAGACATATTTAGATATATACACACAAAAAAAGGGACGAGACAGGAAACATCTTCACGACCCATTACAAAAAAAAACCATAAACACACACACACACACACACACACACACACACACACACACACACACACACACACACACACACACACACACACACATATATATATATATATATATATATATATATATATATATATATATATATATATACACAGATACTTACCATCATCGCCTGAAGAAATACGATGATAGTTTTGAAACATGAAGGCTTTTGTGTAGTGATTTCAAAATGTTATTATTATACTCTCTTATAATAAAAATCTAATAATAATATATTGCTCTACTTTGTATTGAGCACATTTCGAAACTAAACGCTATGAACAATGGTTTTTATTCCATATTTTCTTTATTTCATATATATATATATATATATATATATATATATATATATATATATATATATATATATACATACACGCACACACACATCTATATATATATGTATATTTCGTGAAATACATCTCTGATGCTTTGGCTCACATCATCCGTTTATTTTTAATAAAACTTTTTTTTATTACATCCAATATTATTTTCAGTGGATACCCACGTTTCAAACAGACGCAACATTTTTATTTTAAACAGTGTGGATTACGGGTACTGGCTTGCGTACACGAGTAAAGTTAATAAAGGATATGCCGGAGAGCACGTTTGCTTTATTAGTTTTACTCGAGTGCACTGCCGGTATACGTAAGACGGTCCGTTAAAAAATACACAGTTGGGAGTTTAGATATATTTGGACGGGACTGGTACCATGCATGACATCCACGTGAAAGTATCGATCAGAGGAGTCTATTTAAGCACAATACTCGAGTTTTCCCTCTATGCTCCATGAACAGAAGATAACATTGCCTTAAAGAACCAGCAGATATAACTACTGACAAACTTCATGCTATTCTGCAAGAACTGACATAACATATTGACGGGCTTCACTCTATTCCTGAAGAACGGAAATTAGTTCATACACAGCTGCTGTCCAATCAAAGATGTAATAAAATTGTCATGTTATGTCGTTCTTACAAACCAGTGGGTGGTTACTCGACACACCCAGCTGCAAATTAATCGAACCTACTACAATATCTCTTGTCTGTTATATATTGAACGATAACGCTACAGTTTATACCCTATTATTTTTAAAGGCTACATAAGTAAAATAGTGGAGTTGGAAAGTGTATGCTGTAGGAAAAAAGTTTGAGAACTCTAATCGGTCGAAATGATAGAACCTTCGATAAAGATGAAAGCCGCCGATACTTTTCACTGATTAACGTGCGCAATTAGATCTGACACGACAAAAGAAAAGTTCCTGAATATATTCAGGAGCGCCCAAGTGTTTCCGGTCTGTTAATCAGTTACTGCCAATCGAATTCTATCAGTGAGCAGCCGCGCGGGGAGAGTGAAAGGAGCGACATCTTGACTTGGCTGGTGGGGTCTCCAGAGAAGAGAACTGACCAGAAAAGATAGATAGATAGATAGATAGATAGATATGATGAGGCTGGTTTAGATAGATAGATAGATAGATAGATAGATAGATAGATAGATAGATAGATAGATAGATAGATAGATAGATAGATATGATGAGGCTGGTTTAGATAGATAGATAGATAGATAGATAGATAGATAGATAGATAGATATGATGAGGCTGGTTTAGATAGATAGATAGATAGATAGATAGATATGATGAGGCTGGTTTAGATAGATAGATAGATAGATAGATAGATAGATAGATATGATGAGGCTGGTTTAGATAGATAGATAGATAGATAGATAGATAGATAGATAGATATGATGAGGCTGGTTTAGATAGATAGATAGATAGATAGATAGATAGATAGATAGATAGATATGATGAGGCTGGTTTAGATAGATAGATAGATAGATAGATAGATAGATAGATAGATAGATATGATGAGGCTGGTTTAGATAGATAGATAGATAGATAGATCGATAGATAGATAGATAGATAGATAGATAGATCGATAGATAGATAGATAGATAGATAGATAGATAGATAGATAGATAGATAGATAGATAGATAGAGCTGGAGACTGGCTACATGTACATAAATGACAGAGTACAGAGAAAACTAAAGACTAGATCAGGTCAACCGAAATGGTTTTTGAATTGAGATCTCTTGTGCCCGTTTGGTAAAGAACACCAGACCCTTTTCTGAACAAGAGACAATATATAATTCCAATAAAATCAATTGATTGCACTTTTCGTTATGCAAATCCAAATATCTATTTAAAGGAAAATAATTTGTTTTAATAATTACTAATTTTAATAATATTTAATTATCTGTTTCTGGATAATATATTTGAATCTACTATCAAAAAATGTTTACGTATAATTAAATTTGAAAAAAGCGACTTGCTAACTCCTATCTCGAAAAAAAAACACTAAAGTGTGTTTTGTATTAAAGAAATTTTTATCTCGTTTCACTTAATTTCGTACAGTGGAGCCTCATGTCATGCAGCGTAAGATTTTCGCCGAAAGGAATCGCTCAAAATGGTTTCAAGTCTCATAATTATCTACAATTTTATTTGAGTCGATGATGCAAATCTTTAAATTAAATTACAAATTCAAATAACTCGAGTAGTATAACGATAAATATTTGAGTAAAAAAAGAATTAGTTTTTAGTTATCTGAAATAATCCGGAGGGAAGGAATTGTAACTGTTTCGTTACCGGAAATCATTCGGAGGGAGGGATTTGTAACTGCTCTGTTACCAGAAATCATTCGGAGGGAGGGATTTGTAACTGCTCTGTTACCAGAAATCATTCGGAGGGAGGGATTTGTAACTGCTCTGTTACCAGAAATCATTCGGAGGGAGGGGCATGTAACTGTTCCGTTACCTGAAATTGTTCAGAGGGAAGGTTGTTCGTCATCTTTATTCCATATTCACAACGTTTCGGTCGTTGTAAGGTCCGGCCTTCTTCAGGTGATATAGCTTGGAATTTTGAACCGAAACCTTTATTTCGTCCACCGGGTTAGATTGTTGTAGTTCCACGTGCCATGCCTCTCCCGGATATTTCAGTGTCAGTTAGTTCCTTTTAGTAACTCAACTCTCCAAGATTTTGTTCACATCATCTGAAACTGAGATATCCGAAAAAGGCATGGCTCGTGGCAGAAGGGCAATCTACCACAGTGGACTAAATAAAGGGTTCGAATCAAAATTCCAAGGTATATCACCTGAAGATGACCGGTGCGTACAACGACCGAAACGTTGTGAATATGACAATAAAGATTAGGACGGCAGTCTGAATAATGTAAATAATTGCAATACCTCATCTCAGAAATATAGACAGATATATCTACAAATACACACGGAATTTTAATCGGAGTAGATAGGTTCGCCTATCGTCCTATTTTCACTCCTTCCCAGTTTTTGAACAGGATTAAAGTTTCATCCCTTGTTTCCTGTCAAAGATTGATTTTCCGGCTCCTTTTAAAATCTTCACTTTCTCTTTCACTTTCAGTAGCCCCTTGCGTCTTAGTGGCATTATCTCCTTTTTAGTGGTGAATTGATTTAAAAAAATTAATTTAAAGACACGTATACACAATTAGATAAGAAATATGTACCCACACACATCTATACAGACACAACTGAACACACTCATACACATACAGACACACACACACAAACAAAACTCACACACACGTTATAACCTGACAATCTAACAGGCACGCTTGGCCAAAAATTCGCGTAAGGACAAGCGTGCCAATATTTAAGTTGGAAATAAGAAAATCTGACGAATTACTTATTAATGTTTTTTTTGTTTTTTTAGGTGAACGTTTTAGTCAGTTGGATGGCCCTTTAATAAATACCCCGGGTATATGCACGTTTTTAATTCAAAGATAAAGAAACACCTTCGATTTTCTTCAGTAAATATGATATTTCATTTCAAACTAGTACTGAGTGTGTGGTTGGTTTGGGGCTTTGACGACATGTAATCTCTGCTGCGTCATTTACTTTCGAAATCTCATTGCTTTCTTAATATGGTTCTGCCCCCAGAATACGCGTTTGTAATCTCGAAGACAACCAGACAAGCGCCTTAAGCCTATTAAAACTCTGAAGACGACGAAGTCCTGTACATCAGTAGGTTTATTAACAATCAAAATGGTAAAACTAGAAAGGCAAATAGATATACATATAAATATGACTAGTTAGTCCGAAAATACCAATAAACAAGCTTGACAAGAAATAACAAAGGCAGCTGGAGGTTTGAACATAAAACTGAGACCATTTGTCTAAATTGGAAAAGAAACGTAGCGAATAATTTGTTTACATGAATACGTCTAATGTTTGCTACGCGAATATATTCCGATGTTGCGATGAGTTCGCGGAAATGGACGATAGAAGAAAGTTACATTTTGCATCAGTGTACGTAGACAGTGAATCCGTGTTGAAAGGATTCTACACAGAAAGATGCAAAAATATAAAATATGGCTACTTTAAACAAGTGTCCAAATAATAACATGGAAATAAAATGTATAGAGAAAGTTATCAAAAGTTACAATCCGATGATAGATAACTTTGGGTGTGAGATTAGGGGCATAAAACTACTAACCACGTACTTGTTTTTTTTATTATGAAGGGATTCAATTGATTTACTAATGGCTCACCGATACTATTCAAAACCGTCGCCAATCTCAAAAGTATCTAAACTAAAAAAAACGGAAAAGGAGGAAATAAAACAATACAGTTGCTGTACTGTTGTAACAGAACCGATATATGAGTCGATAGGTAGGCCTTGATCTTGTTTACAATTCAGTCTATAGGTTAGCATTAATCGTGTTAATTCTTGATTTCGTATGCATCGATCTGGGTAGTTGGTCCCATTTTTTTGCAAGGATTAGTTTATAAGTGACTAATAAAAAAGTAGTGTGTTCGATTGTCACTGGATTAGCAGTATTGGTGGTTTCATGCCTGACTCATCAAGTTTAATATGTAATGTAATGACTGGCTGCTTGTTTTCGAGTATAGCCATCTGACAGAGTGACAATCGAATCCCTGCTGCAAACACGTGCTCAGGCGCATTTGTGTTTCTTTTAAAACTTGAAGAGCCATCTTCTGGTTTATAATGCAACTTTTCTGTACAAATCTTAGTTTCTGGATAAAGAGCGCATAAACAGGCATGATCAAGAGCTATCTAGATCAGTACATTTAGATGCTCAGCCACGATGACTTAGTTACTTAGTGCTAGCACAACCATAAACAACTTCTGAACGGTTTTGGCTACCCAATTTTGCTCGAAAGGCGTCGGTCTATCCACGGCATGATTTCCAGGTACTAACCAGAGGTACACGCGCTGGGATCATCTATCGAGTAAGATATCAAAAATCACCTCTTTGACAAATCGGCAATAAGCCCGGATCAATAACGTTAAAATCCTTTCGACATGTGCCCACTAAGATTATGATATACCCATATACAATCACTTGAATGAAGGTACACGTGTCCGCGCATACGGCAAGCGACTTTGAATTACGTCAAAGAGCCAAGATGAAAAATATGATCTATTCTCCGACTGTCCGGCACAGAATGATTTATTATGATACCTTTTGTAGCAGCGCCGTTCTGCCTAAAACTGACAAAATTATGCGTATTTTAAAATGCGCCTGTGTTACAACACGTGCAAGAACGGCTTAAAGAAAATATCTTTCATACTAACTCCAAAACCATACTAACCTTTTAAAGAGACCGAAGATGAAGAGGATTAATGCATTGGTTAAATATTTCCTTTTTTTTTTCATAGATTACGAAAGAACGTTTAATAAGATGCGCCAAACAAGGCGATAATGTCACTAAGACGCAAAGGAGTTACCGGAAATGAAAAAAATGAAAAGTCTTTAGAAGGAACTGGAAACCCAATCCTTAACAGGAAACAATGGATACACATCTACTCCTTTTCAAAAAAGCGATTAGGTGTGTGAACCGGACGACAGACGAATCTATCTTCTGTTGAGGAAAAATAAATAAATAGTAAATAAAGTTAAGTTTAAGACACCACGTTCTAGACAAAGCAGATGCAAGCATTGGTTCGTGATTTGGGGGACATAGTATTTGTGGGTTCAGTCCCTTATAGAGCAGACATAGACCCAATTCAAACAGGGGGGGGGGGATAACAGCGCAATAAGACATAAGATCAAAACTAGATCTCCGTAGCTATGGACAGCGGAAAGAAAAGTGCTGACCACTTCAGATTAAATTAAGGGTTAAATTCTCTAAAGGTTACCCGGATGGTCATGTATCCGGGGTGGGGATTAAATGGCCAAAAATCTCCCATGAAAACAACAAAGATAAGGAGAATGGTTCGAGCATAAATACTGTAAAATCTTTGTTTCCCAACATGTTTCACAAAATGGGTCAAACCAAATTTCATCTGGGGTACAGAAACCTTTTAATATGATATATTCCATGTAAAATGGAAGTGATTTTTTGCACTATAAAAAAATCATAGGTCACACAAAAATTAATATATGATACATACAGATATATTAAAACGGGAGGCGGTTGAGCAAGGGAAATCGTAATATTATTAAAAGAAGAAGAAAAACAACAAAAAGAAACTAACGCTTTTTGTTCTTTTTCCCCAGATCTTCGTCTCGTTGTCTATATAATAAATGCGAATGTCATTGAGTCACTGAGTCACACTTTTTAAAATTACTCCTAGAGGCCGTAGCCCAACATAGCATACCATTTTGGAATACAGCCGACTCCGTGAGCAAATTAAACATATTTCTGGCCAGATCCAAACCCGCAATTCTGATATTTTAGGTATCCAATTTTCAATACTGTGATTGTTTTCAGCGATTTTTAACACGTGTTTTTGCGGAGAGATTTGTTGTACGATAACAATTTTTATAACTTGGAATTAAATTTGGGAATTTAACTGCGAAATCCAGCGAAAGTCACCCATGAAATAAAAATAATTATTTGTACGGAGAGTAAGGACCTACGTACATCAAATTGTCTTTAAATTAAGTGGCGTCAGAAAAATTATCATTGAACTTTTAAAAACTAAGCTTTAATACAAAATTTAAATGAAGCGATCAGTCTGGATTTATTCTGTAGCTTATTGTTGCCTATAGCATTTACTCCTCCTTACTTATTGTGATCAAGAACCCTCCGTAGTAGCTAGCTTAAATGCCGCCTGATAGTTGTAATGTATTTCTATTTATTATATTTAAATATATACTTTAATTTGCATGTCTGTTTTTAACACTATAATAAAACAGTTTATTTTTTTTTCTAAAAGGAGCGAATGGTTCAAATCACGAGCCTGCAAGAGGATCGGAATGACGTCAAAGAGCCAAGATGGAAGATGCGTTCTATTCTCTGACTGTCCCGCACAGAATGTCTCATTACGATACTTTTTGTAGCAGCGCCGTTCAGCCTGCCACCGAAACGAGTCTGCGTATTTGAAAATACGCCTGTGTTAGAAACACATGCAAGAAGAGCATGAAGAGAATGCCTTTCATCCTAGCGCCAAAGCCATAATTGATTGTCGGAGTTAACCAGACCATGATAAACCTCGTCACACCTAGTTACCTACAGTATCGTATTCTCTTCGGCAATGTTCATAATTAAAAAGGAAACATCCCAATGTCCATTGAATATGGCCATGATCTCTTAACCTTTGGGTATTTTCCGGTGAAATAGTTGCATACTCCCCAGTCGCTCGAGAGGACGGTGTTCAAATTCATGCAAAACTTCATGCTTCTTCCTCTTCTTCTGTCTCATCAGAACGATAGGAATCATGGCTCTCCACAACTTCCTATGCTTTCTAGCTCTTACTAACCTTTGACATTTTTCCATTCTTCCCGCCTTCTGTTCCGCCATCCATTTACACAAGCTCGTCAGGTAAGTTGCCTCCTCTCCCTTTTCCCCTTGATATGTCCTGTGAGTGTTAAATTCTCCAAACCCTCTTTCCTCGTTATATATTACAGCTGTCTCTCTCTGATTCTTTGTACAAGTGTCTATTTTGTTTCCACTTTCCTTAAGATATCCTCGTTGCTTACGCAATCCATGCATGGTATCGTATCATTTTTATGTATAACCACATTTATATTGCCTATCGTCCTTTCTTCATCCGTCAGGCAATTTTCCAGTGAAATATGCGAGAGAATATTAATATTACATAGCAGTTCAGCACTCTTTGTTACTAACGAAATTTTCCTGTCTATTATTTTTCTTAGCTTCCAGAAGACATCTTTTGCTATTCTAATGGACTTTCGACTGCCGATTTCAAAAGCAAAAATGAGTGCAACCAAACATTCCTATGCAGACTGCGCCCTAAATTCAGTTTGCATCTTGGTTAATTATATTTTCTGAAAATATTCAGTTATGCGGCAAAATGGCAATTAATACAAGATCACAAAAAATAACAGGGTCTAGCAAAATCATAATATTATTAAAAGGATAAAAACAACAAAAAGCTAATGCTTATTGTTCTTTTTCTCCAGATCTTCGTTACCATGTCTATATAATAAATGCGAATGTCAGTGTGTCACTGAGTCACACCTTTTAAACTTTACTTCTAGATGCCGTAGCCAATATATCATATCATTTTGGAATCAAGCCAACTCCGTGAGCAAATTAAAAATATTCCTGGCCGAGTCCGGACCCGCAATCCTGAAATTATGGATTTCCAAGTTTTCATTACTGTGATTGTTTTCGGATTTCGCCATCTTGGCTTCTACTGGTAAAAACAATTAAAGGGACACAATTCTCTATCATTCAATAGCTCATGTTCAAATGAATGAATTACTGTTCTCAAGTTACGCTGTTTCAAAATAAAATTGTCCGTGTTTCCAACGTTACTTCTAGAGGCCACTTTTCAATAAAATTATACGATGCGCCAAATGTTTAAAATGTCTGGAAAGTTATCATATAAAGAGAATTAAATTATATTAATTTAAAATAAGTTATATTAGTCATTAGATAAAATTGGGAATTTTGCCATAAAAAAAAATCTTGTATAGAACACCTATTTATAATTTAATCTCTTGGTACTTGGATTTTTATTTAGATTATATTTGGAAATGCTATTTTATTCTGTCTGCATATCTTACGTAAATGATTCTGTGTTAATGGCAACCAAAGAAGAAAAACCACATGCCTGCCTAGACAAGCTAGTAACGTCAAGCGAAAAGAAAGGACTAGCCGTTAACTGTAAGAAGAGAAAAATATGGTTGACAACTAGAGAAAGAGAGGAAGGTAATAACTACAAACAGGAGATATAAATGGAATAAATACAGAAGTTTAAATATCTAGCCGTCCTGTGTAGGACGATAAACTACATCCGGCAGAAAGGCCTCTGATCAGGAGGTTTTGAGGAGCGTCTTAATTGCCTGTGTTCTCAGTCTCACCCGGGGTGGTAGCACTTGTTAGGGTCCCAGCTATGGGCAAATAGTTAAACACTTAATTGGGGTCAAAACACTAGGAAAGTGTAAAAATTAGGTTTTAATAGCTGTTGCGGTGTCCTCTCTCTAAGAGTCTACGTTTGACTCTTCCGCCTACTATAAATTTAGTAGGAGAGAAGGTTCGGGAACATTGATCAGTGAACAGTAAATAGATTGAGCGCTAGTTCATACGATACACTCTTATTAGTTGTGTGATACTCTTCTGGTGTATTACTGTTTAATATACGATATATCTGCAAACCTGGCTTTTGTTATTACTTAATCATGTTGGCGGCGAAGGATTCGAAGAAACGGGGTTCATGTTAAATCATAATTTTTTTTTGCCAGTGTCTACAACAGTGGTGAAGAAAGGAATTCTAATCCAACTCTGCGACAAAAGGGTATCAAGTGTTAATTACAACACTGACAGTGAAAAAAAGAAACTCTTCAAAACATAGTATTTCTACGAATTCAACTCAATGGTTTGGAAGAAGGTTGGTGAACCTTGTTATTTTTTCCATTCCAACAGGTCAGTAAAAGAACAGACTTATTTAAGAGGGTAAAGAGAAAAAATTCCCCACTCACATTTCTTAATTTTACGCAGTAAAATGACGAATTTAAAAGTGTAATGCTAGAGATGTTGAAACACCAATAGGAACAACAACTACTGTTGGAACAGAAATATCAAGAAAGACCAGAGAAATTCCAACGAGAACAAGCAAAATACCAGAAGAAATTTGCGGAATTGCACCTAGAAATTCAGGTTAGACAACAGAAACTGGAAGAAATGCTCCTTCAAACACGGAATGAGCAAAGGCACTTGTAAATGTTCATAAAAAAAAAATTACGACAGCGATAACGCGTTCTCTCAAAACGCTATGTGGTGTATTATTGAAACCTTCACGTTTGTACCTGAAGAAGAAATTACATTCGCTTCGTACTTTAAATGTTACGAGGACGTATACAATACGGGTTGTGAAAATTGAGCTGACCATAAAAAAATTCACCTACTCCTCAGGAAATTAGGCACAGCAGAATATACTAAATTTGTTAACTATACTTTGCCTAAGAAAACTAGCGACTTGAAATTTAAAGAGGCCGTTCAATCATTAACAGTACTCTTCAACCCCAAAAACCTCACTGTTCTACAAGCGTTGGAAATGCACGACTCTCACCCGCAAAGGCGACGAAGATTATACTACTTTCGCGAGTGTAGTCAATAATCACTGCGATCACTTCAAATTGGAAGAGTGAAGCGCCAATAATTTTAAATGTCTGATTTCCGTCCAGGGTTTGATTTCAGCGACAGACGCCGAAATACGTCGTTGGGCATTCAACAAGCTTGAAAACGAGCCCGACCTTACTTTACAGCAAATTGCCGAAGATTGTCAACGTTTCGTGAGCGTCAGAGGGCATTCGAAAACCATCGAAAAGAGTGGTGTGGCTCACCTTAAAGAAATACGTTAATGAAAAATTTAACAAAATACGCCAACCAAAGAATAAAGTTACTTTGCCTTCAAGACCATGTTTCGGGTGTGGTCATTTACATTGGTATAGTGATTGTCCTTTTAAAAATAAAAATGTTTTAATTGCGATAAATTGGGACACAAAAGTTCCCACTGCAGGACTAAGAACAAGACAAGGAAAAAGTGTTGTGAAAATGACCAAATCTGATGAGCCAGAAAGTCGTGACATCAGGAAATATATTGAAGTGCAAATATTTAACAAAAATATAAAGCTACAGCTTGATTCGGGTTCAGAATTATCCTTGATTAATTATCAAACATGGAAAAAACTGGGTAAGTCGACTTTGTTAAGAACGAACCGAAAAGATAAAAGTGTAACTGGCGACCCTATTAAGTTTATGGGAGAACTTATAACGAACGTATCATTTAAAGGTAAAACTTTAAAAATAAAGGGGTATATGATAAAGAATACGAGTAATCTGTTCGGGACTGATTGGTTAGAACAGTTTCAACTTTGAGATATGTGTATTCATTCATTATGTCAATAAGCCGAAAATGTGACTGACGAAGCAGAAAAGTTGAAAAGTGAAATTAAAAAAACTTTCCGACGTTTTCAGTGGAGTAATAGGAAAATGCACAAAAATGTCGGCTAAGTTTGAGTTAAAGCCAGACGTAAACCCAGATTTAAAAAAAAAAACGTAACGTTCCATTCGCCTCGTTAAATAAAATTGCCGAAGAATTGCATCGTCTCGAGGAAATTGCATCGTCTGGCAAAGGTTGAATATAGTGAATGGGCATCTCCCACAGTTTATATTAAAAAAAGAGCAAAGAAATTTGTGTATATGCTGACTTCTCTGCGGGGCTGAACCTCGCTGTAAAGGATCACCCTTCCATGTCCAGAGGAGATATTCGCTAAGCTCATTGGAGGAAAATATTTTTCTAAGATTGACTTAAGCGACGCATACCTGCAAATACCCGTGGACGAGGAATGATGGAATCTCCTTTGCATAAACACCCACAAGGGTTTATACAAATTTTTAAGACTTCCATTCGGGGTTAATGTAGCCCCTTCCATTTTTCGACAGGTCATGGACACGATGTTAAATGGTCTGGGTTTTGCGGTGGCCTATCTCGATGACGTCCTAATGAAAAGCGAGAGCATCCAGGAACAGAAATCGCACGTTTGGCAGGTGTTCAAGACAATTCAGGATTGCAGATTTAAATTAAAAGACGGGAAGTGTTAATTATTCTTAGAGAGGATTAAGTACATGGGTCAAGTAATTGAGAAAGACGGAAGACATCCCGACCCGGATAGGCCAACGGCAATAAGGAATATACCAGCACCAGAAAATGTATCGGTTCTTCAAAGTCTTTTTCAGGTGTTGCCAATTATTACAACGTTTTTGTTCCAAGAATTTACGGTTTGAGAGCTCAGAAGGACCAAAAGAAAAAAGGAAAATTCACGGAACATTTAGAAATTGACCCAAAAAAGAAAAGATATTGATTATCTTTCATTTCATACCAAGTCTACAGAGAAAGGAAAAGAATGAGTTATGAACTTTGAATTACCAGAAAAGCACAATATGCATTGGATTATTGGAAATTATTATCATTTAAAAAAAAATGTAAACGTAATTTCTGTATATAGCTTTGTTCAAAGTGGTTGTTTCTGATTTTTTTGTGAAAAAGGATTGAATAAAAAAATATTTTGTGGTAATTGTAAAAAAAAGAGTCCATACGGAGTCAGACTGAAAAGATGGGTGTTGTGGTGTTCTCCCTCTAAGAGTCTATGTTTGACTCTTCCGCCTACTATAAGTTTAGTAGGAGGAAAGGTCCAGGGAACAGTGATCAGTGAACAGTAAATAGATTGAGCGCTGGTTCCTACAATACACTCTTACTAATTGTGTAATACTCTTCTGGTGTACTTAATGTTTAATATACGATATATCTGCAAAACCTGGGTTTTGTTATTACTTAACCATTCACTTGGTCACGACAATATCAGAAATACGTTTTTGTAAAAATTATTACTAGAAATACATTATTACCAGCAATACATTTTTGAAAAAAATATTACCAGGTATATATTTTTGAAAAAAATACCAGCTATACATTAGAAAATCTTTTACCAGCAATACATTTTTGAAAAAAAAATATTATCAGCACTAAAAAAAATGTGCGCATTATATAATCTATTGAGGTTGATATGCCGTAAAATAAAGCAAACGAAACCATTAAATATCTAGGAAGTATTTTACCACAAGATGAACAATATGACTAAGAAATCCAAGGTCAATAGGAAATTATTCCTTCTAGAAATTAGGCAAAGTACTAAAAAGCAGGATAAATTTTTTGAAACAAAGATAACAATGCTGAACTGTTACGTAATTTAAATGCTCCTATTTGTTAGTGAATCGTGGACAGATTCCTCGCCGAAAAAGAAGACTTGAAACAACAGAGATGTAGAAATGAGATTACCATAAACGGAGCATATAAGCAACTAGGAAGTTTGAAGGAAAATAAAAACGAATAAGTTGATTTATACTGAGAATCAGAAAGAGTTGATTTAATTTTTCTGGACTTGTAACGAGGAAATAAGGCTTGGAAAATTAAACACTCACAGAACATATCGATAGCAAAAGACACAGGCGGAAACAGCGCATTAACTACCTAAAAAGGTTGCGCAAATAGATATTCGAACAAGTATTGTGAGTGATCGTTAAATGACAAAACTTACTATGAGCTACAAAGGATAGGAAGTTGTGGAGAGCCATGATCGACTAATTCTTGAAAAGGGATCACTACACAGGAGATGATGATGATGGCGATGAAGAAGAAGACATTATTTTACTTAATAATCGAATGAATATAAACATTGTTGTTGTTCTGACCAGTCATCGTCCTGTATGTTAATATTACACTGGTAAATGGAGCAGAGTTCATTCAGCAGTTTTAATGTTTACATTTCGTCGCATTAAAGCATCATTGAAGTAAACGGCAGCGAGAAGAGCCGAGCGCTTATCAGAGACGCGGATCTACAGAAGAATGTTGAGAATTCCAAGTTTTATGCATAACGGAAATTAAAAGGATACTTCTATTTAGAATCAGAAAGAGAGATTTGAAATTTCTAGGAAAGGACTTTGAGAATTTGGCCCTCGCAAGACATACCGAAGGCAAGAAGGAAACAGGGAAACAGCGAATAACCTACACAGTTTGCTTATTGTTCTGGTCCAATATCCTCGCACCACTGTTATGGTCCAAGGTTAGGACCAAGGAAGAACAACACGAACACAAGAGTAGGAATAACAAAGATAAATTAAACAGAAAATATAATACAAGATGTGGAAAGTGTTAGTATGACTGTCAGTTTGGTTTAGAGTGAACTACTATTGTCTCGACTCGTTCCGTCTCGACTCGTTCCGATATTTAACATTCCCCCCACGAGGAAAGTATGTGGCACAAGGCCGAGTTTAACATGGGTTTCTCCGAGCCCGTAAGCTCGGCCAAAAATACTCCCTTAAGAACCCGTATAAACGGGTTCAGGGCTTGTCTACCACCCCGGACGTTCGGGTTCCTCTCTGCCAAAGCAGAAAGTTTCGACAAGAGTCGCGCACAGTCAGAGACTGTGGCTCGACTCTTTCCGATATTTAACAAGCCTCCCACGTGGGTCGAATGTGGCACAAGGCCGGTTTAATGTGGGCTCTCTGAGCCCGTAGGCTCGGCCAAAAATATGCCCATTAGAACCCGTATAAAGGGGTTCAGGGACTGTCTACCTCCCCGAACGACATCTTGCCCTGCGGCAAAGCCTCGTCCGGGTTCCTCTCTGTCAAAGCAGAGAGTTCGACAAGAGTCGCGCACGGTCAGAGACGGCGGCTCGACTCGTTCCAATATTTTACAACCCTCTCACGTGGGTCGTATGTGGCACAAGGCCGGCTTAATGTGGGTCCTCCGAGCCCGTAGGCTCGGCCAAAAATATGCCCATCAGAACCCGTATAAACGGGTTCAGGGACAGTCTACCTCCCCAGACGAAACTTTGCCCTGCGGCAAAGCCTCGTTCGGGTTCCTGTCTGCAGAGAGTTCGACTGCGGCTCGACTCGTTCCGATATTTAACA
Source organism: Acanthosepion esculentum (assembly GCA_964036315.1). NCBI lineage: Eukaryota > Metazoa > Mollusca > Cephalopoda > Sepiida > Sepiidae > Acanthosepion > Acanthosepion esculentum. Next base: position 117,652,197 of record OZ038480.1, read on the forward strand.
ACCCCCCACATGGTCGTTTATGGCACAAGGCCGGTTTAATGTGGGCTCCCGAGCCCGTAGGCTCGGCCAAAAATATGCCCATTAGAACCCGTATAAACGGGTTCAGGGACTGTCTACCTCCCCGGACGACACTTTGCCCTGTGGCAAAGCCTCGTCCGGGTTCCTCTCTGCCAAAGCAGAGAGTTCGACAGGAGTCGCGCACAGTCAGAGACTGCGACTCGACTCGTTCCTATCGTCTCTCTTGAGAGGCGCAGTCTTTATAGTGCCAGGAAGAGTTCATTATCTCGTTACAGGTAAGATCCCATAACACTTATGTAAATCGATAGTAGGGAGTAGGGATATTGAAAAGATTATTAAGAGCTGGAACGGAGAAAAAGGTGTGGAAAGCCATTACTGCCCAGGTCCTGAAGGGACAAAGTCAGAAAGAAGAAGAAGAAGAAGAAGAAGAAGAAGAAGAAGAAGAAGAAGAAGAAGAAGAAGAACAAGAAGAACAAGAAGAACAAGAAGAAGAAGAACAACAACAACAACTGTACACCATAAACAGAAGAATATATGAAAAAATGGAAATCATCAGGATTTCAATCATTCACTGAACTATGAGGATCATTTTTATTGCTAATCGGGTTTTCATTTATCCGTTTTTGGCCTAAACATCAAGACTTTTCAAGATCTTTATTAAACCCGAGATCAATGCAAAACGTATTTAAAAAGAGTGAAATATGGATAATAAAGACATACACATAACATCTGTTTAATAATATTTATAGTATTTCGAAAATATAAAACGAAATCAAATAACCACAAAGCCATCAGTGTCCGAATTATTAAAAAGAAACCGTTTTCGTTCAAAGAACGCGTGCGTCAACTATATTTGCTTACGTTTTAAAAAAACAGATTGCCAATTGCCCGGTGAATATCTTTTGACATACATATGATCACTAGGCTGCTACGAATGTTGAGATTATCATGGAGAGAACATGTGAACAATAGGGAAATTCTCAGTAAAAATCGGCACTACAAAGAAACTGAGAAATAACAGTTAGAAAGGGTTAGCTGAAATTTCTGTGAAGACGGCTCGGAGAATATAACACTCATCGAACATATTGAGAGCAAAGGAAGGGCGTGAAAACACTGACCAATTAGTGTGAATGGGGACAACAAGGACAAAGAAAAATGGACAAGATTTAAAAATTAATCAGAAAGTGTGGAGAGCATTGTTCCCTCACATCTTAACAGCACGTGGCACCAAAAAATACTAAAGATGTATTCTCAGCGCTGTTTTCACTATCAGCGGGGAACCTACGTATCGCAAATAACAAAATTTTATTTTATATATATATATATATATATATATATATATATATATATATATATAGATACGTATGTATGTATGTGTGTATGTGTATGTGCCTCTGCGTGTGCTAAATATATGTTTCTACGTAATATTGTGTTATCAGCAGCATGATTTATAAAACATCTTAAAACATTACGTTAATAATGCAAGTGAAAATTATGGTAAAAAAAGACTAAAGCAATCAGTTATAATTGGATCTGACATTCCACATGAACTTGGCATCATTATTTGTTTGCAAAATGCGCTCTCTGGCCCCAAAAATTGCAAGCTACTAGGCAGAACTCTGATGACCCGAATTAAGATGGGGTGGATTGAATCCCTTGGGCATAGAATACTAGCAGTGATGGATTGCCTTTGGTTAAGATTTGATATAAAACCAAAAAGGCCTGAAGACACTGGGACGCCTGCCAAAAATAGAAGGGTCAACGTGCCCCACAGAACTTAAAATCGTTAATGAGGTAAACCAGTACGTGGCGATGAGATTTTGGATAACTGGTTGACACGCGTTCTCTCTCTATCTCTATCTCTCCATCGTTTCCTCCTAGAAACGATGCTATATTTACTGTCGCTGATAAAATAATACGAGATTAAAAGAAAATTATCTGTCGTTGATGCAGACATTGGTGTAACCTTGGGATTTGAATAATTGAACCAGAGAGGAGAGGAAACGCAAAACAATGCCCACGTTTTTGTCGCTACTCCTCAACTACCCAACTTTGTTTTAACCATTTTCATTTATATATATATATATATATATATATATATATATATATATATAGGATTGGTCAAATAATTTAGACATATCATGTCGATTAGTTTTTCATTGTGATCCTTTCAAGTTCGTGGATTAATTTCTTGGTAGCCTTAGAAAATTGATTAAGAAAAATACCAACATTTTCTTTCAAATAGTTTTTATTTTCCCAAGTACTTACAATCTCATCTGAGACCATCTTCAGGGAGTTAAGTTGTCTCTGAGTATATATATATATATAAGTGTTTCTGTTAATTCAAAACATTTCAACTGCTCGTTTTTACTGCTTATGCAGCGTTTTATATTTCAAAGTTCAAAGTTCACCTGTTTTTCAATTGCTTTTTTTCCAGTATAAAGGAAGTAACGTTTCTGTTTTTGCTCATACATATATAATTCATTTTTCTTTGCAAAAGGCCAACATTGGATATAAATTTAAATGTTCTTCAGAAGAGTGTATCTCTGATAAAAATGTCAATATATAAGTTGGCTTTACTACGACGATGCTAACAAAACATTTTGCAAAACATTTTTACATTTCATTTGTCTGGACATAGGTCTATATATCAGCACGTAAAGGAACACTCATGCCCACACTCACAGATTAGACGCATATTAGTTGAAACTACATCTATATTACATAAAAACAAAAAACTAAAACTAAAAATTCTTGAAGTCCTTTATGAAAGAGAATTAAAGACCAAAATAAATAAAAGCAACTATGAGTATACCAACAAAGTCCTTAAATGCTCATATATATATATATATATATATATATATATATATATATATATATATATATATATATATATATATATGAGCAAAAACAGAAAAGTTACAGAAATGTAATACTGGCGGCAACCTTTGAATGTAATTATGTATATGAAATTCTCTGAGTGCAGCACAAGAAATCATTTTTAATTTTGATCTGTCTTTCAACTGAAAACCATGGCGCTTTAATAGTTAGTTGCATATCCCGCAAATTGGTCGGTTACATTTTTTCACCTGAGGGTCTTTAATTGTGTTCTGCAGTTTTGTACAAGTCAGTATCTTTTTTAGTGATTTAGGTTGTTGTTTACTTTTTAGGATTGGATATTTTTTAATAGGATTTTCATTTTTTGTCCTTTAGTAAGATTGGTAGATTTAGTTGCATGTGTTGGTGTAGATTTTTGTGTTCTTATGTTGAAATTTGAGATATAATGGATGACCTTTTTTCCTTTTGTTTCTCGGAGTATGTGGATGTTAATTTGTTTTGCCTTTTCAATACTATTTTCAACCAAACTTTGTGGGTATTTTCTCTCGATCAGTATTTTTTCATCTCTTCTAGTCTGTGGTCTCTTGTGCGTGTGATTGGGACTATTGTACATATCCTCCTGGCTAGGTTGAGTGGGATGTTAGTACGAGTGTGTTTCAGGTGAGAAGATGTGAAAAAAAAAAGATATTGTCGAGAGTCAGTAGATTTAAAGTGTATGTCGGTTTCTAGTTTAGTGCTTGTTTTTGTTATTAACATGTCTAAAAAGGGAAGTTTTTTTGTTGCTGTACTCCATAGTGAGTTGGACGCTAGAATTTATATTATTAATGCATATTTGGAATGTCTTGAGTTTATCCAGACTTTCATTCCACAGAATGAAACAGTCATCTAGATATCTTTTCCATGTCATTTTTGTTTATGACCGATTTCATCACAATTCTCCTGTTAAGCTTGTTGAGTAAGTATACATACTTATTGCTCAAAGCGGAGTACAATAGTGTTATAAAAAGCTCGAAGATTTCCAGTAAGATATCTTTAATCATTTCTAAGATACCAGAGTTCAAATCTTAATCTAACAATTGGACAATTTTGATGTTACACAATTTGGACAATTTTGTTACACTCGGTATATCGAGAGGGGGAGGTGTTTTAATTGATAAGTCACTCTTACGGTTAATAAAATGAATAAATATAATCGTTTGTCCAGATGTATTAGTAGAGTGGTTTTGCTCTAAACTTCTTCATTTAACCAAAAACAATCGTGACATGTCAGTAACGATAAATATTAATAGATTTTCCTTCGCTTGAACAGACTAGAGAAACAAGTGATTTCATTGATCCTAGCAGACCAACTGAAAATGAAAACAAATAGCTCAAACTATTCCGTTACACCAAAAGATACACAAAGTTCTCCGATGCAGAAAATAGACAACTTACACACTATAACCAAACAAAACGTAGAATTCTACTTGCACTTGCTTACATTCGTCGGTTTGATGTGTGGATTAAATGTAGCGAAAATGTTCTGTCATTGAAACCAACGTTGATAGGCGATAAACCTTGAGGGCGCATGAGCAATGAAGAACGCCCCAGGCAATGACGCAACACCGTTTGCACCAAAAAGCGGTTTTCTTTGGAACAGAGCAATATAGTCAGACTAAAAAAAGTGCATTCTACTTGGATCTCCTTCCAGACAATCAAAAAGATAAGTCAAACAAGTACTGGTTCCCAATTAAATCAGCTAATAATAGGAATCGATAAAAAAAATAAAAAGTGCGGTTCGTCCGGAATTAGTTATAAAGAAAATGCACAATTTTCTATGGTGATCAGTTAAAAGGTTGTCACAGTTTGGCTGGAAAGTTTTAAATCAAATGTTTTCAGCAGATGACGAAAATTTAAACTTTCTCTTAACGAAAAGTTATTCCATTTCCTGCGAGGCAGCAAAACGCAACTTTACGCAATTCTTTATTAGGGAAATAATGTCCTGGGAGTATGTCATTATAAACTTTCCTGAAAGATGAGAAAATATAGTGAAACAAAAGAGTATATATATATATATATATATATATATATATATATATATATAGATATATAGATATATATAAATATTGATATAGTCAAATGATGAAACGCGTCGGCACGGACTAAATTCCGACTAGCTATTTTATTCAATTTCTCTTCTCTACAGATTTATTCTGAGAACTTTAAAACATTTTCGACATGGACAACAAAAACACACACTTCGTAAAAAAAAAAGCCCACACACTTTGTCAAAAATCTCACACATACTTACTCAAAATAAAAAGAAGAAAGAAAAATTTACTAATATCCCAAAAGCCGCTTACACAGGAGCGTCTTCTAAATTTTTTGAAATTCATGTAACTTGATAACGCAACTGCAAGGACTAAGTACTTTTTTCCGATTGTCTATTTCATTCAATTTGCCTTTCCTACAGAATTATTCTGATAACTTTAACACACACACACACACACACACACACACACACACACACACACACACACACACACACACACATATATATATATATATATATATATATATATGCTATAAACGTTAAACTTGGTGCAGTAGCAGCAGCAGAAATGCCACCCACATATACCTCCTGATAAGATATTGGTGGCAATGATGTCTTCATCTAGCTAATTTCTTACAATTATGGAGCAGGTATTTCCTGGAGTTATTTCTGCCGCAACCTGCATTTAGTGGGTATACGTGTATACGTAGACATCTAACTTTTAAAACAGAGGAAATAGAGATAAGACGGTTTATTAAATAAAGTATGTCTCACAGAAAAATCGAATCCATATTATCTTTTTTTTACCTGGAGAACGTCTTTAAAACTTAGTTTGCTTTACTATTTAACCACGGGAAGCACATTCGTTAAGAATGCTTTCAGTTTCCAGTTTAGTAGATATTAATTTCATTATTTAAAAAAAGAAGATCTACTCCGAATCAGGGATACCAACGGAATATGACCATTAGTAACAGTAAAGCTCTGCCTGTTTAATTTTTCTTTATAGCATTTCAATTTTGGAATAAGCTATATATTGGGATTGAAATTGTAGACAATTGTCCGAAGTTGATGTTTGATTTGTTGTTTGTTTTCATTTATTTTCGACCATCTCAGTCATTATCAAGAACCAGATGCTGTTGATAGGGTAAAAAAGATTCCGTTGCCTACATACCGGTATTTGATAGAAAGCTGCAAGTAGAAACGTTATGTGTAACGACTGAAGGGCGCGAGACCACACTAAAAAGAAAGAATGCATCAGTAATAATAACCTTCTAGGATTTGTGCCTTTATTTAATTGGCTGCTGTATCATATTTTGGTATTATCCACTAATATTTTTCTTACGTTGGTAGTAGCTCCTTCTTTTTTTTGCTGTACCCGATGCGCTAATCAACATTGGTAAATTTACATACGTAAGAGTGTGGCGCATAATCGACCAACTATTACACAAAAGCAAACGATCCACATTAAATAAAATATCTTTGACACCATCAGACGGTATTTTGAACGTGATTTAATCATTTTATATGTGAAAAGAAAGACAAGCGTATAATACTGATACATTTTTTGGTGAAGTCTCGAACCTTAATTGTGCTCCTGTGAGAAATATATGTATATGTATATATATATATATATATATATATATATATATATATATATATATATATATATATATATAAAATATTCGTCCTCCGGAATATCTTAATATAATTGTCGGACTTTGCCCATTTCATAATGCGTGACGTCATTTGTTTATATTTGGATACACCATGAGCAGATATGAATGTACGTGAAAGAATCATGGAAGATTGTAGTTTAAAGACAGTAAAATCGACCTTGCTAAGCGAAAGCTTCTCTGTGGCGAAATCGGTTAAAGGCACGTCAGGCTATATGACTTTTCTGTATTGGATACATGTTCGATTGCTGTCGGAGGACGAATATTTTCTATGAAAATTTCTCGGATATTCAGGCCCATAAATGTTGTTTAATACTGTTTATTATAAACAGATCATTTACTTAAATATTTGTATCTATAAAATGAATGCATAAACATAAAAATGTCTTAAAATAATTGTCAGACTTTGTCCATTTCATTACATATATATATATATATATATATATATATATATATATATATATATATATATATTAGCGAAGGTACATAATATCCAACGTCGATAGAACGACTCAGAGTTTCATGCAGCTCATGCAATTTCCAGGTGCAAATAAGATCTGACTTATATAGTTCATGTTCTCGTCGTGATGATTCAAAATTGTCTCTTAAAACTTGTTTATTTGATTACTGTTGCGTAAAATATTAAAATTAACAATTAATAATCTATATCATAAAAATTCTTCAGTTCGATAGGGGAAGAATTAAAAATATTAAATATTTTTTAAAATCATTTAAATTTGAATTTGGATTCAAAAGTAAACTAATATATCAAGGGGCGTAACTCTCTTAATTAATAAAATGCCCGAGTTATACCGATTAACTTATACTAGAATACAAGGTAGAAATATATTGGTGCAAAAAAAAAATCAGGACTATATATCTAATTTACTTATAAAGCTGAAAGTATGTATACGCATACATTATAAATTAATTGAGTCAACGATGGGATTGTAAGTGTGTAAGAAATGTTGGATTTAGGGATACAGGTAGAAATCAATTCGGATCTCGTGTTCAGTAGGGGTTAGTTAAGTGTTTTAATATAATAAGCTTCTCCAATGAACACAACTTGCATCAGTCTCCCTTTCCATTGTATGGCTTCGTTTTGACGGTTATCTCCTAGCTAATGGTTGGATTCTTATGGTTGTTTTTTAATCGTCAAACACATTTTAAAAGTGTTATGCAGTTTTTGTAATTGATATAACTCAGTGTCATTTTGTGGTGGCAAAAACGCGATTTCCAGCTGTCCTCGGTGGATTGAAAGTAACATTTAACATCATCGTCTGAATTGATGCTAGCTCTGTATATTATACCTTCAGTCATATACTGGCTATTCAATGGGCAGGCTACGTTTGTACGTATAGTAGTTTTATTTTTTAGTGGTTTGTTTGGAAGCTTGCTTAATACATTATTGTTATAGCGGGATTATAATTATCTATGTTTTTTGTGCAGCTATAGCTTACCTTAATGTTATTTTTGTTGAAAATCTTTTTTAGTGTTTGATAATGACGAAAGTGTGTGTGAATTAAATTCAGGAAAATTCTACCTACATTGGTTATGACATTACTGTGGTATGATGGGTTGAACCATATTATGTTACGTTTGCGTTGGTTTAACTTCTTTTATATCTGTTGCTGTTTCTTACTACATACTCCAATTTCACTTTATGGTTATTGCGTTCTAGGGCTTTGTTTTATCTAGCTTTATTATCGTCGAAGATTTCTTTGTTGCTGGAGTTGTTTGATAATGTACTGATTTGTGCAAGTTGTCGAGTATCCTTTTATGTTGGTTAAATATTCTATTGACGCCCCACGAGGCTGGCATCCCGCTCCCACCCCTACACCGTGGAAACTGTTAGATGTAGACGTCTCTTCTACTCCAATAGCTTCATGTCTCGCACATCTCGCCTATGGAACTCCCTTCCCTATTACTCTTTCCCTGACAAATACAATCTCCAACGGTTTAAGTGTAGCGTCAAGCGACATCTACTTCCCTTTCCACATCCTTTCATTTTTCATTCCTATCTGCTCTCGCACCAAATTTTGTGTAACCCCCTTGCCTTGATCGACCCACTGTCTTTCTCTTTCAGCACATCCTCTCCCTTACCACTCCTATCTGCTCTTCCTCCAACCCTTCTTTAACCCCTTGCGTGATAGTGGCTTCCAGCCTTGCTTGGAGTGATACGCTTAAAAAAAAATATATGGTTTGTACATGACCTTACTCAGGTCAAATGGAATGTCTAAGAATTTGATCACTTTAGTGTAGGTATTGGTGGTAATGTTTAGTTTATGGTCTTTAAAGAATTTGGTTAGTTTCTTTCTCACCCGGTCTGCTTGTCTTGTTCTCAATTTACGAAAGAGAATTATATCATCGTCTCTGTATATGCTGTTGATTTTATATTAAAGATAACTCTGAGTCTCCATAGTAACAATATCCCAACAAGTTCATATGACCCCGCAGAATGATGGGCTCCCATGGAAACGCAAATTCTTGGCTATCTTTCTTAGTCCATAGAGTTACGTCGAGGTATAAAATTATTTTCTGTGCCTTTCTCATAATATTTACTTTTTGGTCGGAGATTGGTTCTTTGCTAAATTAAAGACGGCCATCATATCAAACTGTAAAAGACGTGCATTCTTCTTACTTATATAACTGAACCATTCAATGGCGTCGGCTGTATTTCGACACGGTTGATACCGAAAGCGTTTTTAGTATACTTACACGCACTTTCCATAAAGTATTTACTGATAATGCCGATATTGTTTTTGGATGGGTGGGGCAGTCGGGATTGGGGGTTATTTAGAAAATTCTTGTGGTCTCTAATCGTGACGAAAGCCTGCTGTTTGTAAAGTTTAGGGATTCTATTGTCTATTTTAAGATCAGTCGCTAGTGATTTGCCGCCATGGTTAATAGCATTTTCCCAGTTGTGATCCGGTTTTTTTTATAGAATTTACATACTTCTGTAGTTACTGGTATAATTTTGCGTCGTTGTAATAGTGGTTTCCGGTCTAATCCGATTTGATAATTATCTGATCAGATTTATTGATCTTGTCTCTTCGCATTTATGTTGTAAGTCGCTAGTGTGTTGATTAATTTTGATATTATTTATCTTAGAAAATAACTCTGTTTTGAATTCCGATAGAAGTTTGTCGCTTGGTGGAGGTCTGTGATTCGAGTTTCTTTGTCGTAGTCATGTAATTTGTCATGTATCGGTTTAGAGAAGAATAGATTTCATCTATCCTTTTTAAAACGCTCTCGATTTTGTTTAAAAAGGTCAGTTTATATTGTCTATTACTGGGGACCATGATGTTTTTAGTGGAATAGTCCAGGTTAATTGTCTCCATGGTCCGGTGACAAATAAGGTATAAGGTATAAAAGGAGTTAAATATAGGCATGTGTGTGATAAAAAAAATTTACATACACGCGCATATAATTGCACGTACGTATCAATATATTTCCTCCATGAATACAGTACTCAGCGTTATGAGACAGAGCTATAAGAATATATTGATAAATATAGATAATATCCAACGTCGTTAGCACGACTCAGAGTTGCATGCAATCCATGACCGTTATAATTGTCCAACCCAAAAAATGTTTAAAAACGTTCTGAAGCAAATTTACCAATAGTTAATTTGAAAGATTCCTCAAATAACATGAAAAATTTAAGAATTATTAGGTTTTCTTAATATAGAGCACAACTTCTGTCTATATCTTTGAGATGAGATATTATGATTACTTGCATTATTTACATTATTCCGACTGTTATCCTCATCTCCATTGCCATATTCACAACGTTTCGGCCGTTGTAAGCTCCTTCCTTCTTCAGGTGATTTGAATTTCGAATCGAACCCTTTCTTTCGTCCACGGGAGTAGATTGTTCTATTTCCACATGTCATGCCTCTTCCGGATGTTCCAGCTATTTTCCTTTGACTAAACTCTCCAAGTTTTTGGTTCACCACTGCTGTGGCCTGGTACTGAACTAACATCTCTTTGGGTCTAGTGACTGGATCTAACCAACGTCTTTATCCACTGAGCCATGTGTCCTCAAGGAGAGTGGATAAAGACGTTGGTCAGAATGTTATTGTAATCCTAAATGCGTTTGACACCGCTTTCGGCAATGAAAATGAGGATAACAGTCCGAATAATAGAAATAATGCAAGCACACAACTTCTATAAGAGAAACACCTTTTTATTTACAATAATAATTTCTAGAAAGTCACAAACACAATGTGAAAATTGAACACTGAACATTGAACATTATGTTTGCATGACAGGGGATTTAGTGACAGTTTTACGGTTTTCGGTAACGATTTGTCAAACAAATTGTTTCTCAGTTTCATCATTTGTGAGAATGTTATTGTAATCCTAAATGTGTTTGACACCTCTTTCTGTAACGTCGTTCACAACAGCTGTCTTCTCAAGTCAACTTTTGTAACCAGGATAATCCTTCCATGTTGCAGGGTCGAGGAAATTGGTGCTGATAGAAAATCTCTTGAAGAAAGTTTTTGTTTCAGGAGTCACATAAGACGAAAACTCGATGTTTGTAAAAGAAGAAAAATCATTTTAGTGCATTTGATTTTTTTCTCCTTCCTCTTCTTCACCTTTGTCTGCTTCCAACATAACTTGATCCATATTTGCCTTAGCTTCTGTTGGAATATTGTCATCAATATGGATAAAGCCATACTCTCGGAAGCTAAGTACCAGAGATGGTTGGATTTTTTTTTCGCAGCAGCCTTACTGAATTCAGGATTAATATCCTGATAAATTATCCGTTGACTAGGAAATCACGATCAGTTGCTTTATTTGCATCTGATGACAGAAATAAGGCTCAAACGTACAGTCGATCAAGAAAAATGTATATTCTTCATAAAAAGTTCTCTCCATGAGATAACTGAAATTGGTCTTGAAATGGGAATATCTTGCATGCATAAATTTCTTTTGTCAGCCACTTAGCATGACGTATAGATCCTGGTGTAAAAAACGATATCTTGTTTTCGGAACGCCGCCAAGGAACATCATCGTTAACTCCAGAAATTCTCGGTATTCATCTAGGTTCTTTCTGCATCTTTTGGAATTTCGTCCATGTTTCTTTAAATCTGTTGGAAAACATCATGTCTGGAACAGAAGTTGCACCCATTAGTGTGTCTTCAAAACTAACTAGAAAAATGCGATGACGGCAAGGGAAGTACAACAGGAAGCGATTGAACATTTTGTCTTGATTTTTACAGACACCATTTACTCGACCTGTGTTACTTGCTGTCGTATCACAGCAAAGAGCCTGAATTTTGTCTGTTATACCCCACTTCTCCACTGCCTGGTAAGCACCCATATCTTCCCGTTCTCCTGAAGATTTGGGGATTTCAGGGACTCCCAACATTTGCTCCTTGCCTTGAAAAGTTACAATTATTGCAACTCTATCAATCTTTTCAAAGCCTGTGAGAGATGGGAGCAGATTTCCGTTCAGTGCAGCACTAATTCTTGTCAGTCGTTTACGTTAAATTTGTGCTGTATTTCTGTGTGTCTGGCTTCTTTAATTTATTTTTCTTAGGCGTTGAAAAGAAGTGAGATTTATTACTAGGTTTTCAGTATCACACGTGAAAACTTTCACACGGCCTTTAATATGTAAATATCATTTCTGACAGTGATTTTGCACCGATCAAATACATGAGCGAGACGGGGAGTAAAAATTGCAATGTATCTCGAGTTGCTGGAACTGTTGCTGGAACTGTTGCCGCTATTGTTGCTTTTGCTCATATGTTCCGAACGATAACAGAGGAATTTTCATTATGGTGGCCACTACCATCACTGCTTTGGCTGCTTCATGTTGATTCAATCTTTGCTGTAATAAACTAATGAGTATCAAACTTGTGTCCAATTTCTCCATAAGACCTTTTTCCTGGCAGTCTCCAGTGCAGTTGTAACACCGAATCCTCACCCCACTGAACTCATGCACTCCATCGGACCGGGCGTTGGTTCGGTATGGTCGAGTATCACAGGCTAGACACAAGTCTCCGGTTTCCAATTTCAATTCGAAGCCACTCTCTAGCCACGTTGTGATTGTTTTGAGGAGGGTGGTCACCCGATCGTAGAAATCCGGAAGCTTTCCGTTGGTCTACCTGCGATTTCGTAGGGTGAGAATCTGGTTAACAGAAAAATAAATATAACCAAGTCGATTCGATTTTGAAAGGACACACACATATATATATATATATATATATATATATATATATATATATATATAAAAGCACCCCCCCCCCACAAAAATAATACTTGTTGCACAAGGTTGAATGTTTCTTATATGTGAACAATAACAAACCAAACACAAATACTTCGAATAATTTCGATGAGGAGAGATGTGGTCTTCGTTTGCACCCTTTTTGGTCTATTCTTAGCGCAACTACTACAACCTTCGATGTTCCCGTTCTCAGTAGTAGCGGTAGTGGTAGTGGTATTAGTAGTAGCAGGAGTAGCGGTACTTTGATGTTAGCGGCGGTATTTCGCTTCTTCGCCATCAATTTCAGCAACACACGGCGGACGCTTCCTTTTCAATCTCTGACGTCTCTCCACTCAGTTCGACAGCATTCGAAGACAGATGAAGTCGCAAAACTCTTTCGCTCCGGTTCGCTCCCTTGTTTATTAAGAGAACAGGTCTCACCTGTCCCAGACTGGTGACGTACCTTTTTTTTTTTTGGTACGAACGTAATGACATACTACCAAATTACAACTTCATTCCTCCGAGAATAAAAAAAATACTTTTTCATCGATTGGTTTCAAAGTTTCACAACAAGACGCTATTGTATATCACCTCGCTATTAATTATTCTGCCGCTCGTTGTAAACTACAGAGATTCTTGTTTGAAAATAAATTCTAAATCAAAGCATCTTTAATTTTAATTTCGATTTTTATAGTGTCAAAATCCATTTCTTTGTTTAAAAGTTCCAAATTATTATTGTTCCAGTAATTTTCTATTAGTAATCTGATATCCTTTGTACATTTACAGAAAGATTGTATTTCGTGTTCTAAATTAACTTTCTGTAACATTTACATTTCAAAATCTTTACAGCATATTAACATCTTGGTTATTCGAAAACGCCTCTCGTTCACTTTTCTGTTTTACAGCATATCCTTTTTTATCATTATTATTATTTCAGGGGTGATATCGCCCATTCTACACATTGTAGTTGAGCTCTCTTTCTTCCTTGTGTTTTAGTTTTTTATCTACATTAACCATGGGCCCGGTCGTACTTTTTGGCGGTGAAGCATTAACGACTTCTTATCCTCTTCATTTTTCATCAGTCTCAAAACATGAATGAGCTATGTCAAAGAGATTGTCCCTCTTTTCCACAGAAAGTTATTTTTTTCTTTTCCACTGCCTGTAGTTCTAGTCAAGTTTTTCTGTGAATCTTTCCATTCATCACAGAGTTTGTGTAGCTTATTAACACCAGTGGTCAGTTCTTCTGATAGGAATTCGTGCTTTTGCCCCCAAATCGAAACTTCCAGAATCACTAATGCTTCCCTTTCATTCGCAGTGAGATTTACAACTCTTAGATTGTAAATTAAAAAAAGAACCGCTTAAAACATGCCGGTTCGAGGATAGATTGGCTCCCACGATTTAAATGGAAACGTAGCCAACAAGAGTGACATTGACAAACCTTTCTTAGCTTGTGTGATGAACTACCTGAAGAAGTTGAGGCCATTTTGCAGGTGTGTGTGGAACACGTCACAGAAGCCGTTTCACACCTGCATAAACAGTTCTTAAAGAAAGAAAAAGAAGAATTAGTCATCAAAGACATCATATTTGTTCACAAATATAGAGTATACAAAACAAAGAACATTATAAAAATGGGGAGGTTATAATCATGGTTTTACAACTTTGTCAGAGCTAACAACATAACAGAGGAAGATCTATATAATAATCACAACAAAATGAACGAGTACTTAAAAGTTATTAACACTGAAATAACTTTTATGTACACACGCGGATGACGGCGAAAAATAGGTATTTGTCGTTGTTATGGTCCAGGTTAGGACCAAGGAAGAACAACATGAACACAAGAGTAGAAATAACAAAGATATATTACACGGAATAATAATAAAAGATGTGGAAGGTGTTAGAATGGCTGTCAGTCTGGTTTAGAGTGAACTACTATCGGCTCGACTCGATTCGTCTCTCTCTCTCTCTTGAGAGGCGTATTATACATAGTGATGGGAAGAGTTCATTCTGTAGTTATAGGTAAGGACACATAACAGTCGTATATCTGAGCACTGTCCGTAGTTTGCAAATTACATTCTCCATTACTTACCCTTCTAATATGAAGAATAAGTCTGAACATTTGTAATTTAAGAGAAAATTAAATAAGAGATAAAAAAAATTATCTGATAAAAAATGACATTCCAGACGAACATTTCAAAATTCGAGTGTCGATCAGGTTCGCCTTGCAGTTGCACGACTGAAGTAAAATTTTGCGTAGATTGGTTTTCTGTCAATTAGATCAAGATAGGAGGTTGTGAGCTAAAATTTAAGAATGTTGATAAATGAGGGCCACTTTAATAGACACAAATAATATATTTACTACTTCCCCGTATAAAAAAAATAACTAGCATAAACACGTGCACTCTCAGCTATAAAAGTGAATGCCCTATTACAAAATAGCTATTATACCAAATTTTATAAACCGTGAAAAATTTAACTCTTCCATGAAAAAAAATCTACACTGAAATAAAAACATTAAACAAACACATTAATGATGACTTTCCTAATTACATTGTTGATGAACAGATTAGACGAGCTATTAGACATATCATCATAAATCAAAAAGAACATAATACGTCCTCAAATAACCCAAAACATATCAATCTACTGTACCAGAATCAAATGCAAACTAACTACAAGCAAGATGAAAAATCCCCCCCCCAAAGTACTAATTTATCTTCCACTGATCCTAGTAAAGAAATAACACTTAGTATATACTATGCTAAATTTAACACAACCAACTTAATCATGGACAATTATTCTTCTCCGTCAACTAATGTTTTATAAAAGACATTGTATTTAAATGACCTTTGGAAGATGGTATCTCTCAAAAAAGAAATATATATGTTGTTTTACAACAACCTTATCGAGGAGACTTACACTGCACATGACAGATTCAAGCTCCATATTCCAACATTTAAAGGAAAATTTCTGACCACATTCACAATATGGAGGAATATTAACTAGCAATACAAGTATACTCCACTATGAAAAAAAATCAAATACTTCAAGCTCTCCGTTGTTTATAACAGATCGTATTTCAAACGCATTTTACAAAAGAAATTCAGAACTATCAATTAGATAACATTTTTGTGTAAGTAATTCACCCCTGAAGATGATCTTTAATAACACTGAAAATTCTTGGGAAACGGAGGAATGAAAGAAAAGAAAACTACGGCGCTTCCTTAATGAATTTAATAACATTTAGAAATTGTTGCGTTAGTTTGAGGGGATTATAAAATAGAAATAAAGTCTCCAGATTATTCAAGCAAGCACGCTTGAATGAAGATATGCTGTTCAATATATATATATATATATATATATATATATATATATATATATATATATATATATATATATATATATATATATATATATATTCATTCAATAACCACGTAGGCAAGGACTGGCCACTATTTTAAGATTCATGTGTTTGCGCACAATTTTCAGGTAGGCAGTAACTTGCAGTAATAAGAGGATTACCTTATATACCACCGGAGGAGTACAATTTGACAAGCAAACCAAACTCGCACAGTGGGTAGGGTAGAACATCCAGTCAAGATCTAAAATGAGAAAAAAATCAATCTGAAAAGGCTTGCCAGTATAGCAAAAAGCGCTCAATAAAAAAGAGAAACTGGTGTCATGGTACTGAAGCTGAAGCATTAAAATAAAACGTGCTCAACAGGACCAGACAACCAAATTCACGCTAGACCAAACCTTGGAATTATATATATATATATATATATATATATATATATATATACACGCACACACACACATATATATATACATGTGTGTGTGTGCGTGTGTGTGCGCGCGTGCGTGTGTGTGTGTGTGTGTGTGTTTATTTATGCAGAAATCTTTCATGTACATTTCATTGAATACGACAGAAAAGGCGCTTTGATGTACTTTTTTAAACAATTTCTCATGTGATCTAATATATTTTTTCTTTTCGGATGATAAATTTTACAAAAACTGTCCGATTATTCTTTCTATCCGAGCGCTTTCGGCTATACATTTAGATTAAAATATATTAACTGTTAACAAGAAATAGATTGTTCTATATATTTATTTATATAATGTATTCATTTTCAAAACACGGTCAAGATATTGTGTCCATGGTCATATATATATACATATATATATATGTACATATATATATATATATATATATATATATATATATATATATATATATATATATATATATATATATATATATATTGACGGAGAGAGAGAGAGAGAGAGAGAGCTATGGGTATGATAAAAGTAAACATATACGCACATATATATACACATGCATACAAATATATGTATCTTCGTTGTTATGTAACAGAGCTAATAAGTATACAGCCATGGTCAAAATCTTAAGACCAGATACAAAAGGGTTAAAAATATATATTTAAAATACTCAAAATATATTTGTGAAAGATTTACATTTAATTAGTAAATGTAGTTTATCAACCAACAAGTGAATATTTTAAGCTTTTAATTGATTAATTTAATCAACCATTTAAAAAAGGTTTATTTGGGTTGGTTATAAAGACCATGTAAATAAAAATAGCGAATACAGACCAAATAAGTTGCAAAAACATTTTAATTTTCTGTATATCCTCCATGTTTGCGAATTACTTCGAAAATTCGCTTTGGCATACTCATTATTAACTTCTGCATGAGGGTCCTTGGGATGCTCGCCCAGGATTTAAAAACTGCAGCACGAAGAGCACCCACAGTTTCAAATTGCGATCCATGTTTATAAACATCCTTTGCCATCCATTCCCAAACATTCTCGATTGGCTTTCGATTTGGGGAGCGTTCTGGAATGCAGTATTGTCTTGCTGGAAAATCCAGTTTTCACCACATAGATGATGACCTTCAGTAATTAGCGATGCCTTTTTTACATGTCAATGTAACTAGCAGCTGTTTGACGACCTTTTACCTCCTGTAACTCCATTGTACGAAAATGAATCCAAGACCATAATTGATCCACCTCCAGTGTGTCGTGTTGAGAGAATTTATTCTGGGACATCTTTTGCATGCCAGTAACGCTGAAAACCGTCTGGGCCATCAAGATTGAATTTTTTTCTCGTCTGAAAACAACACTTTATTCCATTTGTCCACATCCCAAGTTAATCGGAAGCAAATTGTAAATGTGAGGTTTTATGACAAAGAAAAAGGCGAGTCTTCTGGAGCCGTTTCAAGTTTTTACGCCCTTTCTTATTTAAATGCCGTCGAATTGTTCGAAAGCTGCATTCAGTATCTGTATTAGCTTTTATCTGATTTGCTGTTAGACTTGAATCTCTCTTAACTTCTCGCCTAATGCGTCTGTCTAGAGATGGTGAGCATTTTATTGGGGCAACCGCTTGATTTTTTAGAAGCATAAGCATCCGGATTTTTAATGACAGTTCAGCTATGGCCAATTTC
The DNA here is from genome assembly GCA_964036315.1 of Acanthosepion esculentum. Classification (NCBI taxonomy): domain Eukaryota; kingdom Metazoa; phylum Mollusca; class Cephalopoda; order Sepiida; family Sepiidae; genus Acanthosepion; species Acanthosepion esculentum. The sequence continues at coordinate 117,670,435 of OZ038480.1, forward strand.
AAGTTCAACAATCCTGCTCTGTTCAAACTTTGTTAAAATTTTACCCTAAGCCATTTTAAAATCTAAAATTTTATATTGGAAATGACCTACGTAGATGTCTACATGCCTGAAGCTATGAGCACACTGACTAGTTCTAAAATCTTTGTCCAGTAATTTTTTTACATATGGTCTTATCTTTATGACCAACCAAAAAAATCCTTTTTTCAATGTTTGTTTAAATTAATCAATTAAAAGCTTAAAACTTTCACTTGTTTGTTGATAAACTACATTTTCTCATTAAATGTAAACTTTTCGCAAATATATTTTGATTGAAGTAGCAGTATTTTATATTTTTTAACCCTTTTATATCTGGTCTTAAGATTTTGACCAGGGGTGTACCTTAGTAAATATACAAAATATCCAATCCCAATAGCAAGACTCGGAGTTCCATGTGATAGTGAAATCTTCAGTTACTGATTATATTATGACAGAGATAGAGCATCCAATAGCTTCATGTCTCGCACATCTCGCCTATGGAACACCGTTCCCTATTACTGTCTCCCTGACAAATACAATCTCCAACGGTTTAAGTGTAGCGTCAATCGACATCTCCAGTTGCCTTGATCTATCCACTTCCCTTCTCTACATCCTTTCATCTTTCATTCCTATCTGCTCTCGCTCCAAATCTTCTGTAACCCCCTTGCCTTGATCGACCCACTGTCTTTCTCTTTCTCCACATCCTCTCCTTTACCACTCCTATCTGATCTTCCTCCAACCCTTCTATAACCCCATGCGTGATAGTGGCCTCCAGCCTTGCTTGGGGTGATACGCTTAAAAAAAAAAATATATATATATAAAAGTGAACATTGAAGTCAACACTTAGATGCGACAGGCTGTTTCATGCGTGACACAATCGTCAGGCCATGTGTGCGTGTGTGTGTGTGTATATATATATATATATATATATATATATATATATATATATATATGAGACTATATTTTACTGCTTCTGCATAGGTAAACGCAAAAACTTTTAACATCAACTAGCAATAAAGCTGTTTGATCAATGCTGAATGTTGCCTCAATGTAAACTTCACTATTACCCCTTGTCAATACGCACTTTTGTTTAACCCTCTTCTGGCTCCATGCTTTCCAGTTAAATTCGATCATAAAAAATTAAAATGCAATATCTATTGTTATCTACTATCTTCCTGATTACTCATCTATTGTTCTCACTCCTTAGTGATGTTCTCTTTCCTAATCCTTTCACACCCAGTAACCACTTGTGTCTTAGTGGCTTTACTGCCTTACTTGTGGTAAATCCAATTAAAAAAAATCATCACCACGGGAACGTGAATCTCATAACGGTCAGAATATCATCAGCACCTGAGGATTGCAAGATCGCATGAAACTCCGAGTCGTGCTATCGACATTGAATATTGTATATATATATAATTTAATACATATAACAATTAACTATATATATATATATATATATATATATATATATATATATATATATATATATACATACACACATACATACATACATATATATATATATATATATGTATATTAACATCGAAATTTAATATGGATTAGAATTAACAGTATATATATATATATATATATATATATATATATATATATATATATATATATATATATATATATATGTTATGGTCCAACATCCTCACACCACGGTTAAAGTCCAGGGATAGGACCAAGGACGAACAACATGAACACAAAAGTAGAAAATAACAAAGATATATTACAACAGAAATATAATACAAGTAGTTGAAGGTGCTAGTATTAACTGTCAGTCTGGTTTAGAGTGAACTAATATATCTTGACTCATTAGGTCTCAACTCGTTCCTCCCCTCTCTCGCAGTATTTATAGAGTCAGGAAGAGTCCATTATCGTTATAGGTAAGTTCCCATATTTATATATATATATATACTGTTAATTGTTATATGTATTAAATTTCGATGTTATATATATATATATATATATATATATATATATATATATATATATATATATATATATATATATATATGTATGTATATATAAATATATATATATATATATATATATATATATATATATATATACTGTTAATTGTTATATGTATTAAATGTCGATGTTTATATATATATATATATATATATATATATATATATATATATATATATATGTATGTATATATAAATATATATATATATATATATATATATATATATATATATATATATATACCGTTAATTGTTATATGTATTAAATTTCGATGTTTTTTGTAAACAGTGAATATTAAAGCTAATATAGCAACAAAAACGGCAGAATTGAGTCACTGTCTGTCACTGTGTGTGTATCTAAATCTAAAAATAAATACGCTAAAATTCACCTTTATCCCTGCCGTGCGCCGACAGCTTAGTGGTAGAATTTCCGACTGACGCTAATTCAGTCAGGTTTCGATCCTAGCTAGCCACACTGATGAGCTGTGAAAACAGCGAAACAGTCTGTCTGTGGATGACAATAATATATATATATATATATTTACTGGTAATTGTTATATGTATTAAATGTCGATGTTTATATATATATATATATATATATATATATACTGTTAATTCTTATGTGTATTAAATTTCGATCTATGTCAAAAATTGAAGCAACTAAAAAATGATAGTAATCTGCAGTTCGAAAGAGGATTAACTGATTTTGTTGAATTGGATGCCCAATCAAATGCTATACTTCTCATGACATACATGTGCCAAACATCCAGCATTGTTTTCGGCATGTTTGCTTTATTAATGTAAAACTGCAGTGTGGCTAAAATCGATTCTAAATCATGTTGTTTTTTTTAACTTCCTTTATTAGCGTGATTTCAGGAAATAACATACTTTAATCAATTCAATCAGCAGTTTTCCTGATTATGTGCTTGTCTTTCAAAAGTAAAAGAAAAGAGAAACTAACGTACTAATTGTAGTAAACGTTGGCACGTTTTAAAACTGATTATCAATTACTTACGTTCGAAGGCAACCGCGCATAAAATCAATAACTTGCAATAAACAGTTGGTTCATTCGATTTATGACATCAATATCTAATTAATATGCCAATATTTCCGATGAATGTCCTCTTCTTATTTCCAGTTTTCTTGATTTGATCTTTGATGTGTTCCTTTACAAAGTCTTTACATATATACCTGAGATCGAAGGCCAAGTAAATTCTTTTTTTAAAACATTACAGCTCAAATTATATTGAAAGGTTCTTTCTGTGTATGAGAGCGCCGATCACCAACTCAAAATTTGTATCTTAATGTGTCTATCAGTATTTAATTTTAATCATTCCAAGTGCTCCTATTATTACCGCTTTACTGTTGTACTTAAATGCTATATTGTTGCAATTTCTATTTCCGGGTCGTTATATTTAGAATGTTAGTCAAATTACCTTCCTGAGATTATCAAACGGCGAATTATTTTATCTTTGATTTATTATTATTATTATTATTATTATTATTATTATTATTATTATTATTATTATTATTATTATTATTATTATTATTATTCCATTGATTTCTGGTGCCTACTCATTTCATACCGGTCAAAAATGGCATCAGGACATTTTACACTGAGCATTTTTGCCAAAAACCTTCACATACTTTACAAAGCCGAAGGTAAAGCTGTACTTGTCTGATTATTATCATTATTACTATTATTATTACTATTATTATTATTTTGACAAAAATTCCACATTCTAATATATATATATATATATATATATATATATATATATATATATATATATATATATATAAAAGTGAACATAGAAGTCAACACTTAGAGGCGACAGTCTGTTTCATGCTAGATGCAATCGTCAGGCCATATATATATATATATATATATATATATATATATATATATATATATATATATATATATATATATACACACTCTTAATTATTATATGTATCAAATTTCGATGTTAGTCAAAAATTGAAGCAAATAAAAACAATAGTTATCTGCAATACGAAAGAGGATATTTCAGTCAGTTATGTGCCATACGTGATACACGCTTAGGCGATCATGTATCTTTCAATGAGGAGGCAGATTCTTTTCCCGTATGTGGTTGCCATTTATTTCTGCGGTAGACCAGTTGCCATTCAAGGCTATAGAACCCGGTCTGTCCTGCTATTTACCCATAGCTGGGGGGAGAAGAAGAGATGGGGTATTTATATCTTTCCCAAGGGTATTAGCATGTAAGTGAATGTAACGGATTCGACTGGAATTCGAACTCAGTTCTTCGATTCCTCTTTCCTACCCGCTATCCATTACTCCACCGTGCCTCCGTGAGGACAGTTAGATTACTAACTTCCCGCGCCGGGGGAATGAACAGAATGATAAAATTGTTCCATATGATTTATACTAAGCTGTTTGACTAATTCCTCTTTGTAACTTATCAGCTAACGGAAAATGTCAAAATAAAAAAGATCACCATCATATTAAACTCTTTTCAGTTTCATGCCTTCACGCTGGTGGAGTTTTAATCCTTTTGACGTGTTCATTATCAGGAGAGTCGTTTTTTTTTCATTACAAGACCAGCAATATCTGTAAAAAAAACTTACAGTTTTTTGTGGATATATATATATTTTTTACTTTAAATTAAAAAAATAAACATAACTTAAAGAAGACAGAAATACTGTTGAAATAGTCTTTAACATTATTACTGTTCTTTTTTTGTTCTTTTATTAAATCGCATTCTTCTCTGTTGGAAAATATTGGAAGAGTTACATCAGTCATTTGTTTATTACTATTATTATTATTAATATTTTTATTTTTATTATTATTAATATGTTTTTACTATTATTAATATTATTATTATTAATATTTTATTATTATTATTATTATTTTTATTATTATTTTTATTTTTATTATTATTATTTTTATTATTATTAATATTATTATTATTATTCATAATATTTTATTATTATTATTAATATTTTTTTATTATTAATATTTTTATTATTATTATTAATATTTTTATTTTTATTATTATTAATATTATTATTATTATTATTCATAATATTTTATTATTATTATTAATATTTTTATTATTATTAATATTTTTATTATTATTATTAATATTATTATTATTATTCATAATATTTTATTATTATTATTAATATTTTTATTATTATTAATATTTTTATTATTATTATTAATATTATTATTATTAATATTATTATTAATATTATTATTATTATTAATCTTTTATAATTATTATTAATATTTTTATTATTATGAATATTTTTATTATTATTATGAATAATTTTATTTTCATTATTATTATTATTATTAATAATAATATTTTATTATTATTATTAACATTTTTATTATTATTAATATTTTTTTATTATTATTTATATTATTATTATTATTAATATTTTATTACTATTATTTATATTTTTATTATTAATATTTTTATCATCATTATTAATAATATTTTTATTATTATTAATATTTTATTATTATTATTATTTTTAATATTTTTATTATTATTATTATTATAAATATTTGTATTATTATTATTTTTATTTTCTTTGATATCTGGCGTTTACACATTTTTTTCCGGGTCTCACCCAGGGACCTAAGCTTAGAAATGGCACCATCCCACTTTCTACTGCAATAAATAAATAAATAAATAATTACATAGATAAAGCCCTTCGTAAAGTGTGGGCTGTACTTGTCAGAACTTGTTTTGTATCTCTTTGAGGCATGGACTTCCAGGGATCCCTTCAATTAGTCTACTGGAATCTTTTCCAACCAGTCCAAGGGCTCCAACTACAACAGGGATTGTTGATGTTCCCATGTGCCACATTTTTGAGATTTCTATTTCAAGGTCCTTGTATTTTGACAGCTTTTCGAATATTTTCAGAGATACATTGCAGTCTGCAGGGACAGCCATATCAATAAGGAGGCACTTATTTTGTTTGTGGTCTTTAATAACAATGTCTGGGCGGTTGGCTTTGATTGTTCTGTCAGTGTGTATTGTGTAGTCCCATAGAATTGTAACAGGTCCTATCTCCGTAACCGGGTCAGGGTGGTGTTCGTACCCGTTTCTTCCAGTTTCCTTCCCATAGGAGTTGCAAATTTTCCAGTGCAGATATTGGCCCACTCTGTCATGCCGGGTTTTATATTCAGTGGGTGCCAATATCGTGCAACCTGATATAAGATGATCAATGGTTTCTGGATTTTTGTCACAGAATCTGCATCTCGGGCTAACACAGTATTTTAGTATATGTGCTTGATAATTCCTAGTTAACAAGCATTGGTCCTGTGCAGCAATGATAAAACTTTCAGTTTCAGCTTTCAACCATGCACTACGTAGCTACGGATGGGTGCGGTTTTTGTCTACGTCAGCTTGTTTGGTACAGTCAGAGTATTGGTCGTGGAGCGGTTTATCTTGCCATTGTTTCTGTATCTGGTCGGTCGCATTTGTCTTTGCATTCTTTTTTAAGTATTTTGAAGCTTCAGCCGGTGTACAGTGATGTATTTGCATTTCTGCGCCCATTTGAAACTCCATTTTGAATTTGTCGGCTTCCTTTACTACAGAGTAAAGACACTTACTACTTTCATGTTCCTTGACACATACCATCATCCAGTCTTCTGTAATTTCCAAGTATCTTTGGAGGCCAATTGTTGTAGTTTTGTAGGATATTTCTAGTTGAACTAGTCCTCTCCCTCCTTCGGATCTGGGCACATACAGGCGATCAATATCAGCTTTGGGATGATGCATGCGGTAGCAAGTGAGGAACTTTCTCGTCTTGGCGTCCATTCGCTTAAGAACAATAAAGCTGTCTTGCACCACAGGAACAGCCAAGGTGTTTATGGCTGATATTCTGTTTTTTTTTTAGTTTATCTCGGTAATTAGTACCAGGCGTGTACGGCCTGTAGTAATCCTTTCTTACCATCTCCTTCATTTGGGGGTGTTGTATGCCATCTCCTTCACTAATTCCTAGGTACTTATGAGCTTCATCATGCTCCAATTCTCTAATCTTCGTGACAAAATCTAAATCTATTAAGGGTGCTTCTAAAATTCTACCTTTCTTGAATGTTACTTTAGCACATATATCTAATCCGAAGTTCATAACTATGTCGTAACTGAAGTATTATACAATATTAAGGAGGCCCTTCATCTCATTGTCGTCTTTGTCAAAGAGTTTGAGATCATCCATGTAGAGTATTTGATTGAATATTTTGTTATTTATTTTGTAACCATAGCTACTGTTGTTCAGTTCATGCGTAAGGAGGATTAAGGACAAACAAAACAGAAGGGGAGACAGAGAGTCTCCTTGAAAGATTCCACGTCGGATATTTAGTCGGTTGGATATGGCAGTGCCCCTGGTGTGACTAAGGTATAGTTTGGTGTTCCACATTCTCATGCTGTGCTTAAGGAAATTTAATACCACAGGTGAGACTTTGTACATTTCCAAAGTCTTAAGGATCCAAGAATGTGGAACACTGTCAAAGGCTTTACGATAATCAATCCACTCTGCACTGAGATTTCTACGTCTGCTCCTGCAATTTACCAGGATCATTTTATTTATCGGTAATTGATCTTTGCAGCCATATGAACCCCTCCTGCATCCCTTCTGTTCCAGCGGAAGAATGCTGTTTGTTTCGAAAAAGGAGTAAGCACGGTTCTTCATGACAGACGTGATCAACTTATACGTTGTGGAGAGACATGTTATCGGTCGATAATTGTTCGGGTCATCTGTTTCATTTTTTTTTGGTATGAGGTATGTAATACCTTCAGTAATCCATTCCGGGATTTTATTCGGATTATTTACAAGCGTTGATAATGTTTTCGCAAGTATTTTGTGGATAGACGAGAGATGATAAAGCCAGAAATTGGGAACCTTGTCATTTCTTGTGGATTTCCATTTTTGCGATTTCATTAGAGCATTCCTAACATCATCTGTGGATATGTTTTCCCATTCTTGCAGCGGTGTATCCAACATTCGTTCTTCTTCACGTCGGATCCATTCAGCATTTGGGTTATGTTCCTTCGGGCTGCTCCAAATATTTTCCAAAAATTTCTGTACAATATCAATCGATGGTGGCCTTTCGACGTGTATAGGTTTTTTTCCAATTTCCCTGTAAAATTTCTTAAGGCCCGTTTGGAATATTTTATTTTGGCGATAGAACCTACAACGTTTTTCGTATCGTCTTGTTCTCTGTACCTTTAGCTGAAGTTTCTGCTTCAGCATTTCCGTGGTTGGTGGAATGACAAGTAGGGATTTAATTTTGTGTTTCCTCTTGATCATTTTGCACTTGCGCGTGGAAATATTAGGGTTTCTGGTGAGCTCATCTAATATATAAAGGTCACATCTGATTTGTTTTATTTCTCGTAACAGTTTTGCTTTCCAAGCTGGCTCTCTATGTCTGTTAACTTTATTTATTGTCTTGACCCCAAGCTTCAGAGTCGATGCTAAAGCTGTTGCGTATATGACGTTGTTAACTTCAGTGATGTTTCCCGGTGGTTTATCTGTTAACAGTGTTTCCAGAACAGCGTTGTATATTTTCACAACGTGCTTGTTGGAATTCGTCATATGGATTTTGGGTAGCTGGTCTCTTTCTGACAATTGTATGAAAGTTACTTTGCTGAGTACTTGAATTACGTGGTTTTTCGCTTCGGTGATTTCCGATTTGTGGTTTTAAAGGAATTCTAACACAATTTACCTGAGGTCATATTCAGAGACATTGTTTGGAGAACTGCAGGTTGTGTTTAAGATAGAGTCTTTAATTTTATTTCCTAGGAGGTTATTTCATATTTCATTTGTTTTAGTTTTTACCTCATCCTCTGTCACATTACTTATTTCTACATTCATCCCATTACAGTTTGAGTGATGGGTCATAGTATTTTGTCTTATATCTAATTTTATCCTATCTATTTCTGTCTTTAAGAGGCTGTTGTTTCACATAATGTCCCTACGGAGATTAGCAAACAGGTTTGGATTGATGTTAGGTCTTATATCATTTCCCACCATACTTCTCCATATTTGGTATGTTTGATTGGTGGTGTTCTTTGCTGAGTTTTTGAGTGCAGTGAAGAAAGATGTCATAACGTGTCGGTACTCTTCGCAGGTCCATTTCGTTCGTTTTCTTTTTATTAGTCGATTTGGTATTGAGTCACTTGGTCCAATGTTGAAAATAATCCGGTTTTGGTGACCTAGTGTCTCTTCGTTAGTGGAGGAATTTGTTCCAGTAACAAATTTTTCGTCCTCAGACTGGTTCCTCTCTGAGGGACGCGGCCCTTGTTGACCCGGGTGACGACCGATCCGGTATGAAATTTTATTCGTATTCATTGAAATTGTTAGAAATTTGCGTTTTAACCTTGACGGCCAAGGGGTAATTTTTTTTTTTTGCTGGATGTCGGAGTAAACAGTTCGAAATTAAATGTGTAGATATAATGCTATATATACATTTTAAATACTATTAATAAAATAAAATAAAGGAATATAATATTATTAGAATAATTATTGTTATAAATGTTGTTGTTATATATGTGTATGTGTGTATATATATATATATATAAATTATCATAATTATAAAATAAAATTTTATTATTATTATTTTATTATTATTATTGCTGCTGTTATTATTCATGTTGTCGCTTAAAAAAATTAACGATAAAAATAGACAAATTGACTAGAAGTAAAAACAAAACAAAATAACGTTATAACTGGAAAGCATTTGCAATAAAATTGAAATTACGTTACTTAGCAAATAAAAAAATAAGAAAATGTAAGGTATTAAAATTCAAACTAAATGTTATAAAAGAACTTTCAATATTTGTTAATAATAATATTAATAATAGATTAAAAAAAAGAATCAGCGATAATGAGCTACTAGTCAAAGATAAACAAAATAAACATAAAAAAATGGTTTCCACTAATTCCGAAAATTACGTCCACTTTCGTAAAAACAACAGCAGATAAATAAATGTTACGCTTAGATATAAATAAATTAAAATTATTCATACCACTATATAATTAGTTAAACAAATAAAATAAAATACATTAAATTTTCTTATAACTCTTAGCGAGGAATTTCACTAGCGAAGCAACGATTGTTTTTTTTTTTTAAAGAAAAAGATAGAAAGAGAAAAAAAGAAGAAAAATCATTGAATACCACGACTAAAGATAGGTAAACATGTACAATAAAATTATAAATTACATATATTAAATACTTTAAATGAATAACATAACTAAAATATCATAAACTAATAAACAAGAAAATATAATGTATGATTAAAAATAAAAATAAAAAAAATAAAAATCGATACTTTCCTTAAAATCGCTTTCTTAGAGCCATGAAAAAAAAACACGTCCGTTTACTCCGACATCACCGTTCATATTATATTATTATTATTATTAATATTTTTATTATTATTATTATTTGTGTATGTTTCGTCCTGCTTTGTAACCTGTAGGTCCAGTTCCAAACCATGGTCCTATAGGAGAAATGTTATTTAATTGATAGGACTTTTATTTGTATAGAGTGACCCCAAAAAACGGAAACTTTTTAACAATCCAATAAAACCAAGAGTGATGGAAGAAAAATATTTACTTCATAGTAATTGAAACCTTAAAACATGCCATTTAAGAAACAATGATGGAATTTTCATTTTTTAAAAGTTACGTCCTGTAGATGGCGTCCACCTGTACGAATGCATTCTTGAAATCTGCTGTTGAGATCCCTATTTACTGCTGCAACATCCCAGCTGGGATACTGTGAATTTCATTCTCGTTACTAACATGGCGAAATGTTTACTTGCTCAAGGGCACTGTCTCGCAGTGTTGCCACTTGCTCATGTCTGGCAATACCTACTTCAAAATTTCCCGTTTTTTGGAGTCACCCTATATATGGGATGTTCCTAGTAGGGCGATTTTCTGGGCAATTTAACGTTGATGCTACCTGGGACACTGTTAGTAAAATTGTCCATTTCTTTTCTCACGAGACCTAGAGCTGCGATTACCATTGGTAAAGTCTCAGTCATAATTCCCCACATCCCGCTACTCTCCATCTCCATATCTATGTATTTGGGCAATTTCTCGATAATTTTCATGGAGGTGTTTCTCTCAGATGACATTGCTATGTCAGTAAGCATACATTTCCTGAATTTCTTGTTTTTATGATAATATCAGATATGTTGAGTTTTATTTCCCTGCCAGTTTGAATTGGCATGTCCCAGAGGATAGTTACATCATTATTTTTCGATAACTGTCTGGTTGTTGAACATACAATCTCTCAGTCGTTTCGATTGTGTGCTTGCATATCTTCCAGATGATATCATGTCTGGCATTGGCTAGTTTGTTGTTATTGATGTTTAGTCTGTTTGAGGTATGTTTTTCTCGCCAGATATTATAGGCGGCTTTGGTCGTCGTTTGGATTTAACGTAGCTGTGTAAAATGCTATCATTACTTCTATATACTCATTCCTAGAAGATTTATTTATTGTTTATTTTTGTGGGATTTTCTTTTAATGAGTAAAGAGGGCATCTGTGAGGACTGTTCTCGGCGAGGTTTCACTCTAGTTCTCGTAGAGTAGAGTTTGTTCCAGTTGAAGACTTTTCGATCCCAGTCTTGTCCCTCACTAGGGACTAATTTTTGTAGTCTTTGATTTTTATGTCTGCGTGGTTAGCTCTGATTTGGCTGTATATTATTATTATTATTATTATAATTATTATTAATATTAAATAATAATAATAATAATAATAATAATAATAATAATAATAATGATAATAATAATAATAATAATAATAATAATAATAATAATAATAATAATAATAATAATAATGAGTGTGAGAGAAGTACTTTAACAAAGTCATGCTAGGGTAAAATGTACGAAGCCCAGGATACCCTTCATGAGAACTACTCTGATAAGGGCATATTAACGCGCAGATCGCAGCAAAATTCGTGACAAGTTTTGATAAAACCAGCGCGCATTTTACAACTGGGTCCCAGTTCGAAATACCTCACGACATCCGGATCACTCGGTCCATAGAAAATTGAGTGTTTTCCCAAGTATGTAAATATGTCTGCTCAGATGTTTTAGTTGTCTCCCCCTGTTTTTACTGTTTTTCTTGTGTTTAAAATAACTTCAGAATTTAAAATTTTCTAGACCAGATTTACCAGAAGTCATTATTCAAAGTTTCGAATCGAATTTACACATTCCCATTTAGACAAAAATATACTCGTTATTGGAACTCGGTATCATGCCGTGACGTGTCTAAACCTGAGAAGTTTGGTCGGAATCAGGCGCAGCAGGTGTGATGGAAAACAGAAATCATGAACCCTAAAAATACAATCCTTCCTGTGAAACATAATGGAAATATGTTTATTTGCTATTTTAATGGAAATAGTACTGGTTCTATCTTCAAAGTCTCCGTCAATATGAACAAAAAGAAATTGCCAAAATATTTTAAAAGAAAATTGGAAATTTACTGCCAGGTAGAATTCTAGGTTTGAATGATTTTATATTTAATTTCATACTATCAATTTCCATTTTTTCTTCCAGGTAACAATATGTCAAAAACTGATTTAATTTTCCTGGTAAACATTAGTTCCTCAAGTTACATCTTCGACGCAGTATTAGAGTTAGGATTCAGTTCACAAATTCTTATGAACTATTGTAGAAAATACTTCCTCCGTCTTCTTCCCGTCTTGATTACTTTAACGCCATTTTGAATGCATCAAGAAAACGTTCAGCTTGACTATTTTTTTTCTTGAATGGTATGGGGGTTTTTTACATTTTAGCTGCAGAAGTCTGTTATATGCCATGCGTGATACACGCTTAGGCGATAGTGTATCTTTCGATACATTTTTTTTTCTTTTTAAGCTTTTCACCCCAGACAAGGCTGGAAGCCACTAGCACGCAAGGGGTTACAGAGGATTTGGAGCGAGAGCAAATAGGAGTGTTAGAGGAAAGGATGTGGAGAAGGATAGAGGATAGATCAAGGCAACTGGAGATGTCGATTGACGTTACACTTGAATAATTGGAGATTATAGTCGAAAGGGAAACAAGAAAAGGTGAGGGAGTTCCATAGGCGTGAGGTGCGAGATATGAAGCTATTGGAGTAGAAGAGACGTCTACATTTAACAGTTTCAACAGTGAAAGGGTGGGGACGGGATGCCAGCCTCGTAGGACGCTTGACTGACGAGGCAGTTTTTTCCGGCAGTAGGTTGCCATTTACTTCTGCAGTAGACAAGTTACCATCCAAGGCTATAGAACCTGGTCTGTCCTGCTATTTAGTCATAGCTGGGGGTAGAAGAAGCGGATTCATACCTTTCCCAAGGGTATTAGCACGTAAGTGGATTCGAGTGGAATTCGAACTCGGCTCTTCGATTCTTCAATCCAAGCCTCTATCCATACTCCATCGTGCCTCCTCAGCTTCTGCTGCATAGTATTTGCAAGTATTTTGAAAGTCACTCTAGTTGAGTAAATGAAAGTCACTCTAAGAAGTAAACTGCGTGCCATTATCAGACACTGTAGTATCTGCAACTCCACATCTCGAAAGCAGTTCATTTACCGTTACAGTGGAAGTAGGATTACACTTAAAGATTTCAGAGTATCTTGAAAAACTGTGGACGACAATCAAGTAATAAACACCATTTAAAGGTCCCGAGTAATCAACCTGCAACCGTAGACCAATGTTCATCAGTATTAATCTAGGAGTGGTAATTTACAAGTGGTAATCTTGTTGCTAGAGTACAACCTTGTATGACCTAACCAAACCTTAAATATCCTGGTCAACTTCTCATAAGGTATTTCATGTCCAAAATCTAACTGTTTAAAAATTCTTTTACGCATTCCAAAGATGGGAAGAGTGTGCGGATATATTACGCACGAACATAGATACATACAAAAATACAAATCACATACAATGCCTAGCATTCATTGGTTATTAAATCACTAATACATTTTCTACAGACAATTTACAAATCGCAGTAATGCGACAATTTAGTAATCGCTCTATTTTTAAGTACTCAATTTTGTACACTTTTGGGAGAGGCAAATCACAGAAGCTTTCTTAAGTCTCCCCAAAGCTCGCTCGCTGATTGGTCGATGCCAACCAATCAGATCGTTTGCACGTGAAGAATAATTTTTCCTGCGCAACGATTTGGAGCTTATAGTCGCTTATTTAAGCCAAGATTTTTCTTATCCCAATTAGTGAGAATTCAAGTGCCAAACGAATCCACGACAGTTGAAACCATCCGCCAACTTTCTCACTCACACACGCCACTCACATGCTGAACATAAACTCTTCTTATGCAGCAATATCTTTCAAGAACAATCATTACAAGAGACTCGCATGAACATTCTTCCAGTGAACTTTGAACCAAATAACTATTTTTCATTGAACACTAAAATAACACGTAAAGAGAGACAACTCTTGGTTAATTCAACCTTTTCTTACTTAAATGCATGCTTTCCTTCACATCGTTGTTTGATATTGTGCATCTTGTTAAATACATATTTTATGTGTAATGATGCGTTTTGGTTATCCTCTTTTGCGTGAGCCTTGTTTCCTAATCTAAAGTTAAATTATTGTGGTGAAGTCCGCCACAAGAGTATTGCAAGACAGAAAGATTTATTTGCAAACAAAGAAAAGAGTACTGAACTGCTACGTGACATATCCCCTCCTTTCGGCAGCGGAAGTTGGACGGTCTCCTCAAAAACGAAGGAGAGGCAACGGAGGTATGGTTCTACAGAAGGATGCTAAAGATATCATGGACCGAGTGTGTGAGCAAAGATTAGGTTTTGGAGAGGATGCAAACAAGGAGGAAGCTAATAATTTACATCAGGAAGAGGGAGCTGAAATTTCTGGAACACGTAATGAGAAAGGAGGGCCTGGAGAATCTGATACTCACAGGTCGAATAGAGAGAAAAAAGACAAGGAAAAGCAACGCATGACATACCTGGCAGGCTTAAGCAAGTTGATGACAGAATGTGGTCTGGGGGATTTGGTAGAGGTACGACACTTATTGAGAGCTACAAGGGATATGGGGAAGTGAAGAGCCATGATCGCCTACGTCCTGAAGGGACACGATACATAAAGAGAGAGATTCTTTTAGCATGCATACAGATGGAGAAAAAGATTTATTATATTCAGTAATATCCGATTTTTTTTCTTTGTTTCTATCTCACTTTTACGCCATTGATTATTTTTAAAATTTAGTCAACATTCTTGGATTGTATTTTAACTTCGTCCACAGACAAACGTAGTTCCCTTATTGTATTACACAAAACCAGTTTTAATACATTTTCAGAAAATAAAGAAGCAACTACTGTCCCTTCAAAAGGTTCCTTAAATTTTGAGATTAATTTGGACAAACCGTCTTCATGTCAAAATTTCTTTGATGGCAAATACTCTATCTTAAAATTATAATTTAGCAAAAATCGTTCCTCAACGTTAAAATCTGTTTGCAGTATTTATCGGAATACCATTTTGAAAACCGAATATATACAATAATGGGCAGCGGTTTATTTGCTGAATAAATTTCCTACAGTATATCATTTTGTGAATTCTTGTCACTGGATTCTCAGAACCCACGAGATATCTCTCCTCCAGGCCACTCGCCTTGCCGCTGACAGACGGCTGTATCTCCCCGCGACGCGTAACAGCACAAGCGGAAGGAAAAACACAAACAAACTAACCTTTTACTGCAAAAGTAATAGCTAGTGGTTATTTTTCGATTTGACTATACTATTTTCACTATTAGCGTTCTAGATGCATCAGCAACTGTTTTTACTTTACCATATTTGAATGTATCACACCTGCTCCAGTGTCATAATCGCTAGCATTTGATGCTACTATTTCTAAATAAGGACTGAAGTGAGTTAACGATAATTCACATGTTTACATAATCTCTATGTCTTCAAAAGATTTTTGACATTCATCGAACCAATTCCACACCGTACCTTTTTTCAATAATTTATTTAAAGGCGCTCTTAAATTGTGCATGTTTAAAGGTAGTAATGGCTTGCATGTCATAGAAATGATTGCAAATTAGCGACATTTTTCCGAGCAGGCATATTTTTTATAGAGCGTGTCCTTTATGTGTTTGTTCTAATTCTATTTGTATAAATTATTTTCCAAAGTATCTTATATTGCTCTTGAAAAATGGCATTTCTCCTCACTGAGTTTGAGCCTGTAATTCTTTATTCTGTTATACTTCTTGCGTTCTGAATGTTACCTTTTAACTTCACTTTTTATGAGTACACTGTCCAAATATGCACTGGCCAACACTAAGGCAGCATGCATCGTATCAATTATTTGCTGAAAAATGCTAGGTGCAACTTTGAGCCCCAAGCATAGCATATTAAAAATGTATAGACCTTTATGTGTATTATTTGTTAACAATTCTTACATTTTTTAGTCACTTCAATATGTAACTATCCGTCTGGCCGGTCAATTCTTCAAAAAAAAAATCTTCAAACATTTAATTTGTGAAAACGTTCTTTTGGGGATGGCAACGGATATATGCCATGTCGTAGACACTCATTTAACCTTGCAAAAAAAAAAAAACTACGCATACACGAATATTATTATTTTTGTTTTTACAAACACTTTTGGAGCTGCCCACACAGAATAGTCTGTAGGCGAAATAACTATTGGAGTTTCTAATATGTCAAGATCTTTTTAGTGGGTTCCACAACTGCAAAACCACATCCGGTTTATGCTTAAAACACAAGTAATAATTTATCTTTTAAGTGAAAAATTGTCGTCGCTTTAGTACATTTTCCAAGATCATCGGCGAACACTACAGGAAAATTCTTTTTTTTATCTACTTGTTTTAGAGACGTAGCAATACATTTCTTTTACAGAACGAATTAACGAGCAGACTCCACAAAGCAAACAGGTCCATCCAATCCGTGCCCAATAAATTCAACGTATGCCTGAGATTTTTAAAGTTTTACCGCTACACAAGACATTACATACAATTTCGCTTCGAAAACATTTCCTGAGACGCCACGAGCAATTTCTTCGTTTTCGTTAATGTAGGTTCATCGATATTTTTCCAAGTTTTTTCATTAATTATAGTAAATGTTGCTGCTTGTGTCAAATTGATATTTAACTTTGTGGTTAGTCATGTTAACTTTCTGTTCTGGGCATCATTCAAAATTTGAGTTGTCAATGAAACTTACAATATTAAAATGTCTTACATTTTTTTGGCTTTGAAATGTAATGACTTGTCTATGACCCAGTCTTTCATATTGTTAATATTTTTTTCGAACAGACAATCCGCAACTGCAACACATGTTCGGTGCAGTCATTGTGTTTGTCTTCTTTTTCTCCCTTTAGTACCACTGTCTGCATTTATACAATATCCCTTTCTTTGATTTTTGCTGTAAGGTTGAATTTTAAGTCTTGTTCAATATTTGTTATAATAAAACAGGATTCTGCCTCTTTACTCGAAAATAAACCTTGCACAAAAATTAAACAGTTAAATATATCTGGTCATAGTTCCTTCAGTTTAAATTTTACGAATTCCCCATTGACAATACCAGCATAATTAACAAAATCTTCGTCAAATTTTGTGAGATTTAAGAACTGACAATCTTTATCAAATACATGAGCTTCTTTCCTTAAAAATTTTAAGTTTCATCAAACGTAATATTTTCTTTTTTTTCAGGTCAAATGCACTTATGGACACAGATTCCTAAAAAGTAAATGTACCATTTTTTTTCATTTAGCCAGCCCTGTCAATTTAAAAAAGATCTTCGTACCTTCTATAACACGATAAAAAAGAAACACCTGTCACTGTAGTACTAGTTAGAATTTGTTTTGTGGTATTTTTTCAAACACCTGTATCGCGTGTTTCAATATCTGTAGAATTTGTTGTTACTGCTGCTACTGCTGTAGTCGTTGCAGCAACTGTTTTGCCTCAATTTCTCATTTCTCCATATTGCGAGTCTATTTCCAAACTTTGGTTGACGTAAATTCAAAACACCTGACAACGCCAGAATTATCATTAATTCAAACGTGACCTCCGAATCTTTGTCACCACTGTTATAATGTTCGTATAACGTTCATAGTTGTGGTTAATACTACTGTAAGAAAACGGTGGAACAAAATGTTGTGTGAAGAACAGATTTGTTCGCATAACAGACGCAGATTCATAATACAACAATAGAGGCGACCATAGTTCAGTGCGGCAATGCGTACGATTTAAACACGGGTTGAGATCCACTTTGCGACAGTCGTTCTATTCATATCAGATGGTC
>OZ038480.1:117691207-117696207 GCA_964036315.1 Acanthosepion esculentum
AAACAAAGTGGGAAGCCACTAGCATGCAAAGTGTTACAGAAAGTTGGAGCGAGAGCAAATAGGAATGATAGAGGAAAGGATGAAGAGAAGAATAGGGAATAGATCAAGGCATCTGGAAATGTCGATTGACATTACATTTGAATAGTTGATTATTGCTATCATGGAAACAAGAAAAGGGGGGGTTCCACAGTCGACAAGTGCGAGACATGAAGCTATTGGAGTAGAAGAGTCGACTACATTTAACAGTTTCGACAGTGAAAGGGTTAGAGCGAGATGCCAGCCTAGTTGAACGCTTAAATGAAGTCTGGGAACCAGCGAAAGCAGCTCATCGGAGCAGTCACCGTGAAAGTATCCTGTGAAATAAGACAGAGGGAAGCGGCGGCACGTCTGTGAGAGAGTGACTGAAGACGAGATGCCAGATCAGGGCCAATTACATTGCATATCCGCCTCTGGATTTTATCAAGGACCTTGAGACAAACAGAAGGGGCTCCAGACGATATATGGCAGCCATACTCCATGCAAAGGCGAATGGTTGATTTGTAGATTTGAAGAATCGACTCCGGCGAGCGTCGATAGTCGTATTTGTATGTATCTCTTTGAATTTCATTCTTAATCATTTTATTTAAATATTCCTTGATACTAATTCTTATTTTTCAATTTTTTTTAAATTGAAGTGAATTTAGTCTACCCCATTTTTGGAAACTTTATTTGAATATTACTTCTTTTGATTGTTTTTTCTGGCTCATGTAAGTATTAGACGTTATCTTCAATCCTGGCTCACAGAAGTGGAGTGTTCTTCTTCAACAAGAAAAGCATACTGGCACTTCAAGTTGAAACTAAATTGAAACTTTATTTTTCAGTTTCATTATATGTTGCTTGTTTGTCTTTTTGTTGTTTGTTTTTTGTTGCTTTTTGTATATATAAAAGGAGTGGGTAGGCTTTCCTATCGCTCGGTCAATACTCCTCCCCTTCTCTTGAAAAGGAGTAGAGTCTTATTCCTCGTTTCATTTGTCGCCATATTTATTACAACGTTTCGGCCGTTGTAGGCTCCGGCCTTCTTCAGGTGGTTAGAATGTCGAACGGAACTCTTTATTTCGCTCACTGGGGTAGACTGTTCTAAGTTCCACGTGTTTAATGGCAGTTATCAGTTATCTCCTGTTAATTCCCCTCTCCAAGTTCTCCACTCTCCTTAACCAGCTATTGAACTCACACTCTTTGGGTCCTGTCACTGGATCTTACCAACGCCTTTATACACTGTGCCATGTGTCCTTGAGGACATCTGTGTATGAATTTCTGGGTATTATAAACCTTATATCTTCAGCAACCGTTTTTTTAACCAGTGCTCATATTGCAATTTCTGCTGCTATTATCGTTTTTCTCTGGCAATCCTTATTTCTGGTTCCAATATTGTATTAATTTCTATGCTTGGTCGGCTCAGGAGATTTTTGTGGCCTAGCATATGTGCTGATTTCTTAAGTTTACGAATTTTTCCAGTGGTGTTCTTTGTCTATGATCTCAGCCTGACCCCACAGAGGGCGGTGATCTCCCCTTTTCTCTATATATGTGGTCAACCACGCCTTTTCCTTACCGAAATAACTCGACATGACCATAAACAATAAAAAAATAAACCTTATCCAGCTAAGAAATCACCAAAACCTATTATGAACTGCTCTTTACATCCATTATTTAATTCTTACTCTATTCAGATATTTTCTTAGATTCTTTCTTCTGTAAATATAATTTTCGACGTTTTTCTTTATTCAAGTCTTTTCCACAACTTCATATTTCTTCAAAATCCTACTTTATTCATGTCAATTATTCAAATTCTTTCTTTATTTACATATATTTTATTAAAATTCTTTTGTTTTATATCTGTTTTTCAACTTCGTTTACATCTTTTCTCCAACTTTTGACTTCGTTTACATTCTATCTTCAAATTCATCCATTG
The DNA here is from genome assembly GCA_964036315.1 of Acanthosepion esculentum. Taxonomy (NCBI): domain Eukaryota; kingdom Metazoa; phylum Mollusca; class Cephalopoda; order Sepiida; family Sepiidae; genus Acanthosepion; species Acanthosepion esculentum. Next base: position 117,693,156 of record OZ038480.1, read on the forward strand.
TGCAAATCATTTATTTAAATTCTTTTTTTTTACATCTATTATTTAAATTCTTACTTCGTTCGTGTCTTTTCTTCAATTTCCTATTTCGTTTATTTCCTTTCTTCAACTTACCTCTTTGTTAAAACGTTTTCGTCAAATAATTTCTTTGTTTACATTCCATTATATATATATATATATATATATATATATATATATATATATATATATATATTATATATATATTATATATATATATATATATATTATATATATATATATATATATATATATATATATATATATATATATATATATATATTATATGATGGACTCTCCCGTCGGTTTCAACGTATGAGGTTCCGACAACTGTGCTTATTCAACCCTGTGTGTAAGTCGCAAGTGACATTTCAGTCCTGCTAGTGATTTGCAAAGAAGTCTACAGATTGTGCAAGAGTGTGGATTGTTGGAGTGTATGGCCGGTACAGCAGCAGATATTTTAGTCCTTTCGCTAGTGTGACGAAGCTTGGTGATGTTTGATGCTGCATTGTTCTTGATGCCATTGTAGCAAGTAGTCCTCCACTCATTGCGATCAATTGCTATGTCCTCAAACGTAGCATGATCCATATTCGCAGCTGAGAGGTTACTTTTACAGTTTGTCCCTGTATCTAAGCAATGGTCGGCCCACGCTTCGATGACCACTGTCAAGTTGACTATACATGAGCATTTTTGGTATTCTGTTGTCTTACATACGTAGCACATGACCAGCCCAGCGTAATTGTGACCTCATGAGAAAGGAATCAATACCATCAATATTACACATGGTGAAAAGGTCAGCATTGGCCATCCTTTGGCTTGGGTTTATTCCACAAATTTCTCGAAGACAGCCCTTGTGAAATACATCCAACTGCTGAATTTGTCTTCTGTACAGTGTCCAGGACTCTGAACCATACAATAGTGTTGTAAGGACTACAGCCCTGTAGACTTGTATCTTGGTCTCAAGCCTAATGCCCCGGGGTTTCCAGAGTCGGTGACGAAGTTTCCCAAAGGCACTAGAGGCTTTTGGTATTCTATTGACTATCTCATCATCCAGTGTTCCACTTGAGTTAACCTTGCTACCAAGATATTTAAATATTTCCTATTTCCTTTGTTTTTGTACAAATGATGAATTAGCGCATCTTTAAAGTCTTGTGGGACATCCCCTGTCTCCAAATTTGGATAAATAATCCCAGTAATTTCTTCACAAGCTTTGTGCCACCATACTTAAAGATGTCTGGTGGGATTGCATCTTTACCTGGTGCTTTCCCAGATATAATTTGTTTAATAGGTACTAAAACTTCCTGAAAGGTTGGCAAAAGCGACAGCTCTGGAATTTCTGGACGTTGAGGAATTGATTCCAGAACACCCTCTTCAGTAGAAGATGTGTTGTTGAGGACATTATCGGAATGTTCCTTCCACCGTTTCAAAATTTCAGCCTTGTCTGTCAAGAGGTCCCCATTTGCTGAAGTAACCGGTGAGAGACTATTTTCCTGTGGACCAAACACTTTCTTCATACCTTCGTAAAAGGCTTTTGAGTCCTTCCTATCGAATGCTCCTTGAAGATAGGTAGCCTGTGGAGACCACCATGCCTCTTTCATTGTACGCAGGGCTCTTTGAACCTGGGCTTTACAGGTTGTGTAGGCTTTCTTTTTGCCTGGAGAGTTTTTATCCTCGATCCAAGATTTTTGTGAACTATGCATTTTCTGGATTAGAGCTTGTACTTCTTGGTTGTTCTCATCGAACCAATCCTGGTGCCTGCGGATGGGCAACCCGAGCACCTCAAGAGATGTTGAGTGAGTAGCTTCACGCAAAGCCTTCCAGGATGATTCAATGTCATTACTGATTTCCACAGAGTCCAGCGCTGCATCAAGCTTTTCCGCAAGTATAGTTTGCCGACCAACAGATTTTAAAGGCAAGGTGTTTATACGCTTTGGAACAGAAAACTTTTTCACTCTTCTGCGATTTAGATGGAGTGATGCTTTACTACGAAGCAGAGCGTGATCTGAAAGATAGCAAGTGGTATGAAAAGATCTTGTCAATTTGAAGTCGTTACGATCCCGTCTTTTTGTTATCACATAGTGAATCATGTGCCAGTCTGTGGAGCGCGGGTGCATCCATGTGGTCTTAAAGCGATTTTTCTGCTGAAAACATGTGTTTGTGATGCATATGTCAAAGTTTTTGCAGAAAGAAAGAAGTCTAAGTCCATTCGAATTCATATGTCCAATACCATGGTGACCCAGAACTCCTTCCCACGACTGAAAATCACTTCCAACCCGAGCATTAAAATCACCCATAAGGATAATCTTTATCTTTATATCGAATCCCAGAGATGACACTCCGAATTTGGTTGTAGAAGTTATCCTTTTCTTGCTCCGGGCTAGCCAAAGTTGGTACATAACAACTAACAAGAACTGCACGAGTATCGTGCTCCAGCTCTAGATTCAGTGTCATAATGCGGTCAGAAAAACCCTCAGGAAGCAATGGAAGAGTACGAGCTAAGTCAGATCTTATGGCAAAGCCAACACCTGAATGACGTGGCTCAGTTTCGCTCTTCCCACTCCAATAAAAATCATATCCACCTTTCACCTCAGTCAAGGGTGATATGCCCGCAAGTTGAGTTTCATTAAGTGCCGCTATGTCGATATTATACTTTTTCAGTTCAAGACATACAAGGGCTGTTTTTCGCTCTGGTGAAGAGTCATTATCCTGAAGCGTTCTCACGTTCCAAGATCCGAAGAAAAATGTGTTGTATTTCGAATTGTTTTGACTGCGTGATTGGATACCCAGACAACTGCAGTTTGCTGCCAAGGTTAAAGTGAGCATGCAATGTTTAGGGCTCCTTTTCTCGCCCCCACCCCAGTTAAGAGGAAAGCAGTGCTAATCCTAAATAGGCCTACTTTCTCACCGATGGAGGACACGAACCGCACAATTGCTCACGGATTTTGTGCTAGAACGACCATCACCCATCGGCCTGCCATTGTGCAGTTATCCAGCTAGAGACTCCCAGCAATATCCTTTGCCTGTCCCCGTCGCTATC
>OZ038480.1:117703707-117711207 GCA_964036315.1 Acanthosepion esculentum
AAATTTAATGTCGGTCGTTATCGTCTGTCTTCTTAATTGTTGTTCTTTTACTGTTCTCTCTCTTTAATAATAGTTTTTTTTTCATATTCTCTAACACTCAGTAACTCTTTGCGTCCAAGTGGGTCTAATGCATTGCTTGGGGTGAAATCATAAAAAAAAATAGCAACAAAAACATCAACCTTCAACGGCAGCATATAAATTTACGGAATTAAGATTATATATAGAACCACTACAATGCAGTCAATCTTAGAGTAGAAAACGTCAACTTTATTCAAGTTTATGTCTTATATGTTATAGGTCCAGACGCGCACTTTAATTTAGCACTCATTCACTCTCAGCTATGTTGATTCGTAAGCAATATCACCTGCGTTGTGATTGCAAATTCTGTCTATATAAAAGATATGGATGCAAATCTTGCAAAATGACTGCGAATTTCATAACTTGCATGATATATACATAAGTACATAAGACGGTTAATTAATACAAACCTATCATGATATAATCTATATTCAATATCAAAATGAATAATTTATTCAATGGCTTACATCATTTTCAACTTCAAGTCGCCCATGATAAACTGCGCAACTCTTAACTAGAATTTCTTAGCTCTTTGACTTTATTTAATAACAAAGAAGGTATCACAGAGCATTGTCAAAGGCACCAGCACCCATATTTTCTCCAAGTTTGTGGGAGATTGCAGTATATCTGTATTTGGCAAGATGGACCCTCTGAGCCCATTATACTTCAGCTTGGTGTTGAATTCAAAGACTTCTAGACTTTTTGTTACCTAAAGACAAAGGAGCTCACTCTAACCTGCTATTTAACCCATGGATGGAGTAAAGTGGATTCAGGCCTTTTCAAAAGGAGTTTCAGTATCCATGATGCCAAAGTATTTGACCTCTTTCGCGTCAGAAAATATTTTGGGCCAAAATGTACCAGAAGTACCTGAGCACTGTTTGGCACCTTTCCAGCCTTCTGGCCATTGTGGAATTTCAGGAGATTCTTTGGAATCACAGTGCGTGTGTTAGGGTCTAATTTGTGATGCATGTTCATCGTGACGATCTTAGAGTCTACTTTTAATCTGACAGCTGTCTAACGCTTTGATATTGTCCGGTCTTTTGCGATTTTAGTTTCAATGACGTTTCTGAAGTCTTAATTCAATTATTGTCACGACTGGCGTCCTGATATCTATGGATATATTCGCCTATCTTTATGGTATTATTGACATTGTAAATACTATGTGAATAACGCAAATTTGAAACACTTTGCCGTTTTTCTTTTTCTTGATCGATTCTACATGATGTTCATGAAAAAGTAGGCGTATATTAATAACTGGAATTATAATCTTTCTCCTGTCTTTTCTTTTACATCATTTCGTGTAGTGATTGGAATGAAATCTTATTTTAAATATTACTGCAAGCTTTGCTTCTGTGGTGGATTCCAGGAATGGAATCCTGCACAAATAAATAAACAGCGCCAGTAATTGAGATAGAAAAATAAGTGTATTAGACGTAAAAATACAGACTTTAAGTGAAGATTAGTAGTCCAAGAATGCAGGTTAGTAGAAAGTATATGTACAAGTCTCTGTAAGTGAAGCCGTAATTATCACTCTCGCTGGACACTCGTATAACTCTCTGTGAACACCCTGTGTACAATCTCCGTATCTCTCACTCTGACTCAACGTATCTCCACCTTGACTCAACGTATCTCAACCTGCAGGTATTCTCTCTGTCAGTATAAGTATACTTTGGACGAATCCATCTCGTGTAAAAGGGTCTGCCCCACAACAGCTTCCCTATTCTTTTTTCATTGAAGGCGATAAAAGCACTAACAGACAAGAGGTTATTGAGATTGAAAGAAAATGAGAAAACATTAATGAGGAGAAAAAACAAAAACAATAAGATTAAAAACGGTACAAGATGACGATTGACGTTACATTTAAATTTTTGAAGATTTTAGCTGCCAGAAAAAAACAGGATGTCGGAAGAGAGTTCCACAGTTTAAAAATACGATAGAAAAGAAAAACTATTAGATTAGATATTATGGATATATCTAGCTATTTCAACAGTAAAATAATGTCAGTATATTTCTAAACTAAAATTCATGAGATCGAAGTACCAAAGAGAAAATCTTTACAGAAAATCTTTATAGAAAAAGACACAAATAAGCTACGTAAATAGCAGGGTCGATAACATTGCAGATTCTTCTTGGGAATTTGTCTAGAATCCCATGATATATAGCAAGAGCACGGCGGAGTAATGGATAACGGCTCGGATTAATGAATCAGAGAGCCGAGTTCGAATTCCAGTCGAATCCATTACATTCATTTACGTGCTATTAACCTTGGGAAAAGTATGAATCATCTTTTCCTCACCAACTGTGGACAGACCGAATTCTATAGCTATGGACTGGTCTACCGCAGAAAGAAATGGCAACATACTGCGGGCAAAAAAATCTGACTCGTCAGTCTTTTTTCAAAAGATACATGATCGCCTAAGAGTGTATCACGCATGGCACATGACTAACATGATAGCAACAGACCAGACGTGGCAGCAATATTCAATGCATGGACGAATCCTAGAAATATAAAGTTGCAAGATTAATTCTTACGAGAGAAACTCTCTGGCGCGACACAGTGAACAAACTTTCCTTGTAGTCGACCTAACAATTGATTCAGTATAATCACTCCACTTCATGTCAGTGGGAAATGAGAAGTTGCTTTCTCGGAGGTTCACTTTCGCTATAATGTTGGCGAGCAAAAATGGTTAAGATGACTAAAAGACAGCAGACTGATTTTTTAGGCGCTAAAATGGACAAAGTCATTTTCCCTCGGTTACCAGCAGATTGGAAATCTCTTTCGAGACCAGCCGCTAATTTAAATTTATCGTGCCAACCAAACTTACTAGTAAGACAGGTGTAATTAGTTGTATCATCAGCACAGATACCGAGACGGCAACTAATGACATAGGGACGGTGTATAAGAAACGAATATCAATTTGCCTGTTATGAAATACTTTCTAATCAACTATATACAATTATAGTAATTAGGATTTCCTAGTAAGGAATTCACGCCAGATGGTATAAATGGAATTTAATAACAATAATGAACATTTGCCATATGGGAAGTTGGTCCCTGATTATCCTAATTTTACTGATCCAATCCTCAGAGATACCAAAGTATCACACCAGAACATCAAGAGAGACAGGAAATCAGAGATTTGACCTGGAAAGGGATCTCACAGACAGCAAGATGCAGGTTCGCACTTCATAGGGTGTCAGTGTAAACCTGTGGTCGACCCAGTGGCGCTTAGGAAGTACACGCTTGATAAAACAGGTTGACTGAAAGACATATAAATACCCAACTCGAAAGGGAAAGGACGGAGAGATTCATTCTCGTGAGAAGATCCACTTTTGAGGAAAGTCCTAAAGACAGACACCTATGCGCTGAAGTTCGGCTGTGTATAAACAATAATTTTACATATGCGTGATGTAGTTTGGCTTTCTTCTACGTCTTTGCATCGATGGCGTTACAACTGAACATAAAGAAACATTCCTTTACGTATGACGATTCTACATTTTACCCATCAGTAAGGCAAACGCCTTAATAAACGATAAATATTATTGAAAGTGTCCTGATAGATTATTTTTCGAAATATAAATTTTACTGTTTTACGGCATTGTTTTTAATTGATCAAAATTAATTTAAATATTAGAAAAATGAATATATTTTAACTTATAGGAAGGCAAAGTGCGTAGTATGCTCTGTCCTCCGCGTATGCGATTTGAGCCAAATAAATGAGTTTGATTCGTTGATCTATTTTTACGGATTATCAACCTTTTGCAGGTTATTTAAAACCAAAAACTAGAAAGAATTTTTTTATGGAAATCTTAATGATATTTTGATACAAGTACTAATTTATCCATACCTGAAAGACAAGAAGTGGATTCACAACTTTACCAAGGTTATTTATGCGTAGGGATTTAAGGAACCTGACTGGAATTGGAACCCTACTCTCCGAGGCGTTATCCTTTACGCCACTCGCACATCCAACCTTATAGCACCTGGTATTCCCGAGTTTTTACCCATCTAGGTACTTGCAAGGCTTGACGTTGCTTCGGTGATCGTATGTAAACCGTTCTTTCAACGTAATATTGCCGTAAGCCGAACAAATAGGCACATACAAAAAACAGCAAGTTAGTCTGCTTCCAGAAAATTCGTCCGTAATACATTGCTAGTGTTTCGTCACTATGATCTCCATTTTTGTGACCCTTAACTAAAGGGCCAAATTAGACTTGCGATCATTTTTAAGAAGATCTTCTTCGCGTGCTGCGTGTTCGATTCTGAATAGGGCTGCTGGTCTTATAGTTCTGTCTCAGACTGTATTAAAATTAAGAAACAGCTGTTGAGTAAACTAATAGGAAACAGCGCGTTCGTTAGAGTCACCTGTTTCATTTCCATGAGATCTCAGATTATTAGTGTTCCATGAGTAACTGAAAAAATACGGGAATATATTCATATGATCCGTACCTTCTACTGGGAACAAATAGTTTGCATCCCGTAATTATCAGCGTGTATTCCTGCCGATTTTTTAGCGCATAGATGCGGTGATTTTAAGGGATCTGATTCCTAATCTTCTGCTTAAAAATGTCTCCGAGTTTGTAAAGCCACTGAAAGTCTTCGCAAGTATTCAGTTTCCGCACGAAAATCATATCTTCTTAGAGCAAACAATGATTAACCAATCAGAATTCACAGAATGATATACACGGCTGCTGACTGTGGCTTCTGTTACTTCCATGAGTTTGTGTCCAAGGCCGATGGCATCTTATAAAAATATTTACACATAGATGCGGAGACAAATAAAAAAAGATGAGTGTGAAACAAGTAGTTCATATATATTTGAATGAAAGAGAAAAAAACTAAGTAGGTAGAGAAAATGGGAGGTTAGGTTGAAGAAAGAAAGAACTTGATGAAGATAAATAAAAGACAGACAGAAATGAAGATAAAGATGGAAAAGTAAAGAAGAAAGAAAGAAAGAAAGAAATAAAGAAAACATTTGAAAATAAATAAATAGGGAGAGAAATAAATTAAGCTACGGACAGGAATGAAGATAAAGATGGATATGTAAAGAGGAATGAAAGAAAGAATAATGGGAAAAAGAAAGAAAGAATGTAAGAAATAAAGCATTCAAAGGAATGAAGATTTAAAGAAGGAGAAAAGAAATAAATTGAGAAAGAAAAACGAGAAAAATATTGTAAAAATAAAATATGAAAGAATGGAAAAATACCGAAGTTAGAGAAGACAAAAAGGAAAAAAATGAAGAAAAAATTACAGGAAAAGGGGAAAAATAAAAACAGATAAAGAAGGAAAAGAAAAAATTTAAAAAGGAAAAAGAAAACATTAAAAAGGGCAAGAAAAAATCAAAGAAAGAATGATTGAAAAATGAAACGAAGGAAAGAATGAAAATATGGAAAAAAATCCCTGTGAATCGAACCGAAAAATGTGTTGCACAATTTATTACCGCGACTTTACGAATTTAAGCGCAATACCAGATTGGCAGTTAGGTCTCATCATTTTACCGTTGGAATTGCTAGTGGTAATCATACGTTACTACAAGCTAACAATTTCTTCTGTGGCACTTCTCGTTTGTGGAACTCGCTTCCGGTTTCTTGCTTTTCAGACAACTTTAATTTTTTTACAAATTAAACGTAATGTTAATCGTCATCATCTTTCTCCTTGAATCCTGTTCTTTTATTGCCCTAACTTCTTAATCATTCTTTTCTCCGTTACCTTCATACCCAGTAGACACCCGCGTCTTAATGCTTTTATACCCTTGCTGGTGTGAAACGATCAAAAAATATAAAAAAATTAAAGATTAGACGACAGTGAATATGAACACAAAAAAAGAAGAAAAAAATCATTAAATATAAGAAACGCTCAAATGAATATCCATATCTGTGAAAAAAGGTATCAAGAAAAGTGCTATAACTAATCTAAGAAATGATAATATCCATTTTGTTTTAAATTTCGGCATTTGTCTTTTTATTAAATTATTTGACAATGTACTAAGGGTTCAAGTCAACTCCGAACTGATTAAACATCACGCCCCGCCAGGTTTTATTTCAGGCAAACAATATGGCTTTCGCTTCTCTAGGTTAACTGTTGATGGGTTAACGATTATTGCTGAAAGACTCTGCTATGCTTTAGATAAGAATGTTGAAGCTCGGATTGATGCTTTGGGCATCTCGAAAGCGTTCGTCGGGGTTTGGCATAAAGTAGAATGTTTCATGCGTAAATTCTCTTCTTAACTCATCGGGAGAATCCTTGCCTGACTTTCCACTTAGAACTCAGTCTCTATTGAGTGATACGCATATAACCCCGTTCACGCTTTCTGCTATCAACTCTAATCTGGATCCCCACAATGTTGACCTGCTGATATTCCTGTAATAGTCCTTAAGAAACGTGCTCCCGAACTGGCTCTTGTTCTCTCTAAACTGTGTAGAAAGTGCCTCGCCTACCTCTTGTTTTCCCTGCTTGTTGGAAATCCTCCTCTGTTGTTTCCCTGCCCTTGTTTATTCCTCTCTTGTTCTAGTCTTTAAGAACTCAGGTGAACCACTCGACCATTCCAACTATCAGCCTTTTAGCGCTCTACTTTCTTTTTTATTAAACTGCTAGAAGCACTAAGCGACGCTAAATTGGTTCGGCATCTCAACTCGCAGAGCCTTCTTTAAGACAAGCAATATGGCTTTCGCTTCTCTAGGTTAACTGTCGATGGGTTAACGATCATTGCTTAAAGAGTCTGTCAAGCTTTAGATAAGAATATTTAAGCTCGGGTTGTTGATATCCCAAAAACCGCCTGGCAGGATTTGTCATGTTGGATCTCTTCACAAGTTGAAGGATTATATTTTTTCTGGTCGAATTTTCTTTTTGATGCAATCTTTCATATCAAATCCTGCTTATAAGTTTGTTCTTGAACTACCACTCCTCTAGGTCTTTCTATATAAATTCAGCTATGGTCCAAGTCTCTATGCTTGGAGTTACTTTACTCCTAATTTTTATCAGCGAGCTTCCACATATCAGTTCTCAAGCTAGCTGTCTTTGCTGATGACACAACTATTTATTCCTTTATTAATGGTGAATCTGATAGAGTGACAAGTCAAATTGGTTGCTGATCTCGCAAATGACCTTCAGTCTGTTGTCAACGGGCGCAAGAAATGGCTTGGTAATTTTAAATCCCCACCAAAATAAAACTACTCTTGTAATTTTGATACTAAAAGCCAGAAGAGTAACTAATTGCTCTTTCTTCGTCTCACGTTTTCTACTGACACATAGTGCAATCAGGGTCTGCATGTCTTACTTCCGAAACCACTGACCGGGATAGTTGTTTTTTGGGGCAGCATTGTGGCCATTTTTTAAGAATTGTTTTATGGCCACCGCCATTATTTTAATTATTTTTTAACTGAAGTTATATTGTCAGTCATCAACTAATAATATATTGTGTA
>OZ038480.1:117716207-117778918 GCA_964036315.1 Acanthosepion esculentum
GGTTGTGTCAAACGTCAGCATCTGGATTATACCATTCTTCTGGCGTTGATTTACATGTGCTATCTATTTTAGCTGGTGTTATTGTTGAAAGTCCTTAAGTGATGTGGTTTTTGTTATTTGGTACAGTTCTTTTTTTAATGATTCTATAGACATTTTTAACCGTTAACCCGAGAAAGTGATTTTATGCAACTGAGTGTTTAGATATTGCTGAACGTTTTTGGCGCCATATATGATAGTCTCGATTTGACGAGGCTATTTCGAAATATGTCTCAAGTTAAGGTTAGTTTAATGTTTTGATATTGCAACAATTTATGGTATTGACTGAAACTACCCCTAGCACAGCTTATTCTATGTTCCAGTGCCAGTCGAACTCTCTGACTTCGGGCAGATCGGAACTCAGACGAGGCTATGCCGAAGGGCAGAGTCTCGTCTGTGGTGGTAGACAGCTACACGACCCCGTGGGGAATTTTTGCCTGTGCCTACGGGATCGCTTTTCACCCCGCATTAAAAACGCCTTCTACCACATCCTGCCTCGCAGGGGGAAGGCAAATATCCTTGCTTCGGGAATTACTAGACTGTCACCCGATTCCTTGTCTTTCAATAGTGTGTTATCTTTTACAATAAACCTCTTTTCTTTGTTTGCAACCTCTTTAAGGATAAGTAGTCTAAAATGGAAATCTCAGAATTCAAACCTTGAAAATAGCCACTGGCAAATATCCACTATCTTTCATAATAGTTCATGGTGCAGAGTCCAGATCACCTACGTCTCGAAGGTATATTACATAAAAAAAAAAACAACTTTTGTGATCATCAAGTTCAGAATGTTTGCTTCGTGTTAATCTGTTCAAAATCTTTCCTTAACGTTTAACAATAATTTCTGAGGCATGATGTTCACTTGGTGTCTTTTCCCTCCATAGCTAACCTCAGGTCATTTCTGTTAGTTTTCAGAGTTGTCAACTCATAATTTCGAAATCATTAATTTTCTTGGTAGAGAGTTTAGACATGAAGCTGTTTACCTCACTTTGCGTGATACCTGTCGGTTCGGCTTGAAATTTTTCCCCAATTGCACGAATAGGCTTACTTATTGCTGGTATCCCTCCCACTCTCTTCGGAATGAAAAGATCGATGAGAATTCGTACACATAAATTAACCAGACAACAGAGGGCTGTTCAAGCAAGATTAACAAAATGCCGTTATAAAAATTGTGGAGAAATTGTATACCCCATGGACAAAGGACATTTCGAGAGGAAACATTACAAACTGAATTTTTTGTCAAACGATCAATTAAATATGTTAGAATGGCCAAATAAAAGAATTGAAATTTAATTCTTAAAATAGCCCAAAATTCACATGTTGTTCAAAGTAGTTCTTCGAATGTTTGCTTAAAACAATATCAAATTCATAATTGAACAGGATAAATATATTTCACATATTTTTGTTCTTATCAGATCATTGCAAATGTTTGGTTTGGTTATTTATTGCCGACACAATTTTTTTTTGGGGGGGGAAAGAGAGAGAGAGATTGGTTTGTTTTGTTTTACGGCATATCAACCTAAATGGGTTATTTAATGCCGACAAAATATTTATTACTGGTAATATTTTTTTCAAATAGATAGATAGATTTTTTTATGGTATATCAACCTCAATGGGTTATTTGAGGCCGACAAAATTTTTATTTCTGGTAGCATTTTTTTCAAACATGTATTGCTAATAATATTTTTCCTTCAAAAAATCTATTTCTGACAATATTTTTTCAAAAAAGTATTTCTGGTATTTTTTTTTTCGTCTGAAATCTATTGCTGATAATAATCTATTGCTGGTAATAATTTCTGTTTTTACAAAGTATTTCTGGTATTAAGACCTATTTTTACACTTTCATAGTGTTTTGACCACCTTTAGATTGAACCACCTGCCCACAGCTGGGACCCCCACAGGTGCTACCACCCTGGTTTTAGGGTGGACCTGGGAACGCTAACAATTACCAAATGGTTCCACGCTCCTCAAAACCTCCTGATCAGAGGCCTTGCTGCTGGACGTAGTTTATCGTCTTACCCAGGAATCGGATGTAGTTTATAGTCATACCCAGGACGGTCAAAGGTTTGTACCCAATTTTCGTTGTTAATATAAAATGACCGTAACTTAACACAGGCGATTTCTTGTGTGTTCCAGATGGAAATTTTTCATCATTCAGTTGCCATTCAAACTTGGTGAATGTTGTCGGTTTATCAACAAAGAGTCCAACTTTTCATCTTCTATCTTTTAGGTCAGTCAGGGGCAAAGTGGGATCCGCAGGCCACATGCAGCCCGTTTCATTTTCTTAATTGCACGCCTATGATGAATATAAGGTTTATTAAAATGTTGTTTATTCCGTTTCGTCCTCACTTATTCACTTACATTTTCTCATGCATAACCACATACATAAGCAATGATTAGGCACAACGTTTCTTGAATTCTGTAACTTTTCCTTTAAGGTAACGTTTTCATCATTTTAAACGATTGGTGATTTTCACTAAGGAAGACCATGCGTATTAATATCATTTGCTTTAGAAACAGGATGTTCAAAATATTTTTTCGTCTAGAGAAGAAATATATATTTTTTATGTAAAAATTATATTGTTTTTTTTTTAAATGAATAAATAAGAAACAAATCACATGAAGTAGTGTGTTAATAACTGTCATCTGTGATAAAATTATAACGGGACGCCATTTTGTTTTAATTATTGAGAAATCTTTTCTATAAAACAATCAACCTTTCACCATTTATATGGCAGATGCTAACGCATATGGTCTTCTGTGATGAAAACGGCTGAGACAGATTCAATGAAAAATACCTTCAATCTTTTCGGAGTGCGGCCCGCCTTAGGATCAGCCATATCTGATGCGGCCCACGGGCTGATAAAAGTTTTAGGCATTCATTTGCATTTCAGAAAGGAGTTAGCGTCAGAACGGTGATCAGAAAAAAAAACATTACAAGGTTTATTTGAATCATGCCCCGGCTGTTTCTGTGGTCGCAGAATGGTTTTATCAGATTTCGACAGGGTGATCATAGCCTAAGCGATCAACCACATGTTGCAAAGCAGATCGTACAGAAGCTTAGAATCTTGAAATGGGAAATCCAGTAGTACCCACCCTATTTTACTGATTTAGCTCCTTCGAATTTTCATTTGTCCCGCCGTCCTGGGTATGACGATAAACTACTTCCAGCAACAAGGCCTCTGATCAGGAGGTTTTGAGGAGCGTGGAACCATCTATTAATTGCTAGTGTTCCCAGGTTCACCCTGATCCGGGGTGGTAGAACCTGTTAGACCCCAGCTATAGGCAAATAGTTAACCCCCAAACTGAAGTAAAAAAAACTATGAAAATGTAAAAACAGGTTTTAATAACAGAAATAATTTGTAAAAAAAAAAAATTATTACCAGCAATACATTATTTCAGCAATACATTTTTGAAGGAAAAATTGTTACCAGCAATACAAATTTTGTCAGCATTAAATAACCCATTAAATAACCCATTGCGGTTGCTATACCGTAAAACAAACTCAAACAAACCAACCAATCATTTGTGCCGGTCTCTACAGAACAATTAAAAAATATCTCTGGATATTCAATAGCAAAATATCTAACAACTTTTTCCCCACCAAAAAATACCTGTTATGAATGATCAAGAGTGGTCGCCCCTTTTTTTTACTGGGACTATAAAAGGACACCATAAGCGAACCTTACATTCACAGTTGAATAAAACTTTATTACAGCCTACACCTGCGTACTTCTGTCATCACAATGCCATCAACAAGATATCAGATGAATGGTGAGACTGTGGTGATATGCAAATTAGATTGTAAATAAGTGAGAAGGCTTCTACATTCGTGAGTAGAGTTATCTTTCCTTGACTATACCGCGTACTCGCGAGAACTTTACATGATTCAACAAAGATATTTGTTAAAACAATGAAGACTGTACTTGACTAATAAATGTTTTTTTTTGTGAGTATCTAAAATGTTGGTTTTAATTTTCTAATCGGGCACAAACTTTTTCACTTGATCTAATACTTATAATCAACTTTTATTTTCAACGAAGTTTCTTTTCGCTTCTTTTGTTTTACCGATTATCACATATTCTCAGTGTATTTAATTCAGAATTCTGTCGTTTTGACAAAATATATATAGACATATTTTTGGTTTGCTAAGAGTAAGAAAAAAAGTAGCCACAGGTCTGATTTCGATATGATTTATAAACGTAAACATAGGCGTGATTTGAACAAGAGACAAAAACGTAGGCATAGGTCTAGTTTGAACGAATGTGTAAAGTGTACACACGGAATAAACAGGTGGTCGTTTCTTTTGTGAAGTGGGGTACTTCTCTGCAACGGGGTGCATTTGGCGGGAAAATAGCATGTGGGTTAACAATGAAGAGTAATTGGTGGTTAACCTGACTCTGAAAAAACGAACATTGATTTGCTCGTCTCCTCTCCTTCGTGCTTATGTGTAACCGCATCAACGTAAACATCACTTTAGTGTGTGTGTGTGTGTGTGTGTGTGTGTGTGTGTGTGTGTGTGTGTGTGTGAATGAAAAAATGGGACCTATATGATCACGATAAATATCGAACGTTCAGTTGAACCATTTCAGAATTAATGAAGACGGTGTTTATGTTAAATCTCCCAACACCATAACCCTTTGAACCCTACGTTCCTGAACACGTTTAACCCTTCTGCCTGAGCTCCTGTGTCAAAATTCGCAAATAATCCGTATGTAATTTTTCACAGTAGATATAAAAAAATAGTTTGGAATTAAGTCATTTTTCTCTACCACTGTTCAACCGATGGCTGGGCATTACGTCATTTTTCTCTACCAACGGTAAAGAGCTGTTCACGGCTCAAAGACTTAAATATTACATACATGTAAAAAGTACGCAATAATGTTTTCTTTTGTCTTTTTACTTTTCTCATCTAGGCCAGAATATCCAAGATTCTTACGTGTTTCTCATGAAATACTCAATTTTCCTCTTAATTAAATATGTTCGTGAACTTCTTATGCTTGTTTTTTAGTTTTTATCCATGGAATTGGAGAGGCAGGAAATAAAAGCGTTACGTAATTACTTTAACGATTGCGAATCAAAAGAGAAAAAAAAAACATTTAATCAGGAAAGCTAATTTTATTCCATTAATTTCACTTGTTCAAGAGAAGTAGGCAACACATTAAAAATCCGAAAGTGAAAAAACAAATTATTCCATATTTTTCTAAACAGTTTTATCGTGAATACTATTCCTGCTAAGTAATGGTTATTATCAGGTCATTACTAATTCGAACCCTACTGGCAGACTCATTTGTATGTCCTTACTTGCTAGATTAAATTAACTGTTAAAATATATATCTGAAGAGCTAGTAATGTTTCTAGACTTGAAAGTGTTGAGTGAGGCTTCTATCAAAAAGAATTCGCAATACTTTATCGGTTGCAGTCATTACCGCAAAAACATTAAAAGTTTCGTTATTTTCTCTTTATTTGTTAGGCTATCTTTAATTAAATTTCAAACATTGGCAGTATATATTCGTTCAGTTGGACGTCTCCTAACCGGTTACTACTTAACCAGCTGGTTTCGCAGATTTTTGGCTTGGTTGCTCGGTACTCACTGGGTAACTTATTTATATGGTGATATATCAATATAAACTTATTTTAGTTAATAATTATACAACATCTCACTTCATCGGCTTGGCTTCAATTTTTAAAATATCAATGAATTGCTTAATGTGATAAATAGTAAATGTCGATTCGCATATTAATATAGTATTGTAAAGATAAAATTAGCCTTGTAAAAAAAAAAAAAAAAACTCTAATAAATTAAAGATTTTAATTAATTTTTGTCAGTTCCAGAGAAAAAAACGCACAAAAAAAAAATGCTATAAAAACAGATTTCATAACTCCATTTTCCTATACTGGGTAACCCGGATATAAGATACCCGGATATAAGATAAACCCGGATATAAGAGAGATTTTATCTGGTCCCAAATTAGAGCCTGTGTTAATGTATATATAATAGACCAAACCCGGATATAAGAGAAACCCGGATATAAGATACTTATTCTCCGGTCCCGACAACTTATATCCGGGTTACACTCACTGTACTTGATTTTTATTACAATTCTAAAAATGGCTAGACATTCTATGACGTCTGTCAAATATTGGTGGAGTAATGGAGAACGGCTTGGATTGAGGAGTTCGAATTCCAGTCTGAACCATTATATTTACTTATGCCATTAGAAAAGGCACGATTCCTATTCTTCTGTCCCATGGGTAAATAACAGGACAGCATGTGTTATATAAGGCTTTCTAGGAGAAAGTAACTCTGAATTCATAACTGTATGTAGCCCCAAAGAAAGGATCGTTCGCATTTGCTCAATGATGATAATTAATTGACGTCTGAAAATGTATCCCAGAATGGAATAGCGAAACAAAACATACTAACAAACGGGAGGGTTTCGTGATAAACAACAAAAAAAGGTGCTGAACTACTATCTAATATCAGTTCACTAATACTGAAAATACCATGGGCGCTTTATGTGAGTAATGATGCAGTTTTAACAAAAAGGATTCGTTTTTACGGCTTATCAACCTTTTGTAGAACAATATTTTTAGACTGAAAGAATGTTTTGGAGATAATAATGATTTATTGATACGAGTCTTAATGATTAACCCATAGCTCGGTTGAGAAGAGCTGTATTCATGGATTTTTTGCGTAAGTGAATATAAGCAATTGAACTGGAATTGGAACTCAGCTCTCCGATTAAAAATTGCAAACCATTATCCCTGCACCACCTGCACATCCAAGCTTTCAGCATTTGGTAATCCCAAGCGGTCAGCACTGTCTAGAGCTACATATGATAGGAAGTTGTGGAGAGCCATGTTCGCCCCTTGTACTGAAGTGGTAGATAAACGAAGTAGTAGGTATTATCTACCTTTATCTCAGTCATGCTTCTGGGACTAGGTCCGAACATTTCCATGAAGATGCGTAACTAAGGAAATATTTAACTTGTTACAGAAATATGTTGCATTGGAGCGCCAAGTTATCCAGGTTCGAGCCAATAGTCTGCTAGAGCAGCTCGTTAACCATCGCCCTTGGTCGGACACATTTTACCGTCATTTCTAATATTGATTATACCAGGATAAATATGCCGCCCCTTGAAACATTTCTGTTATTTTCCACCCGTCGCATAAACTCATAAAAATCTCGAATTACTTGACTATATTCTTTGGTTGAAAAAGTTAATAATAACGGCCAAAGAAGCCAGAATTTAACACTACATTTGTCATGTTATTAGAGCCAATGTATCAATTCATTTATTTTTCTCCCTATAGATTATCAAATACGATAAGAAGGTTGTTTTTGCTATGGAATATTCAAAAATGTTTTGTGACACACACAACAGCAACTGTAGATTTCTGAAAATCCCGCGACCCTCGTCTTTAATAGCAAAATATAATGAATCGGATTCTAAAGTGAAAATCAAAATCTCTCTCTCTACTTTTTTTCCTATTTCTCTTTATGGGGTAGGCGGTCATGGCTCACCACATTTTACTTTTGCATTATCTGCGAACTGCCTTGGCTTTTTGGAAAAGATAATGAGATATTTTTTCCTGTTGCCTCCACTGAGTTGTTCTTCGCTTGAACTGGCTGCCAACCAAGACTACGGAGATTCTATTCTGAAATTTAACCGATAGCTAATAGGGAAGAAGTCTTATGCCTTAGCCAAGGATATTAACGCAAAGTCAATGTAAGAAAAATGACCAGAATTTGGACTCGGAAATGAAATTGGATTAGTGCATGCAAAATAATTAGTTTGTAGATTGGCTTCAATGCTCAGATATTTTACACAGACGCTCAATTCTAGTTAAAAACAGTTAATTTAAAAAAAAATCACAAGCTACTTTTCTACACAGATAATCTTCCATCTTATAAAATTGGCCTAGCACGATCTTTCATGTTCACGTTCCTCATATCTCATTTGGGTCTCTAGCACTAAAACTAAGTGGCTTGAAGTCGTCCTACTTATATTAACTCGACCTTTCTGTCTGGGCTAAGGCTAAATAAACAATGTACCAACAAATAACAACTTCTATGTAATGTGCCCCTTTAGGACCTTGGTGATCATGGCTCTCCCGATTTTCCTGTCTTTTGTAGCTCTTAATAAATTTTGTATATTTGTTATCTCCCTATAAACTTGTTTTGGGGCACCTCGAGACGGTGTAATAGTTAGCAGGCTTGTCTCGCTAGAACAATTATGACTGAGTAGTGAGTTCGATCCTCACTGAGTGCCCCTACTTTTGGCCTTGTGCCACATCTAAGCTACGCTTGGAAAATCAATTTGGACACCTCGAGGTGGTGTAATGCTTAGCAAGCTTGCCTCGTTAGAACAATTACGACTGAGTAGTGAGTTCGATCCTCACTGGGTGTCACATACTTTCGGCCTTGTGCCACATCTGAGCTACGCTTGGAAAATCACTATAAACTTGTTTCATCATCCATTTACTCAAGCTTGCTAGGTAGGTTATGCGCTGTTTTCCTCTGTCTCTCTTGCCTTCAATCTGTCTTTTAAGTGTCAAATTTCGCAAGCCCTCTTGCCTTAGTCTGTAACATAGACATTTCAACTTTCTCTTCCTAATCTTAAGTATACGTCGACTTTTTGTTTCCATTTTTCTAAAACTTTATAGTTGTGCAAATGTTCGATCCGTGATATTCTCAGCATCCTTCTGTAGAAGCACATTCCTGTTGTTTCAAATATTTTCTTCATCTGGGAGAAGATTGTCCTGCTTCCTATAGAAGTCCGTACTGGGTATGACGATAAACTACATCTGCGTCTTTGGTAAGACGATAAACTACGTCCAACAGCAACTGATCAGGAAGTTTTGAGGAGCGTAGAACCACCTCTTCATTGCTGGTGTTCTTAGATCCACCCTGATTCGGGGTGGTAACACCTGTTAGGGTCCCAGCTATAGGCAAATAGTTAACACTCAAACTTGTGTAAAAATAGGTTTTTATACCAGAAATACTTTGTAATAAAAATATTACTAGCAATAATTTTTAAAGAAAAATTATTATCAGCAATACTTACAAACAGCTATATATACTTAAGAAGTTGGATTGTACTCAAAAATATGAATAATTGAAAAATGGTTCAAATATATATGTATACATACACAACTTTTTCCATACTATCGCTATGAAACTATTTCAAAAATTTTGTTGACATTAAATGACCCACAGAATTTGATAAAACAAAAAATAAAACAACCAAACAACCAATCAACTAACCTATAGAAGGACCGATATTACGTAAAAAAAAAGACTCAACGGAGAGAAACCGACAGGAAAAAGCCATTTATTCAGATAAAGCAAATAGTTATCAAGAGTTTGGTTTTAGTCTTTAAGCAAAACGCTCTTATTAATTCGTAGGATTTTTGTCTTAGGTCGGCAGCAAATTCACTGACCCTACCACCCAGATCAAATTACATATTCATCTATGTCGTTTCTTAACTACTTTACCCTGTCAGCAGGACTAGAATACACGGACTCCATCTGCTGTCGAGGGTGAGATACCCCGAAAATCGATCACTTATTGGAACGATTCTTGAGATCTCGGTCATTGACGTATATTTGCCTATTGATTCAAATATAAACACGACCAATAGACTCAATAAACATTACCTATAGACTCAAGTATAAATAATACAAATAACTGCCGAAAGTCTCAAGTATAAACCCAATCGCTATTTACTCTATACACACAAAGTATAAGAAAATACAAATTTTGTCATTGAATAACCTATTTTTTCAGCCAAATTTCATCCAATACAAGGTCAAATTCTCACTGTCAGGGTTATTGAATGAGGTGTGTGATATGAAGGGAAGAGGAGGAAGAAGGAAGCGAAGTTTATAAGGATATGGAGGAGAGATAACGATTGACAAGATGTTAAGAACAAGAAAATTGACAAGAAGATGTCAAGAACAAGAAGATTGACAAGAAGATGTCAAGAACAAGTTGATTGACAAGAAGATGTCAAGAACAAGAAGATTGACAAGAAGATGTCAAGAACAAGTTGATTGACAAGAAGATGTCAAGAACAAGAAGATTGACAAGAAGATGTCAAGAACAAGTTGATTGACAAGAAGATGTCAAGAACAAGAATATTGTACTGTTTAGAGAAGCAAATACGCAGGAGCCTGTCTCATAAAGTACACATTTTTGCAAATTAATTAAAACAAGAGCTTTAGTTTCCTTTATTTCAGTCAGTTTCCTTTATTAATGTCAGTTTTAAAACTACTGGAGTGACAGGGTGTAATCGATTTCTATTTTTTCCTTAGATTAGGTCATTTGCAATGGTGTGCAGTAATATGAATCTATTTTGGGCTGTATTAGGAAATTTGTTTGGTCTTGAAAATTGTAACGCTGCACGAATACATTGGAAAGCCGTATCGGTGAGCAAATCAAAGTATTATAGACTGTCCTGGAAACTCTCCTGATTTAAATCCAATCGAGAATCTGTGGTTAATCTACAAGAAACGACTTTGTGGAATGGACATACAAAGTAACATGTGCACTGGGACATGGTTGAACAAAATCATAATCTATTCTAAAAACAGGAACAAAAACGGAATCTATATACATTTAATAACTAACCCCAGTGTTCAAGAATCTCATTTTGTAAAAGTCGACATATCATATTATCAACTACCACGGGTATTTGGTTCATTACGCCACGCACTGCGCCAATATAAATGTACAGTACAAACTGAGGTAGGGATCTAGGTGCCTGTGCGTATCCCAAACGAAGATAAATGTATGGTGTCATTTCAGCACTTCGCTATATACATATGAGATTTATCAAGAATTTTTTTTATTATAGTTGCTCAGAAAACAAACGGACTCGTAATTAAGCTTTATTCAAAGCAATTCAACAACAGAACATATTTGAGGTTTGAACATCACTTTTTTATAGTAGTGTTGTCCGAAAGGGAGACAACTATGGTTGCCTTCACCACCTTTGTAAACGTTATTTCTCCGCTGCACAAATCCCATTAATAGTAATTAATGCATAATAATGTCATAATAAACGCATTAAATATTAAACTAATTTCTCATACATCTGTGCACTGTTCTCAAAATATGTTTAATAAGCAAATAAATGCACAAATGATATGTCATTTAAGTTGTTATGGAACCCACGTTGAGATTGTAACGCAGCCTACTTTACACAGGGCCGACAATGATGCGACCCACCATGAGAAAAATGTGATCTTGACATAGCAAGTATTCATATCCATTACCGTTAGTCTTACTACTACTACATGTAATAAAGAAAAAATCATATTATGTTCTAAGACTATTCGTGATTTGAAATGCGGGCATTAATTTTAAGTAGAAAATTTATTTTAATTTCATTACTATTCATTCAGGTGGTGAAAGCAACCATAGTTGTCACCCTTTCAAACAGCACTACAATCTATTATCACATTTACGATATAAAATAAGAAATCTTACAGTAGCAATACCAAGTCAGGTTAATAAATTATACATATCTAAATTTTGATCAGACATTTCCATTGTATTATGTTCTATACATGCTATTTATAGAGAATCGTTGGATTAAGTCCATTGGCAAGAAAAGGAAATCATGTTGAGAAATGAATATATAATGTGTAAAATAAATGTCTTTTCATTATTAACTATTGCAACCGACTAATATTGAACTAATATCATATATATATATATATATATATATATATATATATATATATATATATATACGAGGTCTGATATAAAAAATATATTGGGACTGTTGCTATGAAGATGGATTTTGCATAGTGTAGCCGGTTGGCACATATTGACATTGCACTGCACATGCACATTATGTTATAACGTTCTCATTCATTTCCGTTGTTAATAGCAGCGCTTGGAAGGAAAGTGTGTAGAGTGTGGTCGTCTCACCGCACCACAGTGCTTCCATCAGTGACCATAACAAAGAAACTTGAGTGGCGAAGACTGAGCTTTGATTTCGGGGTCATAGCCATAGATTCTTAATGCATCATCATATTCATGATGAACAATGCTCTTGTAGTCGAAGAGTGTCTTCCCAATTTTTCGTCATTTCTTCGAAAACGGTTTCAAAAAGTGCCAGCGCTCCACCTCTCCGAGACTGAAGAAATCACGATTGAGGAGTTGAAGCAATGGGAAGACATTATTCGGCTACAAGGGCATTATTCATCATGTTCCACCTGTTCTGATCGTAAACAAACAGTACTGCCGTAACGCGATGTTGCGTTTACGGAATACTGTTCGTCGGAAAAGGACAGCATCGCATGCACCAGAACAAAGCGCCTGCCCATTCAGCGCAGCTTGTGACAAGTACAATATTCCTCAGGTTCGATAACCACCATATTCCCCAGACCTCGCCTACACTTGCATTATTTTCTTCTTTCGAAAAATCAAGTCCCACTTGAAATTGTCGAGAAAATCCAAGAGAAGCGACGAGGGAGCCGATCGATATCTCAAAAAAGGTCTTCCAGAAATGTTTCCATCAACGGAAATAACGTTAAAGTGGTGTTTTTTCTAACCATAGCTTAGATGTGAAACAACGCCAAAAGTGTGGAGCACCTAGTAAGGATAGACCTCACTTTTCAGTTGTAATGGAACTAGCAATAAAGTGGGTGGGATAAAGTGGGTGGTTCGAGGAAGGGACTGCTTCGAAGGTGATTAAATATCGAATTGATATGTGTTGTAGATTTATTTTTATACCACCACGCCCGATACTTTTTTTAATCTGGCCTTGTATATTATACTACGATTTCACTATTTCCATTATCCTCATACCAGTAGTAAAAGGACCGTTTCACCGTGTACTAATCCTAATAAAAGTAATTGCATTGCAAAACACCACGTATGGACTACATCTGAAATATTCATAACACTGCTTTAGTTAAAATCGAAGTCTCAGCGAGCCAACTTGCCGAAGCTTCACGTGTTCGGTATTTACAAGATAAAATGACATTTATACTTATCGATTTATTCTCACAAGCGGCTAAGATACTTGTTTTCAGCGATTCAGTGATTCGTTTCGATTGCTACGAAATGCGCATGCGTAAACAAACACGCGCAGACCCGCACGCGTAAAGATGTCTGTGAGTTTTTCTCGAGCGCCAAAAAGTTCGGAACGTATCAGGTTTATTTCATGACTGACAAATTGAGAAGTCAGTTATGAAATGGACGCTTTTATTATTCATATCGTTCGTATTATTTGACTTCATACTAGCTAAGCAACAGGGCAATTCGATTAGAAAGAAAGAAAAGAGTTCTGAGATGTGATGTAATATCGGTTCTCCTCCCTGGTAGTGAATTCCAGACAATCTCATCATAATGAGATCTGAAGCAACAGAAATGTGGTTCTACAGAAGGGTGCTGGGAATATAGGCTTTGAACATGGAGAGGGTGCGTTAAAGAAAACAAAAAAAGATACTTATATCTAGAATCATAAAAAAGATAAATGAATGTTCTATTACGCCTAATGATCAAATAAGGCTTGGAGAATATGACACTCACAAGATATATTGAAGGCAAGAGAGAAAGCGGATACAGCTAGTAATCTGCCTCAGAAACTTGTAAATGGATGGCAGAACAGGGTTTTAGAGGAATGTGGAAAATACAAGACATACTGTGAGGTAAAAAAGATAGGACGTTGTGAGGACCATGATCGCCCACATCCTGAAGGTGCATGGCACGTACTGAACAATAATGGGACTGAATAATTATCATGTGTCCGGAGAATTAAAGTAATCAGACAGCAGTCAACATTAAATCAATTATTTTTCAGTTTTCAATATGTGGGAATATTGTCACGACTGTTTTAAAGAAATACTTCTTTTTTAAATTTTTTTTTAAGCTTTTCACCCCAGGCAAGGCTGAAAGCCACTAGCATGCAAGGGGTTACAGAGGATTTGGAGCAAGAGCAGATAGGAGTGAAAGAGGAAAGGATGTGGAGAAGGATAGTGGAGAGATCAAGGCACCCGGAGATGTCGATTGACGTTACATTTGAATATTTGGATATTATAGTCATGAGGGAAACAGGAATATGGAAGGGAGTTCCATAGGCGAGAGGTGCGAGATATGAAGCTATTGGAGTAGAAGAGGCATCTACATTTAACAGTTTCAACAAAGAAAGGGTGGGAGCGGGATGCCAGCCTCGTAGGACGCTTGAATTCATGAAGTCTGGGAACCAGCGAGAGCAGCTCATCGGAGCAATTACCGTGAAAGTATTAGTAAAAGAGACAAAGAGAGGCGACGGCGCGTCTGTGAGAGAGAGACTACAGACGAGAAGCCAGATCAGGGCCAATTACATTGCAAACCCGTCTCTGGATTTTATCAAGAACCCCGAGGCAAACAGAAGGGGCTCCAGACCATATATGGCAGCAGTACTCCATGCAAGGGCGGATGATTGATTTGTAAATTTGGAGGATCGATTCCGGGGAGAAAAATTTCCTGGCCCGGCACAGGGAACCAACTTTCCTTGCGGTGGATGAAGCAATCGACTCAATGTATTTGTTCCATGTCAGGTCAGCAGAGAGAAGCTCTCGAGAAGTTGGGCTTCAGATATTCTAATGGGATGCAGGGAAGGATCCGTGTGGTGATTAATAGAGAGCAGTTTTGTTTTGGAGGCATCAAAGTTAACCAGCCAATTCCTGCCCCAGTTCACAACCGATTGAAGGTCCTTTTCGAAACGAACGGCCACGTTAATTTTGTCAGCGACACTAGATTTGTTTCTGAGGCAGGAGTAAATTGTGGTGTCATCCGCGTAGATGCCAACTTGGTAATCTATGGCTTCAGGAAGATCATTTATGAATATAAGGAACAGGGTAGGGCCTAGGATGGAGCCTTGTGGAACACCTGCACTCGTGGGATAGGAGCTGGAGGAGAATCCGTTGAGAACGACCTTCAATTCACGGTTTGACAGGAATGATTGTATTAGGTCAAACAATCGACCTGTAATACCATAGCCCTGGAGCTTGCGAAGAAGGCCGGCATGCCAAACCCTATCAAACGCCTTGGATATGTCAAGGGCCACGGCGCGAGCTTCTCCGTTATTATGAAGAGCTTAGTAGACAAATTCAGTGATGGCCGTGAGCACATCAGCTGTAGATCGGGCAAAGCGGAATCCATATTGCTTGTCAGAGAGCAGATCATGTGATGTAAGGTGGTTAACCACTTCGGTGTTGATAAGGGCTTCGAAGACCTTGCCAAAGAGGGGTAGGAGACTGATAGGACGGTAATTAGAAGGGTCGGAGGGGTCGCCAGAGTTCTTGAAGACAGGAACAATCGATGAGGACTTCCAGCAGTCAGGAAAACAAGATTCCTTGAGGCAATAGTTGTATAATTTAGAGAGGGCGGGCGCCAATTCAGGCGCACATTTCTTCAAGACAATGGCTGGTATCCCATCTCCACCACTGGCCTTGTGGGGGTCTAGATTAGAGATAATTCCCAATACCGATGACGGGGACAGGTCTTCAGTCCTGAGAGGGAAATCGAGTATGGGTACACCGGGAGATTCAAGTGTTTAGTTGAAAGAAAGTTTCCGAGCAAAACATTCAGCCTTGTCGGCAGAGGAGGTTAGGACCTCAAACAGTGATTATTAGCACAACTTTTATATTCTAAATGCAGACATTTTCTTGTTTAATCTCTATGTATCTTCTGACTCTATTTTGGTAATAGCTATGTGTTATGGTCCAAGTTCCTTGTACCACGGTGATGGTCCAAGGTGGAACCAATGAAGAATAATTCGAACACAGGCATGGAATAACACAGATATATTACAAACAGAAATATGGGCAAAGAAGTAGAAGTATTAGTAATGACAATCAGATAAGGTTAGAGTGAACTATGTTGTTTTGACAAGTATCACTATTCCAATGTCTTACAGTAATCGTCTGACTGCGACTCTGTCTCTGACTGACTCTGAACGACTCTGAACCCGAACTCTGCTCCCTCTTGAGGTGCAGTATTTATGATGTCCGGAATAGTCCATTATTATTATGGGTAAGTTCCCATAACGCTATGGGAATATTTGTCGTTGACTTATAAGGAAACATTCGGCATCCGTTGACCAACCATCCAGTGCCACACGTGTTGCGCTTTTATTCACGGGCTAGCAGGCTGGTTGGGGCACCTCGACGTGGCATAATGATTAGCAACCTTGTCTCACTAGATCAGTTACAACGGGCTAGTGAGTTCGATCTTCACTGGGTGCTCCATACCTCTGATCTTGTGCCACATCTGAGCTATGCTTAGAAAATCATTTAATAATAATTCACTATATTTTGGGCACTTCGACGTAATGGTTAGTAAGCTTCTTTGGTTTGGTTTTTGTTTTACGGCATATCAACCTCAATGGGTCATTTAATGCCGACAACTTTTTTTTCCTGATAATATTTTGTTTTGTAAAAAAATTTATTTCTGGTATAAAAATTTTCCTCAAAAATGTATAGCTGGTAATATTTTTTATTCAAAAAATGTATTGCTGGTAATAATTTTTTTCTTCAAAAATTTCTTTCTGGTAATAATTTTTTACAAAATATTTCCGGTATTTAAACCTATTTCTGCACTTTCATAATGCTTTTTACCTCAGTTCCGGTGTTAACTATTTAGCTGGGACCCTAACAAGTGCTACCACTACGGGTCAGGGCTGTCCTGGGTACACCAAAAATTAAGAGGTGGTTCCACGCTGATCAAAGCTTCCTGATCAGAGGCCTTGCTGTTGGATGTAGTTTATCGTCTTACCCTGGACGCGGATGTAGTTTATCGTCATACCTAGGACGAAGTAAGCTTGTCTCGCTAGATCAATTACGACTGAGTAGTGAGTTCGATCCTCACTGGATACTCTGAATTTTCAGCCTTGTGCGACGTTTAAATTACGCTTAGAAAATCAGTTAGGCACTTCGAGCCTCATCAAGTGCCTCGTGTTTTCGGCATTGTTCCACATCTAAGCTACCCTTAGAATACCACTATTACGATTGAGTTCGATCCTGACCGGGTGCTTCATACTTTAGGTCTTTTGCTACGTCTTAACTAGGCTTAGAAAATCATTTAATAATAAACCCCTGAAACTTTCGCCGGGAAAATTTCAAAATAATATTGAGCTGAAGACACAGGGAGCCATCCGCACAGGCAATATCTCTCCTTCGGGAGGAAGCTGGGGTCATTACGCAGTGCCTGAGGTGTCCCTAAAAGGGGAAATACCGAGGTGGATTGAGCAATCTTTCCACAGTATTGCCGTTAAACCCACTTGAAATTGAACTTGTGTCACATTCGGTAACGCACTGAAAAGATCTACTTGGTCACCTGATAAACTACATTTTATGTTTCAACTGTATTTCTGTCCTGAAACAGAACGCAACTCAGTTGTGTCTTTGTCTTCGAGCAGAGATGAACCCATGGGTTGCGGGGAGGTGGTGGGGTTACTTAGACCTGACCCGGGTGCTAGAGCTCGGGCTTTCTGCATTAAACTAACCCTGTGTAACATCCTGCCAGCGTTGGGAGGCAAGTAAACACAATCGGCCTTCAGGCGGACAAACTACATTTTTATCTCTCATTTGTCTTCCTGCCTTCTGACAGAACTCACCAAATAAATGAGGAACGCCTGATTCTGAGGATTGCAACCTTGTGGTATCATCTCCCTCATCGTACCAAACAGTGAGTTTCTGAATTATCGACTCCATCACTAGGTTTGTTGCGAGTACTGGACAATTTTAGGACTTGGTCCATGTGCACGAACCAATGCTCTGACTTCAAACAGGTCATATGACATATCCCATCACCGTGGGGATGAGGATAAATACAAAGTATAGTATCTGTTCTCCTGAGGTCTAATAATAATGGTAATATCAGCCGTTTCTTTGTAACATTTGGTATTCATTTACTTTCGGCTGAAATTTATAAATATTTTTTAAAATCAATTTCTTTCAGGAAAATTATGTTTCTAAGTCCAGTAACTGTTATTACTCTTTCCATTAGTGATGCGTCCTTTCTACCTCATTTTTTCTTTATAGTAGTGTTGAACGTAGACATCTTGATTATGGCATTATTTTCTCCTGGAGTAACATGTGATACCAATTGTAGCTGTTGCTTCTCTTAAAAGTTCACAAATGAGGCGGTCTATCTTACTTAACACATTTCATATATGATTCTCAAACTTATTCACCTACGGTCATATAGCGTCCAAACATTAATTCCCGTACGATCTCCGAAATAAAGCAACATTGTGCCTGGTCAGCACCAAGATGGATGGCCACTTGCAGATAGCAGGTGCTGTAAACATGGATGTGCGGCTGGTGTAATGAATAATTGATTGGAATTCTTAATCGTAGAGCCGAGTTCCAGTTCCATATTCACTTAGGCGCAAAAACATTTGGGAAAGGTATGAATCCGCCTCTTCACTTCCCCGCTATGGGTTAATTAGTAATACTTATATCACTATATCATTGTTAACCCTAAGGGAATTCTGACAAACTAAATCTATTTTCTGGCTTTAAATAATCAGCAAAGCGTTGATAGAAAACGAAATAATCAATCAATGTATAGGAAATTGCGGAGTACAAGTCGACCTCAACATTTTTCGCTCAAAATTATGAGTTTGATCTATATATGCCGTATAGGTCGAACCACACACATACATTTCGATCAGTGTTTATATTAAGTGTATCAATTGTTGGACGCGATTTCTGCTGTAGTGTTAATAGAACACCGAATTTGTGTACTATTTTATTATTTTATATTACTTTCTATGTTAATAGGGCAAATATGTCCGCCAAACACAAGATTTAGTGGGATATATTTGTGTCAGCTTGCCGGAGGTAAAATGGTGTCCATTAATTGTTAGCGGTGTTGTTCCTCTAGATTACAACTAGCTGGTAATCGTTTCCATTTTATTCCTGCCATAAAATTCTAACACTAGTTTTTGGAAACATTGTTTTAGACTTGAAAACTCGACTTGCACGCAGCAAATGAAGGTAACTTATTAGATAGTTATTCTCTCATTTTCTTTTAGCTTCAGGTTGGAGTGAACACTTTTATTGTTTGACAGATTTTTTTTTCTTTTATATTGACAGCAATGAAAGTTTAGGTTCCTAGATCAAATACGGTAATTCATCTGCTTTTGAAAAATCTCAAATAACCTCGCTTTCCCATTGCTGCGGTTACTGTTATTATTATTATTATTATTATTATTATTATTATTATTATTATTATTATTATTATTATTATTATTTAAACAAAATATTTTTGTTCTTCCTTTGTCTTATCATCGCATGCCGGCTCATAACCAATGACCTAGTACAAGCGAAGTATGTGATTTCTTAAATGATCAAAACTCTTCCAGGATATGTGCTGAGCTTGTTAGAACATTTTTTTTATTTCTTGGCGATATGGGGCCCAATGGATTTTATTGAGCTATTGTTGAGTTCCCCTTTTTTTTTTAATCAGAACTAAAACTCTCACCACCCCAGAAACAGTTTTATTTTTTAAGTGTTATATTTTTTTATTTTCATCTTTGTATTTGCTTTGTTTTTTTTTTGTTAGATCCTTAGCAGAGATGTTTTGCCATATGTAATGTTTGCCAATCAGTGTGAAAGCTTTTTCTTTTCCGCATTTGATAATAATGTCTTTGTTCATATTCTTCAGTCTGTGATGATAGAAAAATCCCAGAGGATGAGAACATCTTCTGCCTCAAATATAGACTCAGGATGATGTTTATACCAGTGTGCAGCTGTTTTTTTCCATAATGATGACAGATCTTCCAATGCAGATATTGACCAACAATTTCATGACAGTTTGGTAATTATTGGGTGGGAGTATTTTGAATCCTGAGATAAGGTTATCCATAATTTCACTGTACTGGACACCGAATTTACATTATTATTATTATTATTATTATTATTATTATTATTATTTGTGTATGTTATGTTACCTGCTTTGTATCCTGTAGAGCCGGGTCCAAATTATGGTCCTTAGGCTCTATAGGAGAATTGTCATTTAATTGATAGCACTTCTCTTACTATATATCCCATATACTAAGAAAAGTGCTATCAATTGAATGACATTTCTAGTTCCTAGTTCCTAGTAGGGCGATCTTCTGGGCAACTTGTATGTTGATGTTACCTGGGACATTGTTAGTGAAGTTGTCCATTCCTTTTCGCCCAAGGCCCAGACCTCTGAGTACTATTGGTACGACAGTCTCAGTCTTCATTTCCCACATCCTGTTAATTTCGATCTCCAGGATTTGGAGAAATTTCTCGCTATTATTATTACTATTATTATTATTTGTTCGTTTGTTATACGAGATTTAACCTGAAATTCTAACTTGAAATTTAAAAAAATAAATAACTTGACAGCAATATCAGTTAAAGGATTACGAATGCGAAATAAAACATGATACCTCAACCAAATAAAAAGAATTTCAATGTTAAGATCTGGAAAAAATATGATATAAAAATGATATCAGAACAACATTAGGGAAATTAAGGATAAAGTGGAAATTTTTTTTTGTGACCGGTTTAAGTCCAAGTAAGTCCTAAAGGATGAAACGCATGACACACACACACACACACACACACACACACACACACACACACACACACACACACACACACACACATTTTTCACTTTGTAATTAAATTGCATAACAATGTTAAAAATGTTACGATATCATTGAATCACAGTTTTGAAATGTATTAAGGAAATAAAATAATGATGGCGTGTTTTTAAAAAGTTAAATAATGTCTTTAAAATATTTGAAATGAAATAGCAAAGTTAACCAAGAAAATTATTATCATTATCATTATCATTATTATTATTATTATTATTATTGACAAGAGAGCAGCAGGTAAACAAAATGACGCTGAACTGCAGATATACGAAGCCCAAGGTCTTCTCATATCTATGTGCCTATCTATCTATCAGAGCTTCGTGCTGACAATGAAAACAATCTTAGGTTGAAAAAATCAACTTTGTAGAATCGAAGAGGTAGGGTAGGATAGATAGATAGATAGATAGATAGATAGATAGATAGATAGATAGATAAATCGCGGGCGCACGTTCGCTCACTCGATAGATAATTTACAGTCCGAGAGAGAGAGAGAGAGAGAGAGAGAGAGAGAGGTCACTAGATAGAAAGATCGCTCGCTAAAGAGATAAATATATCGCTTGATAATAGATAGATAGATAGATAGATAGATAGGAAAGGACTGAGATAAATTTGAGAGACCTGAATGTCATATAAACATAGATTTGATTGAGTAAATATAGACAGAAATATCAGAACGTACGAACAAACCCACCCACCCACATTAGCGCGTTTTGTGTCTCCGATTTTTTAATCAAATTGACAAATTGTGCTTATTATATTTAAAAATATTTTTCCTGACTGACGGATTAATTTCCGTATGTTAGGACAGAAAAGCTAAAATAAAACCACCAAGAAAAATAAAAACATTTTTATATAAAGTACGCACTATTCGTCTGCTTTATTTATCAATGTTTATTAAGCAACTATTTTTGCACGTACAAAACGTCTATATATACATACATGCATACATACATACATACATATATAAATATATAATATAATATAAGTACACAGGTTTACAATGATAAAAAATTGGGCATCTATTTCAAATATAAGTATTCACTATCATAATATTTGAATTATGTATGTACATATATATATATATATATATATATATATATATATATATATATATATGTGTGTGTGTATACAAACATATATATAAACACATATATATATAGACATATATATATACACACACACACATATATATATGTGTATATATATATATGTGAATATATATATATGTATGTGTGTGTATATATATGTGTATATATATCTATATATCTATATATATATATATATATATATATATATATATATATATATACACACATATATATATGTATTATGTATTATGTCTGTTTCCCTGTTAATTTGTTACATATATATATATATATATATATATATATATATATATATATATATATTTAATTTAGGAAAAACTAGGTAATCCGTATGAGTAGACCCAAAGAGGATAAAATCCAGTGAGCTCAATGTAAATCAGAGCTAATAATTTAAATAAAAACAGACCACTTTAAGGTTCCATATAATAAATTATTTCACCACAGCCCTTTTAAAGGACAGCGGATCATCAGATTTTATTTCCAAAGATTGAAGCGAAAAATGAAAAGAAATTTACACCATATATATATATATACGTATTTCTCTCAATCTATAAATTCATACCATTCATTCTCATATATATATATATATATATATATATATATATATATATACATATATATATATATATATATATATATATATATATATATATATATATATATATATATATATATATATATACACACACATATATACATACATATATATATACATATATATATGTATGTATGTGTGTATAGACATTTTATTCGTGCAAAATAGTCGCTTAATAAACATAAAATATAAGCATATATATATATATATATATATATATATATATACGCTTTTATTTGGGTGTAGTATTATGTACATTTATAAATATGTAATTTATTTACAAATGGACAAATATATTGGGTAAGAAGTTATAGGAGAAGTCACAGATAATGTTTACTGTTCTTCAAACTTTTCCTTTTATTCTAAAGGTATTCAAACTTTTTTCTTATCTCGAAAGCGAATATTTCATATATATCTATGCGTGTGGGGAGGTAAGAAGTGAAATAGAGACGGAGTAATACAAAAGTATGCGAGAGTGTAGTAGCTATTGAAAGACTGGAATGAGTGCAAGAAGTGTGTGGGGAGCCGAATCAGAGAAATATAATCATTCCGCGATTTTCTTCTTGACGTAAGAAAAGAAAATAGTTCCCACGTAATTTCGATGACTTCTAATGGACGCTATTAATTCATCTTTCTTCCTAAAATAGCGATCGCATAAAAGAGTTTCTCTGAGACATAATGATTGGATGAGTGAGTGGGGGATATTTTCGTTCTTTTCTTTTCTTTTCTTTTCTTTTTTTCCTCTTAGGCTGTAAAAGATACCAAATGGTCGAAAGAATATATTTTTACAATTTTTTTTTTATAAAACCTTATTATTATTGTGCGCCATTAGGATCATTTAACAGAAGAATCAATAATGTTTACATATCTGGTCGACGGATGCAAAGCTGAATAATTGCCTGATGATTATTTTAATGTACCTTCTTTGGGTATTCAACGATCACATTTTACTTAGAGATTTAAAAAGCAAACGCAAAAGAATAATTTTACATTTCAAATAACAAAAAATTAAATTCGCTCAACCCTTGCACATATCAGTCAGCCATTATCTTCCTATCACTTGTACAATGTTTATCAAACCATCTAAATTAATTTACCTTGTATATTTATGATAATATAATTTACTTTACACAAATGTAGCTATATTGTGTCAATAACACTTGCTTTAATTTCTAAATACTTACATTACTTTTTTAGACCATTTTCGATGTATGTCCATATATATATATATATATATATATATATATATATATATATATATATATAAAACAGAGGATGATGTCAGTGTGTCTGTCTATCTGTCTGTGTGATACCTTTTCACGCGAGAACCATCCAACCAATTTTGACCAGACTTGGCAAATGCAAGTACAATGTAAGAGATAGGTGCTGAGCGTAAAATATCGGTAATTTTTTTAAAAATCACCAAATTGATAAAGCCAATTAAAAATCAATAAATTTAACTTTTTTCCTCAGATTTCGTTCAAACTCGATATGTAGGTTACTTATATCATGGCGAGCTCAACGATATCTCATTTTTATTTCTACGCCACTGCTTTTAGCGAAGAACGAAAAAAAAATCTAAAAACTCCTTTAATTTTGAAGCAGGCTAATACAAACTTCACTCAATTGTAGCCAACAATAAGTTGATTGTCTAACAATAATTTAACTTGATAATTGAGTCCAACCATATAGTGAAAACCCGCGAAAATAGCGAAAAATGGCGATTTTTACTGGTTCTTTTATTTTTATTTTTCGTTGATCTTTCTACCAATTTTCATTAAACTTAATAATTGCTTTATAAATGTATCCTCTTTTACATCGCTGGTAGCATAATGGCAAATTGAATGTCAACAACTCCAAAATAATTGTGGTCTGAAGTGGGTCGTCATGTTGCCTCTTTTACCACTTCATGTCCTCGGCTAACTTCGATTGAATAAATACAGACTACATCTGTTATATCAGTAAATGCATTAATTAAAAATGTTTTTTAATGAAAGTACTTTAAAGTAATTGAAGAAGTGAGACTCTGTTACATCTAAACATGATGCTGTTTTTGCTCCATTCTCATTGAACGCTTTTTTCTGATCAACCAGCTGGCTATGGCTGCTAGTAATAAAATAATTTGTAGCATATGTAATATATACATAAGTGGCTAAATCAAAAATTAAAAGCAATATCCATACAACACCTTTAGTTTCTCCGATGAAGAAGAGATACATATTGAAAATGGAAGAGCCGACTTCCAATTCCAGTCGGGTTCGTTATGTTCCCCTGAAAAAGACATGTATCAACCTCTTCTCCCTTCAGCTATGAGGTAATTAGTAAGACAGCTATTAGTAAATCGTTATTTTACCCACAAAAACTCTTAGACTTTAAAAAAATATTTTCTGGCTTTAAATTGCTTGCAAAAGGTTGATAAACCATAAAAAAGGAACCATCTATCAATTTAATTTATTACCTAACAAGTTGCAATCTAAATAAGCTCCTGATATTTGAGAACAGTTTACAGTGAAAGCAAAATGAATTATTAAAGAACAAACTTGTGGAAGTCTTTTCCGGTCTCGTTGTGTCCAGACAACTTTAAGGTGGCGACGGAGAGTGAGAAGAAAGGACTAAGCATAACCTACAAGAAGACAGAATGCATGGTCATCAGTGAGAGGAAGGGCCCGAAATGTGACTTGCAGGTCGGGAACACTAGAATCAATCAGACGCGGAATTTTAAATAGCTGGGAAGCGTCTTGACAGAGGGCAGTATGTACGACACTGAGATCCATAGACGTATCGGGATAGCCATGGACAGATTGGGCAGAGTATTGAGAGACAGGAGGATTTCGTTGGTAATGAAGAAAAGAATACTGAGCTGTTACGTGACATCTATCCTTCTTTACGGCAGCGAATGTTGGACGATTTCCTCAAAGATGAAGAAGAGACTCGAGACGACGGAGATGTGGTTCTACAGAAGGATGCTGATGATATCATGGATCGAGCGTATGAGCAACGATGAGGTCTTGGAGAGGATGCAATCAAGGAAGAGGCTCATGCTTAACATCAGGAAGAGGCAGCTGAAATTTCTGGGACACATAATAAGTAAGGTGGGCATGGAGAATCTGATACTCACAGGTCGAATAGAGGGAAAGAGAGACAAGGCAAGGCAGCGCGTGATATTTCTAGGGGGCTTGAGCAGGTGGATGAGAGAACGTGGTCTGAGGAGATAGCAGAGAGAAGAAACTTACTGAGAGCTGCGAGAAATAGAGGGAGGTGGAGAGCCATGATCGCCTACGCCCTGAAAGGACACGGCAC
The DNA here is from genome assembly GCA_964036315.1 of Acanthosepion esculentum. Lineage (NCBI taxonomy): Eukaryota > Metazoa > Mollusca > Cephalopoda > Sepiida > Sepiidae > Acanthosepion > Acanthosepion esculentum. The sequence continues at coordinate 117,741,885 of OZ038480.1, forward strand.
ATAAAAAGAAAGAAATGCAATCGTTATTTCTGTCTTCATTCTTATTCTTTTATTTTTCTCTCTCCTTAATAATGTTTATTTCTTTTTCTCTTATTCTTTCACACTCAGCTAACCCTTGCGATTTAGTCGCTTTATATCCTTACTTGTGGTAAAATAATTAAAATGGAAACTATAGACTTTCCACAACCGTATGATTCTCACGATCATCGCTGAGAGACAAAGTGAAACTATCCATTCTTAAAAATGTAGCAAATTTGCCGCCACTCTTGGATATTATTCGTAGTAAACAGTTGGACATATTTGAACACATTTAAAGTTTTAATACGGGGCTCGTTAAATTGTGTCTGGCGGGTATTTTGCCAAGAAAAAGAAATAGAGGAAAACGAAAGTAGACGTGGAGGGATAACCTAATTCCGTGGTCACCGACTAATCAGTGGCTAGCACTAAATAAACCTGCATAAGACTGTAATAAAAGGGCGGGAAATAGGTTATGTTACTTTGCAATGTGCCGCAGGCAGAAACAGCGTCTAATGATGATGTATGGAGGCTTCATTACGCAACAATTAGATCATTCCCCCTCCGTCATTGGCAGCATATCAGAACGATTCTAAAGATATCTTTCACTGGTTTGTTGATGGCTGACATTTGTAACATGATAACGATTTGGTAGCCATATTAGTAACTTTAAAAAGTGAGGATATATATAAACACACACATACATACATACATACATATATATATATATATGTTATGGGTCTTTAGCTATAACTACAGAATGAACTCTTCCTAACACTATGTATACTACGCCTCTCAAGAGAGAAAAAGTGAGACGAATCGAGTGGAGCCGATAGTAGTTCACTCCAAACCAGACTGACAGTCATAATAACAACTTCCACATCTTGTATTATTATTCCGTGTAATATATCTTCGTTATTTCTACTCTTGTGTTCGTGTTGTTCTTCCTTGGTCATAACCTGGACCATAACAGTGGCGACGAGGATATTGAAGAAACGAATTCTTCGCGGAGAATCTAAAAAAAAAAAAAGAAGATATTTTTGCTATCGGTCGTCCATAACAGAGGCGACGGAGGTATTGAGAAAAAAAAAAACAAGTTCTACACGAAGAAAAAAAATAAAAAAAATTTTTGGACACCAACCTTAACAGTGGTAACGAAGACACGAAATTTACCTGTCAGCCAGAACAGAATCGAATTCTACGCAGGAAAATTTTTTTGTACTAAGGTTCCAGAACAACAGGCGACAAAGATCTGAAGAAAAAAAGGAAAAATCGTTACACAAAATTACGGTGTAAACATGGCAGACTTTAAGGCAACTATATTGGAACTAATGAAAATGCAATTCGCGCAGCAACAAAAAAATTAGGAAAGAGAGACTAGGCTCGAAGAAAAACAATTAGAAATTCAACAGAAAAACGAAGAGAAGCAACTCGAACTACAAGAATTACTACTACGGGCAGTAACAAATAAAGGACAAAATTCTGGAAATGAAGCAGCATTTTCGCAAAATGCTATATGAAGCTCTACCAAAGATTTCACTTATGCACCGGATGAAGACAAAACCTTCGCGGCTTACTTCAGAAGATATGAAGATTCATATGAGTTTGATTGCGGGAGTTGGTCAGACGCGAAAAAAGTACGTCTACTACTGAAGAAACTAGGATCAAGCGAATACACTAAATTCGTAGACTACATCCTACCGAGGAAAACGAATGAGTTGACTTTCAAGGAAACCGTGAAACTTTTAACGGAATTATTTAGTCCGAACACTTCCCTATTCCACAAAAGGTGGAAATGTTTAAATTTAACAAAAAAGGATAGCGAAGACGATATAACATTCGCTTCCGTAGTAAACAAACACTGCGATGACTTATCTGAACACAGCGCTGACAATTTTAAATGTTTGATATTGGTCCAAGTCCTGATTTCGACTAAAGATGCGGAGATCAGACGGAGAATTCTAACAAAACTTGAGAGTGAACCAGAATTGACGCTACAAAAATTGGCTGAGGACTGTCAGAGATGTATAAGCGTAAAAAGGACTCGAAAGATATCGAAGTGTCTGGCGTCGCTCACATACGAAAAGTACAACGACAAACACATTTTTCTCCCTCCTCAAAAACAAACCAAACAAATTATTTTACTAGAAAAAGTCAAATGAAACCTCAGACAGAAAGCACCACCCAACCCATGGTATCGTTGTGGGACTTTGCATTAGTACAAAGATTCTCCTTACCGCTATAAGACTTGTCTGTCGTGCAATAAAATGGGACATAAAAGTTCGCACTGTAGAACAAAGAAAGAAAACAAAAGCCGAGTAAGACTCACCTGAACTGACCAAGGGGACGGGATAAATATACGAAAATACGTACAAGTAGAAATGTTATACAAAAAAATCAGATTACAATTAGATTCCGGATCAGATTTAACCATTATTAGCTGACAGACGTGGAAGAAATTAAACAAACTGACCATGTTGGTAACAGATAAATAACCAGGTCGATAACAGGAGGAAAAATCAAATTTGATGGGGAGATTATCACAAATGTGACGTTCAACGGAATGACCGAGAAATTAAAGATGTATATTCTAAAAAATACGGAAAATTTATTTGGAACTGAATGGATGCAGAAATGTGACCTCTGGCATTTACTGATAAATACGTTCTGCCAAAAAGTCTAACCTGGACCATAACAATATATATAATGTGTGTTCATATAAATGCATATATATATATATAGAAATGTGCAATGTATATATATATTACTTATATATGCGCGGGACTTATTGAAAAACGCTCAATTCAGTGATAGACCTAACATATTTAGTTGGATTGATGTGATTATTCAGTTTTTCTGATAATCGCGAAGGGCGTGAAACGCAGGGTCACAAACTCACGTCAATCCAACTATATATATATATATATATATATATATATATATATATATATATATATATATGGAAGAAAATAATATAAAATAAAAAATAAAAATGAACTTTTTTGAGATTTTGGGGAGAATTATTGCTGCCAAAATACAGCTTATTTAAACTATGTTTATCTATCTATCTATCTATCTATCTATCTATCTATCTATATATATATATATATATATATATATATATATATATATATATTGCGTGTGTTTGTGTCAGTGTGCATAAAAATCTGTGTATTTACATGCAAAATAGGTGTTTAATTATAATGATGTAAGCCATAATGTAATAAAAATAAAAAAACAAGCTAAAAGAAATGCGAATTCTGTCAAATCACAACTGATTTCTTAGCCTAATTAAAGCGTCTTCCATGAATGACAAACCTCTTAGGCGTCAAAAAACTGCTAAAGAATTGTATGAAATCACTTCTTTATTTGAATAGTTGCAGTTCACATCTAAAGAAATTACACTGTAATGTTGTCCACAAATAAAAAAGTGAACGTGACGAAATTAACAGAAATTAAATCAAAATATTTGTAACATTAAATTTATTCGAGATGCCCCTTGTGTTGATATTCTTAAACTTTCTATTTGGAATTTCGCCATAGGGTTTTTTTTCTTGGGTTACATCCGACAGCCTTTATACTTTCTCACAAATATCAGGTGAAACCACAATCTTTTCCTTGGTTCAAACCAGCCTGTTCAGCCGCTATAGCCCACAGGAATCACTTTCCAGTTGTACCAGCATAATAATTCCGATCACAATAGATACCTATTTGTGTCTGTACGAAATGATTGTAAACGTGTCCTCAAACAGGCTAAGTCTTTGTTTGGTGATAGAATGATTCTCTTTATAGCCTCTAACATGTTTGCTTCACGTTACTACAAGCGGCTCTGTAATAGTGTGTTAAATAAAAGTAAATCTTATATCCCTCCTAACATCTTCTTTTATTAAAGCAGAATATTTTGATCGTAAATTCTCTTTACCTTCTACTCTTGACCTATTTTGAGTACATTTGCCTGGCGTTCCACTCATAACTGCGTCTCGATTCAGTGATATACATATAACTCCATGGTTTCTGCTATCATTTCTAACCTAGATCCACACAAAACATGTGGACTTGGTGGCATCCCTGCAATAGACCTTAAGAAATGTGTGCATGAAATGTCTCCTGTTCTTGCTAAACTCTACAATAAATTCTTGCCTGCTGCTTGCTTTCCTGCTTCTTGGAAATCTTCTTCTGAAGTTCCTGTCTTTAAAAACCCAGGCAAAACATCTGATAATTTTAACTCTCGGCCTGTTAGACTTCCTCCTGTTTTTAGCAAAATACTAGAGGCTACAATAAATTTTAATTTGTTAACCATCTCAACTTGCAGGGTTTTCTTTCAGATAAACAATATGGCTTTTGCTTCCCTAGGTCAACTTTTGATGTATTAACAATTATTGCTGAAAGTCCATCAAGCTCTTGCTGATGTTCAGGATATCTCGAAGACATTTGACAGGGTTTGGCATATTGGTTTTTTTCACAATTTGAAAGTTTATGGTATTTCCTGATGAATTATTTAATTGATTCAGTCTTTCTTATCAAATCACGAAATGAAAGTTGTCTTGAACGGCTACTCTTCTACGTTTTTTGTTCTGTCCTTGGACGTACGTCGTTTCTAATTTACATAAATTACCTTCTGCCTGTCATCAGTTCTCAACTGGGTATCAAAGCTGATGATACAGCTATTTACTTCTGACTTAATAGTAAGTCTTGATCAGTTCCATAAAGTTAAATTAGCAGCTGTTCTCAAAAATGACCTACAACCTTTTGCTAAATGGGGCAAGAAATCCCTTGTTACCTTCCATCAGCATGGCTGATGCTAACCTTATGACTACTTCCTAGACTAACGTTTTCTTCTGACACGATGTGGAAAGAGTATATTGAATCAATTGCTAAGTTTGCAGCTAAGAATTATGGTTCACTATGTCGTGTTAGAGTTTTTTCTTGCCAGAATCTATCTTACATATTTATAAGTCTACCATTCGTCTATGCTTCGAATATTGCTGCCTCATCTAGTCTGGTTACCCTGCTATGTATTTAGAGATTCTTGATAAAATCCAAAGAAGAATCTGCAATGTTATTGCTACTGACCTGGCATATCGGCATCACTACCTTTCCCTTTGCCGTAATGTAGCTTCCTTATGTCATTACAATAAGTACTGTCATGGTAATTCTTCTGATGAACTTTACTGTATGGTACATAAAATCTATGATTTTACGCGCAATACTAGATTGTCAGCAAAGTCTCATTCAATTTAAAATTCAAATGGCTAGATATAACCGCATGTTCTATGCTAACAGTTTCTTCTATCGCACTTCTCACTTGTGGACGTCTCTTTCGGCTTGTTGCTTCTCAGTCAACTTTCATTTTTTAAAAATTTAAATGCAATGTCAATTGTCATCTTCTCTCTTCTTAATTCGTATTCTTTTATTGTCCGCTCTCCAAAGAAGTATTTTTCTCACATTCTCTAACAATCAGTAACCCCTTGCGTCCTAGCGGTTTTATTGTCTTGTTTGGTGTGAACTGATTAAAAATAAAGGAACATTGATTTGGTTTTATGAGTGAAACTCAAACAGATTTTATTCTAGTATTTTCTAAATTCTCTCTCACACACAGATACACACAGACACACAGATTCACACAAACACACGCGCACACAGATGCACACACATATATAGATTAACAGATAGATAAATAACAGTGTATTTTTTAAATCAACACTAAATAGTGACTGTTAGTTTTTAGAAATTGTCTCTCTCATTTAGTTATTATTTAATTATTTTATTTCGTTTTTATTTGTTTCTTAATTTTTATTATTTGTGCGTCTGTGCGGTTCTATATCTTGGTATTTGAAATAAGACTTATTAACATTAGGCTAATTGGATCTTATTCGATCGTTTGATTGTAGGTAGAGTATTAAGAATTTGCTTTCGTATATTCATTGAGAACTGATATCGCGTTTATATATTGTTGTTTGGGAAGCTGATAACAATTACACTACACTCACACGCATTAGGAGAGAAGAGGTTTGCTTAAAATAGACACATCTTTCTTTAAAAATTGTTGTGCCCTATCCTTTCAGAACGTAGGCGATCATGTCTCTCCACCTCCCTCTATCCCTTGCAGCTCTCAAAAAGTTCGTTCCCTCTGCTACCTTCTCCATACCACGTTCTGTCATCCACTTGCTTAAGCCCGGTCGGTATGTCATGTGTTGTTTTCCCTTGTTTCTCTTTCCCTCTATTAGACATGTGAGTATCAGATTCTCCATGTCATCCTTCCTCATTACTTATACCAGAAACTTTAGCTGACTCTTCCTGATGTTAAATATAAACCCCCTCCTTGTTCGCATCCTCTCTAAGAACTCATCGTTGCTCATACGCTCGGTCCATGATATCCTCAGCATCCTTCCGTAGAAGCATGTCTCCGTCGCCTCGAGTCTCTTCTTAATCTTTGAGGAAATAGTCTGACATTCGCTGCCGTAAAGAAGGACAGATGTCACGTAACAGCTCAGTATTCTTTTCCTTGTTAGCAAAGAGATCCTCCTGTCTCGCAATACACTGCCCAGTTTTGCAATGCGTCCTTGGCCATCTCAATACGTCTACACTTTCGTCGCACTTTCCTTCCCTCTTTCAAAACTTTAAAATCTATTGACCTCTATTTTCATTTTCAAGATTTTAAAGAGCAAATATGTATAATAACCTTTTCGTTTTCTTCATATTTCTGCTTATCTAGATGAAATCACAGACATTTAATAGAATTACGTGTCATCTGTTTATGACAGGCAACATTTTCATATGTGTGATCTCTTCCGATTAGAAAGATACATTAATTTTTCTGAGCTTGCTTTACTTCTCTTTGTCAAATTTTGCCAGTTGCTCTATTGTCCACATTTTGATTTTAAAATGCCACTCGCTAATATTAGAATATCAGATAATTATGGTGGAAAATGAATAACAATTGAAGGTTTCAAACACAGTGGAGTAAAAATGAAATGAATGATGCGAAACCGGCCTGAGATGTAAGAAACAGATTTCAATATATTTGAGTGTTCAGTCAGACTTGCTATTTAAAACATAGGTAAGGGGAGAAAAGGTGGACTCAGATCTTTGCCAAGTTATTTAGGAAAAAGTAAAATTCATGAAAAGGGGTCTGAATTCGAAATAGAGTCACCGATGTTTTTCGAGGCATCTTAACACCACCGATACATCTACAGTATAAGCAGTTTCTAAAAAGGTTATGAATTGTCCTTACAAAAATCACCGGTGTTCTTCCTGTTAAGTACTCCATCAGTGTTACGCATCAATGTGAATAAAAACAATTTTCTATGAATTTCAAATTTCGTAAATACAACAATATAATTTCTTCAGAGTTTCTGACATTTTTTAATCGATTTCATCCAATGCAAAGTAGTAAAGACATTAAGACACAAGGAGTTACTGGGCGTGGAAGAATTAGAAACAGAAAAATTAATAATGAGTGGTTTGGTTTGGTTTATTTTGTTTTACGGCATATCAACCTCAATGGGTTATTTAATGCCGACAAGATTTTTAGGATAGATTCGTATGAATAGAATATGTATTCTTTGGTTTAGATTGGTTTGATTTATTTTGTTTTACGTCATATCAACCTCAGTGGGTTATTTAATGCCGACAATATTTTCATTGCTGGTAATTTTTTTTTTCTCAAAAATCTATTTCTGAGAATATTTTTTCTTCAAGAAATCTATAGCTGGTAATTTTTTTTTAATGCGAAGCTGTTTGTGTTGCTGGTATTTTTAAAGTATTGCCGATAATAATTTTTCCTTCAAAAATAATTTTGCTAAATTTTTTTTTTTACAAAGTATTTCTGGTATTAAAAACTATTTTTACATAAGTGTGTTAACTATTTGCCCATAGCTTGGATCGTAACAGGAGATACCACACCAGGTCAGGGTGGACATGGGAACACCAGCAATTAAGAGGTGGTTCCACGCTCCTCAAAACCTCCTGATCAGAGGGCTTGCTGTTGGACGTAGTTTATCGTCTTACCCAGGACGCGGATGTAGTTTATCGTAATACCCAGGACGATAATAATGAGCAGGAACAAAAAGAGTAATCAGGAGGACAGTAGATAGCGATTGACATTGGATTTACATTTTTGTAGATTAAAGTTGGCTGGAAAGCATAGAACCGGAAGTGCATTGCACAAGTGAGAAGTGCGAGAATTGAAACTGTTAGCATTGAATTTACGGTTACACTAGCCAGCTCAAATGTAAATTGATTCTAGTCTAATACTGAACTTAAATTAATAAAGTTTAGGTACCATAGCGTAGAGCGATATTTATTCTGGATTGTAGCACAAAGCCGAAATGAGGAATGACAAAAGGACGGTCTTCTTCGGTCTTAACGTTAAACTTAGCTTGCCACAAACACTGATCCAAACATACAACGATATTCCTTAGACAACAACAACGCATTCTTACTTACCTTTCTTACTAATTCCACCATAATACTACAATGTTACTATGAAAGTCCTAACTAGTCACTATATGTACAATTCCTTGTCTGTAATGGAGGGGGGTAATTAAACAACAAATATTAAAAAAAATCTAATCCCAGTATCGAAGAGCTCGTACCAATAATTACTATTGACCTATTTATAGAAAAGACACAGGGAGTCAACCTTACAGCGGCGAGAAAGTGACTGAATCCGAGCCATCAGATCAAGGTCAATGATATTGCTGATTCTTCTTTTGATTTTATCAAGGACCTCAAGGTAAATAGCAGGAGCACCGGACCTTATGTGGCAGCCATATTCTAAGCATGGACGAATTATAGACTTATAGATATGTAAGATAGATTCTGGAAAGAGCGTGAGTTGGTTTACACATTTTGTTTTGGAGTTGAAACAAACAAAATATTACTAAATGAACATTTTGTGGCTATATTTATAAATCATGTGCGAATTTCAACACACACTCACAGACACGCCGACGTTAAGGCGCGCGCTCTCACACACACATATACATGCGTAGATGAAAGGAAACTGTTTTCAAAATGTCTGATGGTCCCCATCAGTCTATCATTTTCTTGACACAACCACTATTGCAACGACTGCAGTACATGTGTTGCACATGTGACCCTAATGATTTATGCAGCAACACTCACATACTTTATATTTTATCCATTAATTGCAAGAAGACAGAATGTATGGTTGTTAGCAAAAGGGAAAGCGAAAAAGCAAATTACAAATTGGAGATGGCAAATCAAACAAGTACAGAAATTTAAATATCTGGGAAATTGGCAGCTTAACACCAAGCGTAACTGAGAAGTGTCTAAGATTTGCCCTCATATTTGTGGGCATAAAGAACGCTTCTAGACCTACAAAGAATGAATGGGCTTATTATTCTTCTGTGTGCCGTCTCCCTTCACGACGTAAGCGATCATGGCTCTCCACAATTTCCTGTCCTTTGTAACTCTTTATGAAATTTGTCTTTTTTTACTTCTTCTAAACCTTGTTCCTTGTTCCGTTACACAAGCTAATTCTTCTCCTTCTTTTATGTGCCACGTCCCTTCACGACGTAGGCGATCATGGCTCTCCATAATTTCCTCTCCTTCATAGCACTTAATAAATTTTGTTTATTTGTTATTTCTCAGAAACCTTGTTCCACTATCCATTTACTCAAGCCCACTATGTCATGCGTTGTTTTCCTCTGTCCTTCCTGCCTTTAATCTGTCCTGAGAGTATCAGATTTTCCAACCATCTTGATGTGCTCTAGAAATTTAATTTGTTTGTTCCTGGTGTTAAGTATAAGTTTCCTTTTTGTTTCAATTTTTATTTAAACTTCCTCGTTGATCACATGTTCAGTCCAAGGTATTCCATTATCCTACAGCGCTTACCAGGAGACGTAAAATGCGACACCAAAATCCGAAGGTGGATTGAGATAGCGAAAGATGCCTTCCATATGATAAGCATTTCGTGAAATACCTCATTTTGTATGCTTTGGTACACATTATGTGATGTTTTTAACCGAAGTTCATTAGGGGCTTTGGGCCTTTCAACATCATACCCGCTCTCCATGGTGACCCTGTCTATACGGATCAGGTATTTACTTGTGTACAACTCGTCAGCTACAACTCATTTTCAATCACACACTGCAACTCCTCTTGGAAATTTATAGATCATTCAAGCTCTTCCATAAAAAAAGGAAGCAAAAGCAGTAACGGTTTCGATTTGGTAAACAATATGGCGACGCCCTCGGCTTGAAGTGATAAGTACGATCTTTGTTTCCCCACATTGAGATATATACATACAAACACACACATGAAACCGATTCTACTCCATTCATGTTAATCATCCAATCAACAACCAAAAAACTGTTAGACCCATACATGAAAGATGCCTTCCATAAGCTAAGCAAATTATTAAGTAACAGAAAAACTCCGTTTGAAATAATGAAAAGTGGACTAAACTGCTGATTAAGGTCAATGCTTATATACGGTAGTGAAAGCTGGACATTCTTCTCACAGATGAAGAAAATACTTGAAGCAACGGAAATGTGGTTCTACAGAAGGATACTGAGAATTCTATTGATTTAATATTTGAGAAACGACGAGGTTTTAGAGAAAATAGAAACAAAAAAGACAGCAATTAACATCAGAAATAGATAGTCGAAATTCCTCTGGTTCATAATTAGGAAAGTGGGATTGGAAAATTTGACACTCACAGGATATATTGAACGCAAGAGAAACCAGCTCGTAATCTACCTAATGAGCTTTTGTGAATGGGTGGCAAAACAGGGATTAGGAGAGATAGCAAAAAGATAACATTTACTAAGCGCTACAAAGAACAGTGTATTGTGAAGAGCTATTTTTTTAAAAAATGGCCAGATTTGGTCACCATAAATTTGAAAATTTAATAGATTGGAAAAGGTGGGTGCACCTAAAACTGTTCAACTGCAATTACCTAAAATATGCCTTTAAGTGTATTTTTTAAACTTTGGACGTGCTTTAAAAATCATCACACCAAAAAAAAAAAGAAGAAAAAAGAAGCAATTTTCATTTATTTAAGAGAAAATCAATATCAAATTGGAAACTCTTTTCAGGTGCGCAGGTGTTGGGAGACTTTTACCTGTCACAGTCGTCAGGTAATAAGTATTTTTTTCTTATTTTCTATTTTTTAGTGGAGCCCGAACTTGATATAGAAACATGCGATAATCAATAATAGCCAAAAATATCCATGGATTGTTACATCTACACATGCGCCGACAAAAAGCTTTATAGACTCACAGGAAAGCATTTACAGATGTGAACTCTCATATGGTAATATGTAAACAGGAATTCGGTGGAAAAGCCATTTACATATCATTCAAGTCACTCATATTATCGCTTAACTATATATACATACATATATACATACACAAACACGAGAAAAAAGTTTAGTAATCTAAATTGAGTCTAGCATGTGCGATGCTATCACTTGATACAACTTGCACAAACAGGCACACACTTTCAAACAATACCTGACTCCGAAATTCGTTTAAATTAACGCATCCACACACGCGCGCGCACACACACACACATATATATATATATATATATATACACACACACACACACACACACACACACGTAAAAGTGAACATAGAAGTCAACACTCTGTTTCATGCTAGATGCTATCGTCAGGCCTGAAAAAGTGTTGACTTTTATGTTCATTTTTATATTTACACACGCTCTATCTCTGATATTGAGCACTTTACACATAAATATATCTTTATATATATTTCAATTGGACAGAGTCAGACAATTTATTTAAAGACATTTTTGATATGTTTAACGTTCTTTTTATAGATACAAGTATTTAAGTAAATGCTCTGTTTATAATAAACAGTATTAAATAACATTTACCGACCTGAACGTCCGAGAAATTTTCATAGAAAATTTTCGTTCTCCGACAGGAATCGAACCTGTATCCTATACGGAACCGTCATTTCGCGTGACGTGCCTTAACCGTTCGGCCACGAAGAAGCGTCCGGTTAGCAAGATCGATTTTACTATCTTTAAACTTAAATCTTCCATGAATCTCTTCTATTCATATTTGCTCTACAGTATCAAATGTAAACAAATGACATCATACATATATTTTTGAATTGGACAATGTCCACAAATTTATTTAAAGACATTTATGATATGTTTAACGTTCTTTTTTATAGATACAACGGCACGGTTCCGTATAGGATACAGGTTCGATTCCTGTCGGAGAACGAAAATTTTCTATGAAAATTTCTCGGACATTCAGGTCGGTAAATGTTATTTAATACTGTTTATTATAAACAGAGCATTTACTTAAATACTTGTATCTATAAAAAGAACATTAAACATATAAAAATGTCTTTATATATATATATATATATATATATATATATATATATATATGCATGCTACTAAGGTTACGCTATTTTTATATATTAACTTTTGTTGAACAAAAATAAATTGCAGTGGTTTAAAATGGCTTAAGACTTACGAAGGCTTGCGCGTTTTGGAATGGCAAAATTTTAATTTCGATCTGAGCTTGATTAGACGTCGTGGAGCGATTGAGTGGCCATCACGTTCAACAGACCTAAAACAATCAGATTTTGCTGTCTGAATTCCTGAAATGGGAGGTTATTATTATTTTCATGAAATCCGTCAATCCAGATAAACACATAATTTCAAGCGGAACATTTGATTTAATCTACGGGGGTAAATTGTTAACGTTCTTCTGTGCCTATTAGATTGAACTCACGAAATTACCTAATTCATGAACAAACGCTTTAAACCTCCCGACCGTACTGAGAAAGAACAAGATGTTCCTAGACAAGGACAGCGGAGAGAGAACAATCTAACGTGTTGGTTAAATAAAATGTTCAATTCAAAATCAGATGAAGTTTAATCGGATCGGCACATCCTTTGAATACTTGGATGTCGCAACAGTTGAAACGTTATGACAATAACAACAAACATTAGGACCACAGTCCGACTCTAAATGAGCCAAATATATATTGCGTGGTTATTGAACTTTTGGCTCTGGAACATAGCACGCTGCCAGGAAATTTCTAATCATATGAAACACTATCTACCATTCGGATTGTCCTTCGTATGCAAAAGTCAATCTAAGTGTCGTCGGGAGCGAAGAAACTTTGAAGACGAAATGATGTCAGAACGACCTATGGAATCAACTTTTATTGAAAAATAAAAATATTTCCCCCCAAAATAAAAGAAAAACAGAACAATGTTTGTCCTGATGTCATACCATTAAGAATATTTGACTAAGAATAAATGTGTTCTCGTATCAACATACATAAGGATATAGACAGCTGTACAAAGTATTATACACATACACATATTTATTTAAAACAGACTTACATAAGAGTATGCATACTTGCGGACACAATATAGAAAGACACCCTCTAATAGCTTGTAAATGTTAGTAAACCCGATGTAAAAGCGAAATGTGGCGCTTCCGGGACTGGAATAGCAGTGAGTAAAATGTTTTGCCTGTGCAGGCGGATTGTGCGTAACTTCCGAGTAGAAAATGAGAGCCAGTCTAGACATATAAGAGAACTCTTCGTTTTTGTCAGAAAGAAAAGTATTTCAAAGAAAGGTATTTCAAAGAAAGGTATTTCAACTACAAAACGATTTACTGCTTGGTTCTCTCCAACCTTTGATACCATATCTACCCATGTTCCACCTACCCCGAAAACATCTATTGAAATTTATATTTTTTACAGTGAACTCTTCAAATGAAAACATTTTATTCACTTTAAATTGACATCTAAAAATGGAGTACGGTGATATCTCGACTTACGTTATTTTCGAGTTAAGTCACTTTCGAAGATACGTCGGTTTTTCTTAAATATTACATGGAAAAATAAACGCCTGCCATAAAAATATTAGAAACGTTTAAACACTAAGATAACAATAAACACATATTAAATTATATTTAAATAAATTTTAAAATATTATTATGTTGTATACTATATATATATATATATATATATATATATATATATATATATATATATATATATAATAAAATCTTCAAAAACAAAAAAAAAATTAGCAGATGTTCTTATTTCAAATTTCTGTCGACAGGCGGGTCTCGTGCGTTGTTTTCCACTTCGACACACATTTTGAATTCAGTCTTGTTTACATTATGATTTATAATACATTTTGCTTATGGCTCCGAAGAAAAGTCCCAGTGCAAGTGCTAATGCTAAGCGTAAGGCAATCTCCCTGGAAGATAAGGCGGACATTTTATTCAGAACACTGTATGTACATATCATAAATACTGTAACAAGCGATAGAACGCGCTTATTTGCGGTTTATAGTGTAGTTATTTTGACTAAAGTCGTTTTTGGACCTAAGTCGTAACATCTGGAACCAATTATCGACGTAGAGTGAGGTATACTTCATTCGTTTTTTTTCTTTCACTGATGGTAATGGTAACATTAGCTGTTTCCTTATAAGGAAACATTCGGTATTCATTGATTGAACAACAGTCGGTTGAAATTTATAAAATTTTTCTATTAAAACAATCTTTCTGGAAAATAGATTTCTTAAGTTCACTAACTGGCGCTGCCTTTTCGGTGTTGATGACGGTTTCAACTTTTTAAAATTTTCTTTGGAGTAGTGCAGAATGTCAACCTGTTGATTATATTGTTATTTTCTCTTCAAGTACATGAGATATCCATTTGAGTTGTTGCTGTAGTTGAAAGTTCTCAAGTGATGAGGATTCTCTTATTTGGCGCAATTGTTTGTGATTCTATTGCGCCATTCTACGAGGTTCGAAGAAGGATGTACGTCGTTTAGGCTTCATTCGCTCGGAAACATTTTTAAGAAGTAATCTGAGAAAGCGATTGGATACAAGCGACAGTTTAGATATTTCTGAACAGGTTAGGAGCCATGTATAGCATCTATGTGAAAATCTCGATCTGAGGAGGCTATTTAAAAACATGTGCGACTTGTTTTTATTAGCATTTTGGTTTTGTAGCAACATGCGGTGTTGGGCGAAACTATCCTGAGTACATCATTTTCTATAGTCAATTTCCTTATCTTCTATACTAAATTTGTTAAACTTATCCATACATTGACATATTTGAAGTGTTTAGTATTAACTGGTTCCAAAAACTGAATTTTTTGGACGGATTCAACGTGCGTGCCATCACTGCTTCCATTCCAATTCCAGATCATAGTTTCAGTTTTGAATACGTTTATTTTGAGTTCTATTTCTTGTAATGCTTGGTAGAAAATATTGGCTTTTTTGTTCAAGATCATTCTTATCCCATCTCTGAATACCTCATTGAATTTTTTCATTTTTTCTTCATATTCTCTCACTATAAGTAACCCTTTGTGTCTTAGTGGCTTTATTGCCTTTCTTGGTGTGAAATGATTAAAGAAAATAAACATGGGTAAAGTTACCTTCTTCATCAGTACACTAGCCTCGGGCAGGAAAAAAGGAACACATTTCACCCATAGCTAGAGGGTGAAGAGATGGATCTTTGACAAGAAATTTATTGGAAAGTGAACATAACGAATTTGGTCGGAATTCGAACTCACCTATCTTATTTCTCTTTCTAAAGTCGCTATTACACTATCCGCACATCTCATAGGAAATTGTACGTCTCCTTTAAAACATGTAACAATATTTGTTTAGAATTAGTTTTGCAGCTTTCATTTTGGAGAGTAAATATGTGGAATTCTTTTTCGTTTTTCTTCATATTTCAGCTTATAGAAATGAAATCGCAGACATTTTAAAAGAATTACGTGTCATCTGTTTATGACAGGTAACATTTTTATACCAATGATCTCTTTCGATTATACATTAATTTTTCATGAGACTTCTTTTACCTGTTTTTCTCCTCCTTGTCAAAATTTGGCCGCTGCACCAATTTCCTCATATTGTTATTAGCTCAGTTTTTATCTGAAACTTTCACTATAGAATATTAGCCTTAACTAGTTAATATTCAGTACTACATCAAGTGCAGTGTCAAGAAAGAAGATTATGGTGAAAATAGGTTTGGTTCGGTTTGGTTTGTTTTATACCTTATCAACTTCTGTGGGTTTTGGTTATGACCAAGTAAATGGTTAAGTAATAACAAAAACCAAGTTTGCAGATATATTGTATATTAAACAGTAAGTACACCAAAAGAGTTTTACACGACTAATAAGATGAAAGAACTAGCCCTCAATCTATTCACAGTTCACAATTTCCCGAACCTACTCTCCTACTAAACTTATAGTAGGCGGAAGAGACTAACATAGACTCTTAGAGGGAGGAAACCACAACAGTTATTTAATGCCGACAACTTTCTTATTGCTGGTAATATTTTCTTTCAAAAATGTATAGCTGGTAATAATTTTTTCTTCAAACGTTCATTGCTGGTAATAGCCTTTTACAAAAATGTATTGCTTGCATTAAAACCTATTTTTACATTTTCATAGTGTTTGACCTCAGTTTGGAGGTGAAATATTTGCCCATAGCTGGGACCCTAACAGGTGTTACCACCGCGGGGCAGGGTGGACCAGAGAACACCAGCAATTAAGAGGTGGTTCCACACTCCTCAAAACCGCCTGATTGGGGGCCTTGCTGTTGGATGTAGTTTATCGTCTTACTCAGGACGGTGAAAAATAGTTAATTGCCGTGAAAAATGAACATTCTTATTGATTAACGTAAATACTGATAAATTGCATTTCCCTGATTTTGTAGTTGCATCGTTTCTGTATACTACGGCTATGACAGCCGTTAAAAGGTGTATAGAATACATCCTTCAATCAGTTCATGTAGATTTTAAACACATGGAACAAAAAAGTTAAAGAAATTAGACTGATTTAACAAGAAAGAATTTATTATGGTAGAGACATAAGGAAATCTGGGACATTTATGAAATTTTTGACGATGCGAACAGAAATGCTTTTTTGTTATTGTGATTATTATGATGTTATTGTGATTATTATGATGTTAATGTGATTATTATGATGTTATTGTTTATTATTATGATGTTATTGTGATTATTATTATGTTATTGTGGTTATTATGATGTTATTGTGATTATTATGATGTTATTGTGATTATTATGATTTTATTATGATTATTATGATGTTATTGTGATTATTATGATGTTATTATGATTATTATGATGTTATTGTGATTATTATGATGTTATTGCTTATTATTATGATATTATTGTGATTATTATGATGTTATAGTTTATTATTATGATATTATTGTTTGTTATTATGATGTTATTGTGATTATTATGATGTTATTGTGATAATGATAAATGAAGTCTTATCAAGACAAAAACTGATAATGAATTTGAATGAGATCTGTAATACAGTAATACTGAAGTGTAAAATGAAGATATCATACATTTAACAACAATCATTTTTTACAAGTTTGGAGACAAGATTAGAGCGTAATCTTGTTACTTTTTACAGTGAAGCATATTTTGGATGAAAGTAACTAATAATAACAAAACAAAAGTCATTGAAACAAAGCAAGTTCAGTCGACCATTGATGACAATTCCAGAACAACGTAACTATAAACAATTTTTTCTATCCTCTGCCAGCCGCAATGACGTAGAAAGCATTACCTCGAACCGTCGCCAGTGAGACACGCTGCAAATCAGGTAGTAACTGGTTGATGATAAACATGTGTATTGGATTGATTAGAAATGTTTGCTAACAGCAGTGGAGATATTTGACTGTTAATTCAACTGACTGCATCTCAATCCGGAATTATCTTAATCTTATCATAGAAATCGACAGTGCATTTTGACAGCAACATTCATCCAGCCTGGATCTATGTTGAGCAATGAATTAAATGCACCAGAACAACTACGAATGTATTATCAAGTTATTTAATCAATTAAATGCGTTTTGCTTTTGAGGAAATTCTCGGATTCTTATTGGATGAATGTTATATAATATTTCTTTGAATAAGTTTGCCTATCTGCCGGTTCACACGCCTCCCCCGTCTTTTGAACAAGAGTAGATTGGTTTGGTTTGTTTTACAGCATATCAACCACAATTGGTTATTTAATGCCAACAGTTTGTATTGCTGGTAATATATTTCTTCATAAATGTATGGCTGGCAATATTTTTTCCCTCAAATATCTATTTCGCTTAATATTTTTTATTTCAAAAATGTATCGCTGGTCATATTTTTTCAAAAATGTATTGCTGGTTATAATGTATTGCTGGTAATAATTTTTTACAAAGTATTTCTGGTAGTAAAATCTATTTTTACACTTTCATAGTGTTTTAACCCCAGTTTGGGGGCTAACTATTTGCTCATAGCTGGGACCCTAACAGGTGCTACCACTCAGGGTCAGAGTCGACCTGGGAACACCAGCAACTAAGAGATAGTTCTACACTCCCCAAAACGTCCTTATCAGAGGGTTTGTTGTTGGACGTAGTTGTGGACTCGATGTAAGACGAGTTGCGAAATGTGAGAGGAAAAATGTTAGCTGGATGTGGACACGCTAGTAAATAACTTTTTGCCTATCTACAACCAGATTATTAAACCGTTTTATATTATTATACAAATTTATTTATCGTGGAGACGTAGTCTTTAGGGATTCCATTTTTGATATAATTTTTCCGCGCCCCTTCACCTCAAAGTTAAATCTCTGGCAGCGTTAAGTGGTTAAATATATGATTTGATTAGGTTGAGTCATAAATAATTTTAATTTCACTCTATCATTTTTATCCATCAAAAATTAACTTCATTTAAGTTGAATTCAATTCTATAGTCACATTATTCGCAGTTGCTTGTTGCCACTTATCAGGCATTACAGTAACTTTTCAGTAAGTTAGGTCTAGACGAACTGTTGAAAATTGATTAGTAGTTAAGATGGTACCTTCGTCATTACAATCTTTTGTTTTGTTTTTAAATGGTATCGCCCCATGCAAGTCACTACAGCCACTAACAAGCAAAGGGTTACAGTTTGTGTCGGAATTAGGTACAGAAACATTAGTAATGAGTAGATGGAGAAAATAGCAGTCAGGAGGATAGTAGATAGCAATTGGCACTGCATTTAAATTCTTGCAGATTGAAGTTGGCTGGAATGCATGGAGCCGGGAGGAAGTTCCACAAGCGCGAAGTGCGAGAAAAGAAACTGTTAACATAGAACCTACGGCTACATCTAGCTAGCTCAACAGTAAATTTATGAGATGTCGACGCCAGTCTAGTATTGAGCTTAAATTCTTAAACATTGATATTTTATTTGCTCTGGTTGAAAAATAAAATCGAAATCATATTTAAATACTAGACATAACTTTTTTCCTTATTGTCAGTTACTGATAAATACTTTCCAGCCAACTTCAATCTGCAAGAATGTATGTATCATTATAAATAAATTCCATGTTTGTGATTTAGGCATAACACAGATGACCTTTCATAACGATAGAGAAATTGTCACTCTTTTCTGTAAGAATATACATTTTTTGGACGGATATTATGAATTTAAACACACCCCATGTTTAGGATTTAGAAATTACTCAGATGCTCTTGTTTTGTTTAAGAGAATTTAGGTCACTCTTTTCTGTAAGAATATACTCGTTTTGGACGGGTAGTATGTATATAAACAAAACCCTGAATTTAATTTCTCAGGACCAACAATTAAAAGTCAACACATTAATCATGTCTTCTTATCGGCGGGAAGTGAATAGAGTGAACACCTTGGTTTTACTCAAGTTTGCTAAAGCTACGTTAGTTAATTCTCGGTTAGATTCTCTTTGTAAACTTTATTAAATTCATTTAACTGATTAAAACAAAATTATTAACTATTTTCTCTTGCCAATTCAGTTTACTCTTCTGAGGATTTTAATAATTTTCATCTAATATATTTGATTGACCTATTTTCGTGTAATACAATATTTCTGTACCTGTATTCAATAGTACAAGACAGTATTAACGTATTCATTAGCGCATAGCACTTTTCCTATATGTAATAATACTTACGTATGGAGTATTGCAAGAAAGCTTTCATTTATAAGTGTGGTAGAAGCCAACAATAGTTGTCTCCCCGCTCGAATTATTCGACTGTAAATGAAATGACCGAACTCTACTCATGGGCAGCAGTCAAATTTTGAATCACGCTTCACCACAAGCCTAAGCATTATTTTGTTTTCTTTGAAATAATATAAAATATCACACTTTTCAACTTTAGTGATATAATAACGACCAACGTTTGGAGAGAAAGTCAGACATTATTTTTCTAATTTGCTTTCTTGAAGGTTTCATGAAATTTTTTATTTTATTTTCTGAGTTTTTCTATCTTTACTTGAGTACCTGATGGAGCCTTGTATTTAAATAAGAATAATAATGATACGTCCTCTGCAATGCAGTCATCGCAGATTCACGACGTTTTAATACGTGTGTTGTATTAAAGAGGATAGGTAATCGTAAATGAATAAAGGGATAATATTCAGGAAAATAATACGTATCTTAAATTAAAAGAATCGAGAGAGGGTCTGTTCCTACACTCAGGAAATTCGAACTATAAACGGCCTAATCCAGCGTTGATCGTGGCCGGACATTTGGCCCAGGGTACATTTGGCCGACGGACATTTGGCCGAACGGAGACTTGTCCGACGAACATTTAGCCGATTGACAATTAACTGAACGGAGACTTGGTCAATAGACATTTGGCCGATTGACATTTGGCCGACAGACATTTGGCCGACAGATATTCAGCCGATGGAGATTTGACCGAGATACATTTGGCCGACGGACATTTGGCCAACGGATATTTTGTCGATAGACATTTGGCCGAACGGAGACTTGGTCGATAGACATTTGGCCGACAGACATTTGGCCGACAGACATTTGGCCGATAGACATTTGGCCAATAGACATTTAGCCGACGGATATTTGGCCGATAGAAATTTGCCCGATAGACATTTGGCAGACAGACATTTGGCCGACAGACATTTGGCCGACAGACATTTAGCCGATAGATATTCAGCCGACGGACATTTGACCGAGAGACATTTGGCCGACGTACATTTGGTCGACGGATATTTTGCCGATAGACATTTGGCCGAACGGAGACTTGGCCGATAGAGATTTGGCCGACAGACATTTGGCCAATAGACATTTAGCCGTCGGACATTTGGCCGATAGATATTTGGCCGATATATATTGAGCCGACGGACATTTGACTGAGAGACATTTGGCCGAAAGGACATTTGGCCGAAAGGACATTTGGCCGAAAGGACATTTGGCCGAAAGGACATTTGGTTGATAGACATTTGGCCGAACGGAAATTTGGCCGAAGGACATTTGGCCGACGGACATTTGGCCGATAGAAATTTGGCCGATAGAAATTTGGCCGATAGATATTTGGCTGATAGACCTTTGGCCGACAGACATTTGGCCGATAGACATTTAGCCGACGGACATTTGACCGAGAGACATTTGGCCGATGGACATTTGGCCGAACGGAGACTTGGCGATAGACATTTGGCCGACAGACATTTGGCCGACGGACATTTGGCCGAGGAACATTTCACCGAAAAGTAAAAACAGTAACGCTCAATAATTTAAGTATTTTAATTTGTAGTCTTATAAGGTAGAATAGGTCTAATAATTACCACTGAATTTCAAGTGATTAAATTACTAAATCTAAATTTAAAGTTAAAACATTCCCTATTTCAATATTTATTTATTGAAATTAGAATTTGTAAAATATTCGAGTGCATTTGGATAAAAAGTAGCATTTAATTATTTAAATTCGTATGTAACAGTAAGATAAAAGCTAGTTCATCCCTTTAAGATACCGATCATTAAAAGCGAAATTGAAAGATCTTTCATATTGTAAAAGCTTACGTTTCTGCTGTAGTAAAATGTGCTTTTTCTGAATATACTTATCTTACAGTAATATTTGAAGTATAATATGATATATACAGAATAGATTTTTAAAAAAGCCTGTAAAAAAACGAAAAATTATAAATGAATACAGTAAATAAATATAAATCTATGTAGCACATTACGATAAAGAGTGTGACATACATGGAAGTACGCCACTACATTTTCGGCTAAATGTCCATTTGGTTAAATGTCCGTCGACCAAATGTCGGTTGGTCAAATGTCCGTCGGCCAAATCTCCGAGTACCGGCGTTGATCTGGAAATCGTTTCAACATTTTCAAATAAATGTGAATGTTCTCTCATCAGATCTTTCATCACTTGACTGCTTTTTGAGCAAAACTTTTTGAAAGATTTATTCGCATGTACAATATTTTCATTTTTATATCATTACGTGCATAGACACGGTAATAATTTATTTTGGCGGTATATTTATTAGAAGGATCGAATGATCGAAAGATATTGATTATTTTTATCATCTTTAGAAGAAGTTCCTCTTCCTATTTTCTATACAGTTAAAAATCGTTCCCTGATTTTTTCTTAGAGTTATCGGATCGTAGTTTCTTGTTGACAAATGTCAATTTGAAAATTTTGCTTATGTCATTGATATCTGCGTACAAAAACAGATATCAATGACGTACGCGCAGTTTCCATAATTGACATCTGTAAACAAACAGCTAATTTCGAGAAAGCTTTGGGAATTCAGAAATCGATTATACACTTTATCAATATTAGCATTAGGACCTCCTTCTAAAATGATTTTTAAAAACATCAATAATTTTGTTGTTGTTTTTTATTTTATTTTGACAAGTAATAAGGCTTAAGGAAGGTCTAAAAAATAATTATTAATTATTAAATTATTAAGAAAATAAATATGTCTATTTAATTAGTACCGAAGTATTAATATAAAATGTTTTTACTCCTTATGTAATTTGAAGTTGCATCAGTTACATGTAATTAATATTTTTAGAAAAATACAAATGATTAACACCCGCTTTCGGATATTGTATTTTGTGAAAAGGGAATATTTTCCTAATTTCCATAACCATTTTTCTGTTTTCACATAAATCCCAGAAAATTAAAAGAGGTGAGACAAGGCCATTTATCGCCGTTATTTTATTCATTGAAATATCTATTGTTTTAATTATTTCTTCATTCGTCCATGCTGGATTCCATTCCCTTTATTCATCTCTCAATGTTTCCAATCTTCTTGTCCAACCTATAATAATAATAATAATAATAATAATAATAATAATAATAATAATAATAATAATAATAATAATAAATATTTTTAACGTTGTCAAAAACTATTTTTTCTTTTTCTTTTTTTGAAATATTGGAAGAGTTACGTCAGTAATATTTTAATAATAATAATAATAATAATAATAATAATAATAATAATAATAATAATAATAATAATAATAATATAAAACTAGTAAAAATGAATATACCCACCGACATGACAAGGTAGCGACATATGTGCACTGGAAAATATGCAAGAAGCAGAAAATCGAAACCACTGAGAGTTGCTATGACCAACATTCAGACACAGTTACCCAAAATCACGATGTAACTATCATCTAGGACATTCCAATTCAAACTGACAAGGAAATAAAAGCAAACAGACCTAATATTATCATACAAGGCAAGAAATTCAGGAAGTGTATGCTTACTTACATAGCAGTACCATCTGAGAGAAACACCTCCATGAAAATTACCAAGAAATTGTCCAAATACAAGGACCTGGAAATCGAGATTAACAGGATGTGAGGAATGAAGACTGAGACTGTACCAATAGTAATCGAAGCTCTGGGCCTCGTGAGAAAAGGAATGAACAATTTTACTAACTGCATTACAGGTAACATCAACATACAAGTTGCCCAGAAAATCGTCCTACTAGCAACATGCCATATACTAAGAAAAGTGCTATCAGTTATAGGACAATTCTCTTATAGGGCCTAAAGACCATAGTTTGGACCAGGTTCGACACGATACAAAGCAGAAAACATAACATGCATTAATAATAATAATAATAATAATAATAATAATAATAATAATAATAATAATAATAATGATAATAATAATAATAATAATAATAATAATAAGTTTTGGGAATAATAATAAAAATAATAATAATAATAATAATAATAATAATAAAGAAATACAAAAAATTGTACTCACAACTACAGACTGCTCACACAATACGAAGAGCTTTATCTATGTGTATGAGCTTAATTTTATTTTATTTTTTTGTTTTTTTCACAAAAATGATCAGTATAAAATTTCTGACCTTAGGTCTCTGGTTGGGACCCGGAAAGAAATGTGTATACAACATAAATCAAAGGAAATAATAATAATAATAATAATAATAATAATAATAATAATAATAATAATAATAATAATAAAAAAAAAATAATGAGAAAATAGTGAGAAAAGGAATGGATAATTTTACTAACAGTGTCCCTGGTACCATCTACATACAAGTTGCCCAAAAGATAGCCTTACTATGAACATCCCATATACTAAGAAAAGTGCTATCATTTAAATGAAAATTCTCTTATAGGGCCTAAGGATCATAGATTGGAGCCGACTCTACAGGATACAAAGCAGGAAGCATAACATACACGAATAATAATAATAATAATAATAATAATAATAATAATAATAATAATTATTATTATTATTATTATTATTATTATTATTATTATTATTATTATTATTATTATTATTATTATTCTTATTATTATTTCCAGTTTTCTCAATTTTCTGATTAATTATAATCTTTAACATGTTCTATTTAATCCCGATCTTTACCTGATCTGGAGAAAGCTCTTTTTTTTGTTTTAAGATATTGAGCTCATTATATTGGATCAGGGACATTATTAAAACATTTCCTTTGTAATTCCAGATAAATAAGCTTTGATCTCATACGTCCACATGAAAATCCTCTAGTGTTGTGTTGATTTAACATTTCCAATGACATTGATTATTTTGTTCTCATTAATTCAAAGAGTTTATTCAACAAACAAAAGTTTCTCTTCCTAACTTATTTATGCTTTTCTTTCCTGTTAACCTGTTTAAGATTTTATCCATATTTTTGCTTCCTATTCTATTCTTTCAGTTTTATATTGAATATTTTTCCCACTTGCTTTACTTTCGTTTCTGATATATTGCACTTTTTATTCATTTAAATATTTAAATTTAAATAACTTCTATGGTGTTAAAAAACGAAAGGAATTTATTGAAACAGAGTATCTATGAACAACAAAAAAATGAAACAAAGCTTTTATTAGAACAAAACATCTAAAGGGTGTTTCAATAACTTGGACCGATTTTAAATGTGAATTAAGTTTAAGCGTCTAAAGATTTTTTTTATCTTTTTCTTTCCGATTTAACAACTTAAGTCTTTGGCAATTGCAACCATGGAAGGATTAACAAATAAACAACGTGTTAAAGCTATCGAAGACTATTACGAAAATGGACGTTCAAACAAAAATGCCATGAGAAGTTCCCAGGTAGCATCATCTCTCGAAAGAGCGAAGTCAATTGGCCACCATGATCGTACGAGTTTACACCTTAGATTTCTTCCTTTAGGGTCATCTCTAAAGTAAGGCCTCTATGCCAACAAGCCAACAACAATTCAAAAGCTGAAGGGTGAGATAATAAGGCATATATTAGTGTGATTGAGGTGCAACTATGCAGAGACGTCATCAAAAATTTTGACCATTGAGTGGAGGCGTACGGCCGCAGCCTTGGCGAATATTTAGGCGATATTATTTTCCCCATATAATTGCCATGACTTATATAACATAAATAAATTTTCACCAATAATACCGATTTATTTACTACTGACCTTGGTTCGTCTTAATGAAACACCCTTTATAAACCAAAACAAAATGTTTTTTTTTGTTTTTTGTTCTCTATCCTCTGCCAGATACAATGATGGAGAAATCATTACCTCGCACCATCGCCAGTGAGACACGCGGCAAGAGGCACTCCGTTTCGCGAGGCTCTTCCCTTAATCGAGACGCAATCCCACCAACCCTCCAAAGGAACGGTATCGAACGAGGACCAATAAGCCCAGAAGTCTCCACTAAAAATAAATCTGTCCGTGAGAAAAGAATATTTAAATATCTCCGCGTCCTGTGGTAAAAGCTCCGGACCTGATTAAATTACCCGTCGAAAATGCATTGGCACAGGCCGCATCCGAAATCAACGTCTTCCCTAGGGAAAAATGTAATGCCATCCGACCGCTTTCCATCACTACGGTCGAGGCCTACGGCTTCGATTTGGGAAGGGAACCCAGCTGCATCCAGACCTCTTCTGATGATGATGTTTATTGCTGCATGCCTTGGAAAGCGGCCAGCACTAGGACGACAAGAGAGAGAATACAAACCAAACGCATTAATGGAAGATCCATGTTAAAATACGATTAAAGAAATACGATACGTTAAAATCAATAAATCGTATCAGTATGTCTAGATAAATAGCGGCGATTTAAATCAAGTTTCGGGTGCTGGATTCTGTGACAAGTGAATATTTTCGCGCCTATTTTGCCAATAAAGCGAAATAAAGTATGACAACTGTATTTATGTCTATTAATTTATCCTGTGATATAAGATCTGTACGCACTTTTGAATCATAAGTAAAGTCCGTTTTGGGGAACCAATTGTAACATCGGATGTATCTGTCCAATTAACCGTTCCTGAAATATATTTTAACTGCTGACGAATAAATTGCTATCTTACGAAGATATCCAATGCAAAAAAGCAGTTTACTAATAAAGATAAAACTTCACAACCACCCCTAATCTGAGAAATAAAACTTGAGCGGGTGTGGCGATCTAAGGAGTATACATCCATTTAAACCTTCGCAATTTTACTCAAAAGTTATCGTCGAGCTGTCAGATATGCGGTACCAGGTCTCTGCAAATAATGGAGAATATCGACTTACAAATCTTGCCTTAGATTCGGCAAAAGGTCGAACTACGAATCACCCAACTCACTACTCAGTTGTAATTCTTCTCGCAAGAGAAACCTGCTAACAATTACACTACATTGGAGTACCCTATTTACTGGTAAATATATACTTGAATAAAATATATTTTAACTTTAAAACGGAAATTATTTATATCTTAACCTAATAAAATGAACCTTTGCTGAAATGTCGAATATACAGAAATCCTCTCATCAACGGACTGATGGGGACAGGGTGGTCCATTAAATCTGATTGTTCGTAGATAGGAAGGGATTATTTTTTAGTTATAAAACCACTATAGTATTCATCAGTATTTCATGATCATAATAGACATACTATCATGTATATATGGCATAAGTAAGTATATACTTAATAGACATATATAAAGATAACAAAAATAATAGATGTGAAACAGCTAGTTTCCCATGCACGCGCTAATGTATCGTACTTTCCGTCTTTGTTTACAATTGAAAAGCCTGTCACCGCCGCCGAGCGGTCACTTTGAAAACTACTACGACTCGTTCCGCTAAACTCGCAAATTTTGAAATACATCGCTGACGAGTTGGAAGTTATTTTCCTACAGATTTTGATGCATGTCCGTAGATAAGATGTTTGTCTGTGTATTGAACAAGTTTGCATCGTGGTGCGTGATGTCATATAAAACATTAGAAAGTAGACATGTGATTGTTGCTGTGTTATTTTTTTCCAATTCATTTGCTTATGCGTATTGAAATATTGTACTTGCGGGCTGGGCAAACACAGTTTAAAAATTATGCTTATATATAAATCTATTATAAAACCATATTTGTAAAGATGTCCCATAATGAAGAAACATACACTCTAATACACTGTTTTAGTCTTTTTGGTACGCAGGAAGAATGAATAAGAATGATAAAATGATTTCTATTTTGGTTATATTGTGGAAAAATGGTGGGGATGTCTTGGTGCACGGGACAGCTATCAGTGGGTAGGCCCTGTAATTTAGCATATCGTGGCAAATAAGGTGTGCCTCACAATCTATAGCCTCGTGCCCGGATGTACTGGCGAGAGTGGTGGGTCCGTGTTATAAAAATGGCTTTCCCTCCTCCACTTGCTGTCAGTTCAATTTTTTAGTTCTTGCTGAGCCAGCACATGTCCGTCGTTCAGACTAATCCACAATTGTTACCGAAGGGAATATATGTTACTAATCCACTATTGAGAGTAGAAATAGGGCGTCACGAACCAATCTTACCAAGATGGTGACTATTCCTCCGAGCTTCTCTGTTAGATACATTTCAATTATTATTAATAGATCATTGACAGGTGTCGAGGTCGCGAAACCAAGGCAGGTTTTTCGCAAAACACTGCCGGCGATGTGAACCGACTGCTTCTCTTCACATCGACCCCAACTCTCTTCGTCGGAAAGAAACGCAACTTTCTCGATAATATCTAAATAAGACTTTATTTTTATGAATAAAATTGACTGTAAAGGATTATTTAAGAACAACCTATAAGATATCTGTAGGATTCTTTACTTTCGGAAATATCATCTTAAAATATTTTCTTCAGATTTTGAGGTTAGTTGATGGACAAAAGGCATTAAATTGTTTGGATAGTAATTACGTTTAACCAGTCTAACTGACTGCGGCAAATCTTTGATTCAACGTTTGAAGAAGTGATTTTTTTTCTTCCATAAATAACTGGAAAACTAATTAATTGTCCTGTTGCGTAATAACACATTTCCTATCAATAAAAGTGGAATACCTTCGAAGGGGTTGTCTTTCTATGTTGCAATAGCTCATATTGTTCGCCATCATTTCTATTCTGGTAAGTATGGAGAATGTGGAAGAGGCTCCCCTCCCAACAATCTTATTGTTTCTTGGATTACCATGCTAGAGAATAAGGCAATTTCTAATTACCAAAGCAAACGCTTCCGACTTAATACTCTGTTTATCCGATCAAGTAATGACCAAGTAACTTGCAATCACGTCTTTAGTCTTGTTCCTTCCATATTCCACAAGTTCGTCATGGACGACACCTTTCCTATTCCTGGTTTTGGTGTTTTTTTCTTTTTTTCCTTTTTCTGTTGATATGCAAAACCCATTTTTCATCAACTAAACCAATGTGACGCAAAAATGAAAGGCTGTTGTCGTGAAATTAATGAGATGTTGTCTTAATTTGTCATATCTCACATTGCATTTTATTCACCTCCATACATCGTCAATTACTCTTACAGACAACCTGTGACTGTGTGAGAGGTCCCGGTACCTTCATCCGGAATTGGACCATACGTACTCTTTTTGAAATATCTAAAATACCGCACATTCACCGATGTCACGCAAGTCATTCCCATGATTGCAAGCCAGTTGCAAGGGTATGATCAAATGATTCTGCATTCGGCAGCCGGGAATTCACCTCAGGTAAAACGTTCACCTTTTTGGTCTGGTGTAATAATGAGACAAAAATCTATTGTGATATTATCTAGAGAGACACAAGCTACATTGACATTCAAGGTTGAAAACGGCTGCAGATGGTGTTTTTGGGCCTCATGCAAAAGATCGTTAGGATACCAAATTCACTTTGAAAGTTTTTCAAATACCCTTCAGATGCTCGTGGATAATGTTTTTGCTCCAAAACGTGTACATGGACGTGGGTCCAGTTCGAAAACATTTTGAAAAAGTCTTTACTCAGAGTGGGTTGTCATCCAGTGCAAGTTTTTCGGATATGTCACAGTAGCTATTTTTGAACCTATACATTTTATAAATGTTTTAAATGCCTCTCTATTAGTGTTAACCCTTAGGAATTCATACAGTAAGCAATGATGAATATGTTACTTTTTGAAAGTTATATTCCTCGATGTTGATTAGCTTTCAAATATACTGTAAACGACGTGCTCTCGGATAGAAAAGATGTTACACTCATTCTAGACGAAGTTTCATATCATTCAACCCTGGTGGTGCCTTAGTTTGTTTGGGTTGTTTTGTTTTATGGCATATCAACCTCAGTGGGTCATTTAATGCCATACAATTTTTTGAAATAGATACATAGCGATAGTTTGGAAAAAAAGGGTGTGTATCTATACATATATATTTGAACCATTTTTTAGTACAATTACATTTATTGCTGGTGAGTTTTTTTTTCCAAAATGTATTGCTGGTAATAGTTTTTTTTTTTTTCAAAAATTAATTTCTGGTTATAATATTTTTAAAGTATTTCTTGTATTAAAACCTATTTTTACACATTTATAATGGTTTTTATCTCAGTTTCGGGGTCAACTATTTGGCCCTAGCTGGCACCCTAACAGGAGCTACCACCCCGGGTCAGGGTGGACCTGGGAACACCAGCAATTAAGAGGTGGTTCCACGCTCCTCAAAACCTCCTTACCAGAGGCCTTACTGTTGGACCTAGTTTATTGTTTTATCCTGGACGCGAATGTAGTTTAGAGGTGCAGTCAGCGTAATCTACAGCCCCAGCCGACAGGGCGTTGTGCCTTGGTTGTTTGACTCATAATTCGTTTATTGTTTTATCCTGGACGCGGATGTAGTTTAGAGGTGCAGTCAGCGTATTCTACAGCCCCAGCCGACAGGGCGTTGTGCCTTGGTTATTTGACTCATAATTCGTAGCAGTGAAATGCAATATTACTTTCTGAATACTTCAATATTTTGTAAATAATGGTTATCGTTCCCTCTTCGTGTTAGTATTTTCTGTGATGATGATTTATATCATATGAAAGCCTCCATCGATAATCACCTTCATTAAAAAATTTGTTTTGCATATTCATAAAAATAAATAGCTTTCCCTTTGTTCGATATATTTTATTTTATTTTACAGAGTATAATTTCCTATTATCTTTAGTTATATTAAACGCAATGTAAATCAGTTTCTTTTTTTTCCCAATTTTCTACCTGAAAATACTAAATGAAAAATAATATAAAATTATCAAATTAAAATTCAACTTGTTCTTTCGTTCCTTAGACAATCATTTAGCACGTACGTTACGCCTAGACAGAACCTCATTAACACTGATGTATATAATTTCGTTCGCGACGGAAAAGACATACCAGAGACACAGTTTGCTTTGAGTGAGCAGAAGAAAGAAAGAAAGAAAGAAAGAAAAAAGAAAGAAAGAAAAAAGAAAGAAAGAAAGAAAAGGGATATAGAGGAGGTGATAACGCTTTCATGCGTTTAATGTCTGCTTCAGTGAAATGGAAAGCCTTGTCAATTTTCAAGCTTTTCATTTGTGCCGTCTTACTCCTTTAAATAATGACCTGCATTCATAATTACGATTGTTATTGTAATATTATGTTAAAATACTTAAGCTCAAATAGCTTACCTAGCAATGAAACCATTTCTTACGGGTATTTCACGGTCTTGGAAATTTCAAGGAGCGAAATTTTCACGCGTAGTCATAATTGTTTAAGAATGATACCATATTCAGTAGATTCGGCGAGCTGTATGAAATGTCACGGCGGACACGATTTGTTTGGAGGACCAATTCTTCTTGACCAATTAAATAAGGCTTATAAATGGAACCTTTCAAACTACCAACCCGTTTTCGTTTGGAATTTGATGCAGCAAATTCTTCACATTTTGCACTCAGTTCTAGGCTTGAGCGGCATTTAAATAAATTTCGTAAATATTTATAAAGATTAAATAGGTTATTCGAACTTGCAATGTCATTACAGTGCGTTACTCTTCAGAACATTTCAACATAACGTTGTCACGATTATGACACCGTTTTTCCTTCGGATTTATAGAAATTTAATAGCAAAGGTTAAATCACGTTTCTATTGTGTTTGTGTGCGAATAATGAAGAGAAAAATTCAGTCACGTTATAAGGAAACACCAGACATGGATTCTCATTAGCAGAAGTGAGAGCAATGTCAATTTGCTACAAAATTAGTATCAGTTGTACATCAGATAAAGCTGATTCAATCTCCAACACCGGAAATTAACGCGAGAGCAGACAACTTCAGTTCTATAAGGGGGCTAAAAACTGTTGAAGTCTTCAGTTGTAATACAAATACATGTCGACGATATAAAACACTCATCATCTTACATTTGTTTTATATACAATGATCTTCGCCTAGTAAAAGGCCCAAGTGCCGCTTTGGGTGGAGAGCTAGAGAGTAATAGACACGGTTTATGGTGATATGTAGGGAAGATAACGGTTATCGCGAAACACGAAAAGGTTAAAATTGTAGTGATAGAGGAAAACTTCTCTTGAGAGTCGGCCCCTGAAAGCAGCGTTTCGTGAGAAGAAGCCGATCAAGTGGAATTTACATCTCACCAATGAAATACGAAGGCTGGTCCGCTACAACGTGCGTAGAACGGCGGGTCTTAAGTGTGAAGCTTACAATTGGTGGAAGGAATGTAGTTCGTCTGAACACTTTCCATTGAAACAGCGATAGAGCAGCGAGAATCTGGCGACATTTCGTTTGTGGCAAAAGGCTTGTAAGTTGGAAAATATTTCATCACCTAAAAGGATGCGAAATGTGAAGGCAGAGCAGCTACTGCCCATATATGACAGAAGTAGTCCATTTTCTGCCTGATCTGCCTTTTGTAAAGGGAGAGGATAACAGGAGGTCTCAGTTACTTATTGGAGCGCTACGGGGAACCGGCCATTTTTCTAGTACAATAATAATAATAATAATAATAATAATAATAATGATAATAATAATAAATAATACCTAGTTATTTTCAGCTATCTCCTGTTAATAATAAGGATTACAGTAAAGCCTTTGATAATGTGTCACATTTTTGGATCCTTAAGACTTTCGAAATGTACAAAGTCTCCACCGTGATAGTACATTTCCTTAAACACAGCATGGGAATGTAGAACACTACATTATACCTAAATCATACCAGAGGCACTGCCATCTCAAACCGCCTGAATATCCGACGAGGAATCACAGAAAGAAACTCCGGTTTTGTCTGTACTTAATCCCCATTACGCCTGAACTAAACAACAATAGCTGTGGTTACAAACTAAACAAGAATATATTCAATCACCCACTAGAAATCTTAGCACAGCATGGATAGATTACCGTAAAGCCTTTGATAGTGTGCCACACTCCTGGATCTTTAAGATTTTGGAAATGTATAGTCTCCTCGGTGATAGTAAATATCCTTAAACACAGCATGGAAATGTGTAAAATCCACATTAGATCTAAATCGCACCAAACGGACAGCCACTTCTAAACGTTTGAGAAATCTTTCAAGGAGACTTCCTGTCACCCCTTCTGTTTTTGTCTGTCGTTAATTACCCTTCGCGTGAATTAAACAATAACAGCTATTGATACAAAGTAAACAATGATTTGTTCAATTACCTACTCTATATGGATGATCTCAAACTCTTTGCCAAAGACGACAATGAATTGAAAGGTCTCCTCAATATTGTAAAATATTTCATTGACGACATAGGTATAGATTTCGGATTAGATAAATCTGCAAAAGTAACATTCAAGAAAGCGGGGATTACAGATATACATTCAATCGATTTAGATTTTGTCACAAAGATTAGGGAACTGAAACAAGATGAAGCCTGTAAGTTCCTAAGAATTAGCGAAGGAGGCGGAATACAGCATACCCAAATGAAGGTGAAGGTAAGAAAGGAATACTATAGGCGTGTGCGTCTAGTACTGAAAACTAAGATGAATTAAAAAAAATGAATATCAACCATAATCCCCTTGACTGTCCCTGTGGTGCAAAAGAGTTTCAACATCCTTAACTGGACCATAGCTGATATTAAGTGAATGGATGCCAAAACGAGACAGATTCTCACCTGTTACCGCATGCATAATCCAAAAGCTGATGTTGATCGTCTGTATGTTACCACATCTGAAGAAGGCGGAAGATTAGTTCAACTAGAACAGTCTTACAAAACTAAAACAATTGGCCTTCAAAGATACCTAGAAACTACAGAAGTCTGGTTGGTGATATGTGTCAAGCGACTTTATTCCGTAATAATGGAAGCCAAAAAGTTCAATATAGAGTTTCAAATGGTGAAGAAGTACAAGTAAACACAATAGACCAACTGAAGCTGCAAAATACTTTAAAAAGAAATCAAATGCAAATGAAACGGGCTAGATACAGAAACGATGGCAAGATAAACCGCTTCACGGTCAATACTCTTCACATACCAAATAAGCTGATGTAGACTAACCCCGTACGCATCAGTGGCTACGTAGAGCAGGGATAAACGCTGAAAATGAAGACTTTATTCTTGCTGCACAGGACCAATGCTTGCTAACTAGAAATTATCAAGCACTCATACTAAAAATTGTGTTAGCCCAAAATGCAGATAAATATCCAGAAATAATTGTCAATCTTGTATCAGGTTGCACGGTATTAGCACTCAGTGAATATGAAATACGGTGTGACAGATTGAGTCAATATCTGCATTGGAAAATCAGCAACTTCTACGGCAAGGGAACTGCAAGAAATTGGTATGAACACCATCCAGACGCGGTTAAGGAGATAGGACCTGAAATAATAATTATGGGACTTCACAATACACACGGACAGAACAATCAAAGCTAATCGCCCAGATATCGTGATTAGAGACTGCAAAAACACAATGTGCCTCCTTATTGATATGGCACTCCCTGCAGACTGCAATGTATCTTTGAAGAATTTTAAAACCTATCCCAAATATAAGGACCTTGAAATGAAAATTTAAAAAATGTGACACATGTGAACGTCAACACTTCCAGTTCTAGCTGGGGCCCTTAGATCAATTGGAAAAGATTCCAATAGACTCATTGAAGGGATTCCTGGTAGGCCATGACTTAAAGAAATAAAAAAACATTGTTCTCATATGTACAGCTCACACCTTACGATGTGCTTTATCTATGTAAAATATGTGTGATTTTTGTTTTTAAATTGCTCAGTGGAAAAAGTTCTGATGTCATTTCTGACCTTAGGTCTCTGTTCGGCAGCTGGAAAGAAATGAGTATACACCAGAAATCAAAGGAAATAATAATAATAATAATAATAATAATAATAATAATAATAATAATAATAATAATAATAATAATAGCTAGCAGGACCTATATAAATTACACGGATTTTCTAATATTTTTAATGTTACGCTCTCCGTTTAAAAATTCTGAAATGTCTTCAACAGATCGTTACATTATGAAACATGATTAAACCCCTCACTACAAACAAGTGCTTTTATATAAGATGATCCGGTCCAATCTTTTTATGTATCGCACTCCTTCTTTGTCTCTCTACGGCTCTCTCGCTCTCTCTCTCTCTCTCTCTCTCTCTCTCTTTCTGATTTACTCTCTGAGTATTCCTTTCTTTCTGCTTTCCTTATCGAAGACACGATTAAAAAAAGGAAGATTTTAATTCCAAAAGGTCACTTGCAGTCAGGGAGCGAATTTGTACGGACCAGATCTTTAGATCCCGAAACATTATTAAACCCCTCGCTGCAAAACAAATGCCTTTATCTATGATGCCTGCCCCGCTCCAATTCCTATCTGCGTCGGACTCTCTCTTTGTCTCTCCACCTCCACCTCTCTATGCTACTCTGTATATCTCTATATTTCTGTTTCCATCTTAGTATTTTATGATACCATTTACGACACACTATACACAGGTTCAATTATATTAATATATAAATAATATTTAAAAACAAATAACCCGCACATCCCATTTCTTTTTCTCATCTATAATGAACCATGGTTGGTTAAGTTTGTTTAGCGATGTGTGAAGTTCTCTGGCTTATTTAATGCCGAAATCTAAATATTTTGAACACAATTTTATGGACAATATTTAAATTATTCGGACTATTGTCCTCATCTTTGTCGCCATATTTATTGCAACGTTTCGGCTGTTGTACACTCCGGCTATCGTCAGGTGGTTGGAATGTCGAACTGAACCCTTTATTTCGCTCACTAGAGTAGACTGTTCTAGTTACAATGCCATGTTTAATGGATGTCAGTTATAAGCTATCTCCTGTTAATGGCCCTTTCCAAGTTCTCCACTGCCTTAAACGGATATTGAACTCACACTCTTTGAGTCCTGGCACTTGATCTAACCAACGCCTTTATCCACTGTGCCATGTGTCCTTGAAATATAGACAGATACAATTTTATGGCTTCAAATAAATATATTTTGAACTCAATTGTATGCCTTCAACACCAGACTCGCAAACAAGAAGAACTTCTGTTGTGGAAAAGGAGATATTACTTGAAATTGTTGAACAACTGCCAAGCAGAGACACTCGAACATTGTCGGCAGAACTTGATCCTTCACAAAGCATCGCCAATCAGCAACTCTAGAAGCTCGAAATTATGAACATACGCTGTCAAGAAGTTCTTCATGAACTGACCAATGAACAGGATCAATGGCGTGTGAGAATTTAAAAATGGCAAATGGTCAAGATGTCCGTTTTGGGCGTCGTATTGTAATTGGGGATGAAAAATTAATCTATGTTGGTGATCCTAACAAGACAAATGAGTTGATGCATTCCGACGAGGCTCCAGTTTCTGTTATCAAACAAGGGCGGTTAGAATGCTGTGAGTATTGGTGGAATTTCGAGTGGGTGTTGCACTTTGAACTCGTCGTAGAGGGTCATGCTGAGAACGCCACCGTTATGCTCAGAAACTGCACCGAGTATAGGATGCTTTTGAAATCCTACTACCCGGCATTACCCAGTGAAAGACACGCATCTGCAGGATGATAATACCTCAGTAGACACAGTCAATGCCTGCAAGTGCAAAATTGAGGAACTTGAGGGTCTGGAAGTGCTGTCTCAACTTGCCTACACTCTAAACCTTAGACCATCATTCTACCAGCTTTTCCGAGTCATGGCTCAGTTTTGTAAGACCGAAAGATCAAGAATGTGAATGATGTTGAAAAACAAGCCCAATGGTAGAATCTGTTAAAGAGCGATGTGATTGTTATTTTCATTTACTAGTTATTTTCAAGCAATTTATGTTGGCCCGCGTGCTAAGAGGCCCTCACAAACTAATTCGGGAGTTGTTTTCGTATTAAAACGATCTGAGTGAGTTTTCCGAGCTGCCGTGCCTTCGTAATCACAATTACACTCATCAATCCGCTTCTGCGCCCTCTCTTCTGCCTTTAGATTGACCCCCAAGCAATCTGAAATGCCAAGCAGTACAGCATACCGTTTCCAATTTTTGGCGGAGTAAATTGCTTCAAGGTTATCTTTCTCTAAC
>OZ038480.1:117779118-117846618 GCA_964036315.1 Acanthosepion esculentum
TATATATATATATATATATATATATACAAGATCTCCAACAGAAAATTAAATATCTAGAAAGTGTTTTAACATAGAACGGAAAATGCGACACCGAAATCCGAAATCACATTGGAATATCTAAATATGTCTTCTAAATGTTAAGCAAAGTATTAAGAAACAGGTAACTTTTGGTAGAAACAAAGAAAAGTGTACTGAACAGTTATGTGATATTGCTGCTCCGGTATGGCAGTGAAAGCTGGATAATTTCTTCAGACTTGAAAATGAGACTAGGGAAACAGAGATGTTGTTCTTCAGAATGCTGAGAATATAAGGTACGGTGGATATGAGTAACGAGGGAGTTTTAAGAAAATTGGTAAAAAAAGGATACTTATATTCATGATCCAGACAATTGAAATTTTTATGATACGTAATGAAGAAAGAAGGTTCGGCTCATTTAACACTCATAGGACATACTGAATGCAATGGGGGCAGATGGATACAACCAATAACCTACCAAACGTGTATATATATATATATATATATATATATATATATATATATGTGTGTGTGTGTGTGTGTGTGTGTGTGTGTGTGTGTGTGTGTGTGTGTGTGTGCAGGTATGCAGAGAAATAGGAAAGAACACGTTAGGTAAATAATCCGGAGTTCTTTAGTATTTTTTTTTATTTTTAAAAAGACAATGTTCCATACAGATGTAGATCTTATATTATAATATTTTTTAAAAATATTATAATATTTTTTTAAAAATGAAGGAATCATATTCTTTAAAATATATATATATATATATATATATATATATATATATATATATATATATATATATATATATGAAAGGCAGGATGTGTGTGTGTGTGTGTGTGTGTGTGTGTGTGTGTGTGTGTGTGTGTGTGTGTGTGTGTGTTTAACAAATGCACGGCCGCATTTTCGACGGATTTGCACCAACATGTTCATGCACATGCTCCAAGTTAGCGGAAAGGCCAAGACTGACTTTGCATTTCCCAACTCCCATCGATAGTGGAAATAATCGATTTTTTCATGGTTCTACGGCAGTTTTCATGTAGTTTACGGCCATTTTCTACTGGCCAGAGTGGGAGCCTATAGCTGGCTGCCACGAATAGGCAGGAAGATTCTATTGGCCAGCGTGAGATCCAACAGCTAACTGACACGAATGTTAACTAGCATGCTAGCATGCAAAAGAAAATCGATAGCTGCATTCGTCACAAGTGGGAAAAATTTAAATCTGCATGCCACTTTACTCAAATTGGCTTATTCGCTTGCTTAAACTCAACGTTGTTTCTGATTCTGCAGAACTGTGTTGGGTGTGAAGAAGTATTTGTTAACATTCTTTTTTCATTCGGTGTTTCCAGTGACGAGTCCTTTTTTAAAGCTGATCGTTTTGTGTTCATTTTGTTTAGTTCTTTTTTCGTAACAGATTTACTGTTTAGTATAGAGCTAAGAAAAAATTCGCAGTGGGATATAGGCAAGAAGTAAGGCATGTAGCAACATCAGCACGGCAAAGGGCACTCCTTTAAAGGCAAGGAAGGGCAAAAATATTTTAAGCCAAGTAATAGCGATTGCTGTATGAGTCGTACGATTTTTGAATCAAGCACGGGCACCTCCGGGCCATACTGCTAGTATATATATATATATATATATATATATATATATATATATATATATATATATATATATGTGTGTGTGTGTATCCACAAAGTAACGGTTGTAAATCCATTGATTTCTAGGAAATCATTTTGTTTATGTTTTTTGATAGTAAAAAATTTGCAGAAGAGAAGATTTAATCATGATGATGTGTATTCTTCAAAAGGATAATTGAACTTTACTAGGTTGTGAAGCTTTCTATGGCCGCGCAGTCAGAAGCTCCCTGGATCAGATAAGAGGTTATCCAACAAAGGATGGGGTGCAGTTTCAAACCTTTCAAGAGATTAGTTTCTCGCATGCGCAGAATTGAAGGGAAAAGTTGGGCACCTCGAGGCAGTGTAATGGTTAGCAAGCTTGTCTTGATAGAACAATAACGACTTCGCAGTGAGTCCGATCCTCACTGGGTGTCCTATACTTTGGCCTTGTACCATATCTACGCTACCCTTGGAAAATCACTGTCTGGAGAAAAGGTTATAGTTCTTCCAACGAGAAAAAAATCTCTAGACATTTTTCATCAACACATCTATCACCAACTATCTAACTAAACCTAATGTTTTTTATTAATACTTAGTTAGAAATTCACATTTGCCAACAGCTCCGAAAGGCTCACTAACGAAAATGAAAAATGAGACATTAAAATAACATAAGGAATATTTATTCCTTTTAAAAGTTTATGTCTTTTATTTGCTTGAAGAGGTCGCGAGACCGGAAAGACGTGTTGCAGAATATGAAAATTAAAATATAATATATATATATATATATATATATATATATATATATATATATATATATATATATATATATACTAAAACTAAAACAAATCAACATTATAGCCAAAAACGTTTGAGGTGTCTTTCTTTTTTTAAATATATATATATATATATATATATATATATATATATATATATATATATATATATATATTCAATTGTATGGATATGAGTTTGTGACCCTGTGTTTCACGCTTTTGCAATCATCAGACAAACAAATATATATATATATATATATATATATATATATATATATATATATATATATATATATATATACATATATATATATATATGTATATATATATATATATATATATATATATATATATATATATATATATATATATATGTATTAAGGTTTGGTTTCATTTTTTTAATATAAATAGTTTCAAGAATCTTTGCATTGTCTTTATTCTTTTCGTAAGAAATATGGAGCTTTTTTCGACGAATATTTTCTTGAATAAAATTAATAAAATTTAATAAAAGCCAACATTCAGTAACATAAACTAAGAACACAGCCAGAATGTTTTGACCGTGTTTGAAAAATGAAACATCTATATGGCTCTAGATACATGCACACAACCCATAAATTCAAATAAATAATGTAAATAAAATCATCCTTGACAATGACTAAAATTATAGCTGAAACCGTTCGTTAATGCAAAACATTCGGACACATTTTACACACTTTTGTGTCCAGAGAAGAAAGCACTTGCAGGAAATGAAGTAAAAAGCTTAAATCCAGTAATTTGTTAGTGGTCTTTAACGAAACCTGTCTAAAAGAAGGATTGCTGCCTAAATACATTATGTATATATATATATATATATATATATATATATATATATGTGTGTGTGTGTGTGTGTGTGAGTGTGAGTGTGTGTGTGTATGCACATGTGTGTGCGCGCGGGTATGTGGGTGGGTGTAAAATACCTATCCGTTTATTTATGTACTTGCTTATTTCTTATAGATATGTGTAGTTCGAGTTCAATCCGAATTAAATTTCAGAATTTTTAATTCAGATTTTCTAGGTAGACACCAATTCTATTTTCCACGCCAAAAAATCTCTTTCTGCAAAAGATATATGAGTCGGTTTCAGCCAACATTGCTCTAATTAAATCGATATATAGCGTGCCTGTGCACGCGCGCGCACGTGTGTGCTCGTGTGTCTGTGTGTGTATCAGTGTGCGTACGTGTGCGCGTGTAAAAGTGAAAGAGATAAAGTTAGCAGAATCGTATTGTGTAAAAGACAAACTGACGCATCTCTCTTATTTTCAGAAGTGTATACTTATTTTAATACGAAAATAGTGAAAAGTTAGAGACACTTATTGCTATTCCGTGCTGTACCGACGGTTCAAGAAGAAAATTGATTTCAGTCGGAAAGCCATCAATTGATGTCCGACGTGTTGCAAATAATAAAAGCCGGCAAACACCATCAGGCATTAGCCATAATGAATAAGTAGAACAGACACTAATACAACTATTATTAATTCAGATCTGACAATATTTTATTTTTGACTGGTCACTTCCATTCAACCATCAATTCAAGCTAATTTTGCATCTGTCTGTAGTTGTGATGAATCAATATGGACGCTTTCAAAAAGCTACGGGAATATGAAGCTCGTCTAAGCATTTTATGTCACGAATTTCCTTTTATATTGTCTTTAATATCAAGTGTTTTTTTTTCTTTTAAAAACATTAATGGTAGAGTTGGCAAAATTATGCTTCCTATAAAGTAGCAAGTGTAAAAATATGATAGCGAATATTTTAAACCATACTGATAGTATCCTGTGATACACTCTGATGTTTTAGTTCGTAGTACACATTCATTGGTTGGGGTTGCGTTTTTAATAAGATATTTACATATTTTCTCCCCTATTTAAAACCAGTGTTCAAAAACAGTGGAGAACAAGAATATTCAGGACAAGCTGATATTATCCTTAGTAGACTGGCGCATCACAATCTTCATGTTTTGGTGTTCTTTTAGCCTCAGCTGGAGAGAGCACAGCTCAGCAAATATCAGTAGAAACCTCCTAATTAATCCATTCGCAATTACCTTTTTTTTTATTTCGATGTTCTTTCGGGACTTAGACGAGGTTCTGGCTGCAACAGACACAACGAGTTGAGAGAACGGTTCCGGCGCGATCAGCGGGCTAATTAATAAAGCTTGTATCACAAAATTATTATTACCTCACCCACACCCCCAAAACTATTACAATATAAAATATTTTCTGGCTTTAAATAACATACAAAAGGATTGATAAGCCCTAAAAAAATTAATTTTTATATAATATATAAGAAAATAAAGAATAAATAATTCAGCAACTATTGGAACACAAAATGAAGATACAAGTTACCAAATATCATCAGTGAAAAATCCGAAAAGCATTTGAGAGCCAGGTATATACACACACACACACACACACACACACACACACACACACACACACACACACACACACACATACATATACATATATATATATATATATATATATATATATATATATATATATATATATATATCAATTGATGATTCATAGTGATAATTCCAAGGAGGATATAAATCCAAAGGGAGCTGACTGTAACAGATTAATATGATAATGAATACAGAATCCTTAAAAATGCATTGATGTAGGTCTTCTATACTGACTTTACAAATTACCTTACAAATGGATGAGTGCCTTCTATTTTTCTGTTTTTATTATTATTATTATTATTATTATTATTATTATTATTATTATTATTATTACTATTACTACAATCAATTTGTAATTGTGACTGTTATAATGCGAAGATGATGGTTTCGCTGCTTAAAATTTCTGAACCATTTCAATGTATCTATTTTCAATATGATCACTCCCGTTCCCCACCAACCTATTTTGTAACTTGTCAAATCCTGGAAGAAAAAGGCTTTTCTGGGTCACCCTGTCGACTATGCTTAATTCCCGCTTTCCTTTCTTTCCCTCTCTCACTCACTCCCTTTTTCCCCCTCACCTCTCCACGTTTATCTGTCTTTCTCTTTCCAAAAAAACGTATACTGCATTTTTTTGCCTTTCTTCAGCTTTTGTTTCTTTCTCCCTTTTCTTTTTTTCTATCTTTTTACTTCTTTTTTTTCCCATTTTC
Source organism: Acanthosepion esculentum (assembly GCA_964036315.1). Lineage (NCBI taxonomy): Eukaryota > Metazoa > Mollusca > Cephalopoda > Sepiida > Sepiidae > Acanthosepion > Acanthosepion esculentum. The sequence goes on from OZ038480.1 coordinate 117,784,672, forward strand.
CTTGTGTCTGAATAAATTGAACTCCATTTATTGATGAAAAACTGGTCTGAAGAGACGGTCGTGAGGTCCACGAAATAAATTTATAACCTGACCTGATGGATTTTGTATTCATTTTATTTGAAAACACAATTATATTTAAACATGAAAACAATAAACAAAAACTAAAAATTATTGAAGCTATATACATAAAACAGTTGAAACCTAACCTGAACAAAATAAACTACGAAATCGCCACAAATATTCTTAAATGCCTATAATTGATAACAGAAACCATTGGTTTATACCAACGGCTTCCCATACTTAATAACTTCTCGCTTTCACTCTTGCGTGGTCATGTGTGACGTCACGAGCTTCGACGCGATTTTCACTTCTGAGTCTCGGATACACGTGTTTGTCGTTGCTTTGAAATTTTTCATGCATCAAAACAGACTATCATTATTGTTTCGTCCGTGTATTGGTTGATATATTGAAAAGTAATTGCCATCTTTGATAATGGCTTATGTAAGCCGAAAGCTTAGATTGGATTTAAACATTTCAATGATAATGTTATTAAGCTTATTAGATAATATGAAAGGAACTTACTTAAAATAAATAGGCAAATTTGTCTATATTATTTAATGAAACATGCATCAATATATATATATATATATATATATATATATATATATATATATATATATGCAAGTTTCATTAAAAACGACAGACAAGGTACTACGGTTAAGTTTTTTATTTAATTTTTCTTGTGTACGAACAAGAGCTTTCTTTGCTGGACAAAGGGTGTGTAAGGAACACACAAAAAAATTTACCAGACTCCATTAGAAATATACTAGTAGAAAACACAAATATATTAATTGCTTCCACCTGTAAAAAAAGGTTAAAAATAATGGAGGCTTTAATAATAAAAAAGAAAAAGCCTACCCTTAACAATAAGAAATTAAAACACCCCTACTACACACTAAGACATATACATAATGCACACACTCAATAAAGCTGAAAAATCAAATCATCCTTGATAATGGCTAAAGGTATAGCCGAAAGTGCTCGGAAAAATAAAACATTTGGACAGTTCTTACACACCCTTTGTCCAACAAAGAAAGCTCATGTTCGTACACACGAAAAATTAAATAAAAACTTAACCGTAGTACCTTGTCTGTCGTTTTTAATGAAACTTGCATAAAAGAAGGATTGCTGCCTAAATATACATACATACATATATATATATATATATATATATATATATATATATATATATATATATATATATACCTTGGACGTTTTTCTTGACGGTAGACGAAAATAAATATATATACTGTTTAATAAATAAAAGGATCTTCTTCAAATTCGAGTATCCAATTAAAAATAACATTGAAGTAAGAAATTCTGTCGGATTAATAAAAAAAAAATCCTTTTCATTACACATAAACTAACTCATGTCATTCGCCGTAAGTCAGCAGAATACACAAGCAGATAAGCCATGGCGACATGGTCTACGGTTCCCGACTTCATAATAAACCAAGAAAGTGTCTCTTATAGCCTACCATACTCATTGGGAAACTGCTAATATCGAAATAATCGGAGGTGTACAGTTCATGTATGCACTAAGACGTTCCAAGAACAGAAAATTAGTTGGACAAATCTCACGCATGCAACTAGGAAAGAGAACGTCATTGAACCAGTAATCCATCATTTTACATGTGATTAAAATAACCGATTATGTCTCCGCAGTGAAAACTTCGTCATCTTCAAGAAGAGTCATATTGGTGGATCTTTGGTAAATTAGAATTTGTACTATACTGGAAATAACATCAATTCAGTTATGTGCGTTGCGTGATATACGTTTAGGCGATCATGTATCTTTCGATATATGACTGACGAGGCAGATTTCTTTTCCTGTATTAGGTTAGACCAGTTACCATCCAAAGCTATAAAACCCGGCCTGTCCTCCTATTTACCCATAGCTGGTGTGGAGAAAAAGAGGATTCATACCTTTCTCAAGGATATTAGCACGTACATGAATGTAATGTATCTGACTGGAATTCGAACTCGGCTTTCCGATTTCTCAATCTGATCCTCTATCCATCATTCCACCGGAAATAACATACAGAGTGTTTTAAAACCTGCGGGAATCGACCGGATGTCACCTGTCACATTAAAACCATCAGGCAAGCTGAACAGACTAGAAAACAGGCCAATCTTTGCAGAGAACTAATTAGTTTGCTACATGCACAATAAGCTTTGCAAGTCATTTGCTGGCCTAAAAAGCCTTTTCGCTCTTACAAGAACTAAAAACATTTATCAATCTTGTCAGCGATGGTCATACTCTTTTAACGAGTCGAGAGCTCTCTTGTATGTATGTATATTCATAATTATAGGTAAGTTGCAAAAAACAATTTGATTTTGTACAGTGATCAGTCATTGATTAATCACTTCATAATTTTGCCAACGTAAAAAAGAAATATCTTCCTTGGATCAATTTCGATCATTATGTGATCAAATAATCGACACCGGTATTTAATCGGAAGGAAGTTACTAGTTTCTTCCGAGGGAAACCAGTAGCTTAATTAAATCAGCTTCGTCTTTATCGGAAATATTTTTTTATGAGCTGATTGATTGAACAACAACTCCCTTGTTAGTTGCCATTAAGGATGATCGAACTTCATTGAATTCCGTGCTACACACAGTCATAAAGGAAAATAATAATTGGTTGTTTGAGATATGATTAGCTCAGTAAAACAAAAACCGACATGGCGGACATGCGAAAAAGAATATCGTGTTACATTAATATTATGATTAGAAAAGCGTGATTCAGCATTCAACAAATCTTTTTTTGTCTAGCCCAGCTCGAAATGCGACCACATATACTGCGTGAGAAATACACTATTTACATTATTCGGACTATTTTCCTCGTCTTTGTCGCCCTATTTATTACAACGTTTCGGCTGTTGTACGCTCCGGCCTTCTTCAGGTGGTTGGAATGTCGAACTGAACCCTTTATTTCGCTCAATGGGGTAGACTTCTAGTTCCGCGTGCCATGATTAATGGATGTCAGTTATCAGTTATCTGCTGTTAATTTCCCTCTGAAAGTTCTCCACTGCCTTAACCGGGTATTGAACTCACACTTTTGGGTCCTGTCACTGGATCTAACCAACGCCTTTATCCAGTGACAGGACCCAAAGCCAGCTTATTCTTTCCTCTGTCTCTCTTGCCTTCAATCCGTCCTGTGAGTAGCAACATTTTCACACCCTTCTTCTTCATTTTGTGCCTTAGAAATATCTTTCTTTCTGATATTAAATATAAATATCCTTTTTGTTTCCATTTTCTCTAGAATATTTCGATCCATGGTATTCTCAATATCCTTCTGTAGAACGAGATTTATTTTGCCTCAAATCTTTTCTTTATCTGTGATGAGATTTTCTAGAATCCACTACCATATCGAAATACTGATATTGCATAAGAGTCCAGTCCACCATTTTTTTGTTTCTAACGATTTTTTCTGTTTCCTTGCTTATCTTTTGGAAGGCACATTTCTTTATCATTATGCACTTTCGAACTTTTAGTAGCACACTGAATATTAATTGTATGTGTTAATTAAATTACGTAGGTTTTAATTAAATTCACTTAAAATAATTTGATAGCAGTGCAATTTTCTTGTACTGTTCTATTAAGAAAATGATTTTTTAGACCTCTAATTAGATTCGAGAGTAATGTCAGGATTTTAATACGTCAAATAAAACTTATCGGTTATGATCTCTACGTGGTGGTTCTTTCTGTAAACATTGTTAGATTTGCCAACATGGCTTCCCAACATTGCCTTTACGACCGACTGAAAATGTATTAACGACCTACACATACCCGAGAACTTTATACCCAGTTTCGTGAAATTACATCGCTCATATTTACCCATTCGTTCAAGAAAAATTTGGTTAATACGTCTGTGTACTTCCACTGACGAGATCGACAGCGGCAACGCCGAAACACGCGTTCTCATCCATTCAGCGAAGTTATGCAACGCCTGGTCAGTACCTGCATGGGTGAATGCTTGGAAATAACAAATGGCATCAGCTTGAATGTAGTGGTGGTTTAATGGATTTCGTCTAGGAAAGAGAAACAGGAGGGCCGAGTTTCAATTGCAGTCGTGTTTACGTTATGTTCACCTATGCGTAAATATCCTTCGTAAAGATATGAAACTACCTCTTCTCCCCCAAATATGGGTTAAATAGTAGGACTTGTATACGAAAAATATTTTTATCTCCAAAAGATTTTTACAGTCCCAAACTATTTGCTGGCTTTAATCAACCTACAAAAGTTTAGTAAGCCGTAAAAAATTAAAAAACAAAAACAGTTCAATCAAAAAACGGACTGTCTCTATCTCAGTGCAGCCTGCACGAGATTTTAACTTAAGAGATACACTCTGAGAAATATTGATATTTCGACTGCTAACTGCTATTTTACAGAGGTTCTATATCTACTACTTTTGCGTGCATTCTGTCCCAGATCGTGCCACGTGGCTCCTGTCCGTTCTTGAATAATGGCCAGCGACACTTAGCGATAATAACAACAAAAGTTGCAATAGGAGCTCTGGTAAAATCATGTAAGGATAACAGCAAAAAATTGCAATATGAGCACTGGTAAAAATGATTGCTGAAGACATTAGGTTTATAATACCCAGAAATTCATATAAGGACACAAGCACAGTGGATAAAGGCGTTGGTTAGATCCAGTGACAGGACCCAAAGAGTGTGAGTTCAATACCCGGTTAAATATGTACTGTACGGCCTACCGACTGATGGGTAATTTCTTGCTCAAATTGTCGTCCATATTGTCTCATTTTGATCTTACCATCTTCTGGCTTTCTCCTTCTATAATTTTGGTAAGAGTCATTCCTTTGTTAAAATTTAAATTAAATTAAATCAAAGGAAAAAAAATCAGTGGAAGGTTTGTGCCTCCCGGGGACAGCCTTTGATAAAAATGAAATATACTTATTTAAGTACCTTAGGAGTCATTCCGTTGTTCCAATTTAAATTTAACTCATATCAAAGAGAAAAAGGATTCAGTGTGCGTGTGGAGTGGGGGCGGGGACCCTCTTTGATCAAAATTAAATATACTTATCCACGTACCCTCGGTAATGTAGTTTCAGAATTTATATGATTATGGGGGTTTATCTCCAAAACCCTTGGTAGAATTCGATAACAAAAAAACAAAAGAAAGAAAAAGAAAGACAGATAGAGGCTACAACATTTTACATATATAGATACTAATGCCATCTGGAAATATTTATATTAATCTGGGGTTTTTGATCTTTGTGATATTCAAACATCAAAGTCATTTTCTTTTTCTCATATTCTTTCACACGCAGTACCCCCATATGTCTTTGTGCCTTTACTACCTTGCTTGGGGTGAAATGATAAAAAATGATAATCATTTTCTTGAATGGTAACTTAGTGTAACGTAAATAAAAAAATACTATTTGTTTTAAAATAATTAGGATGAAGTAATATCATTTCCTTTAACGACGTGTCAGTGTAAAATAAATAGGAGAAAGAATAAAATGTGTCAGTGCAAAATATAAAATATAATATGCATTTTATTTTAATGATGACTCTGTGTAATATAAGTAGAATAAAGAAGAAACATTCCTTTTAAAATGAATAAAATAAAAAAGACTATATTTTTTGAACACGTGTTATATAGGACACCAGAGAGCAAACACAAGCGATCCCACTTTGAATAAGTAGATCACGTGATGGTAAAGGAAATGTATATATGGGAATTATGGGAAACGTATATATATATTTACTGCTAGTAAATGATATTACTAAGGAAATGAATGTGTTATATAGGAATAAAGTATCACTGCCGACACTGGAGTTTGAACACAGATCACTATTTCTACACTTTCAACTATTACTATACAAATCGATATTCTCTACACTGATCATTATAATATTTCTCTATTCGGATTACTATTCGGTGGTTACTTTTCGAGCGAGTATTAGTGAGCAAGTAGTGTTTGTGTGCGTGTTATTCAAAGGCGTCTGACACCAGCATTGATTAGTGGGCTATAACAAGTTTTTATCCACCATTGATTATAGAAATTTTGGCTTGTCTAATAACGTCTCTTCTTTTTTTCAGACAATACCGTGTTGGTATCAAGCTACTTTAATCTATGAACGATAGTTGACTTATATTTTGCAATGAAAGTTCGTGGTAATTAGTAAATTTCAACGAGGGTAAATAATATGATGCCATCAGAAACCGTCGTCAGATGTCGCTAACAGCATGGAAATGTATGGAGAAAGACTCTGAAGAGAAGCTTGAGCACCATGTCATACGAGCAAAGTAACAAAGGCCTGGGAGGAATCACAAGGAATCAAGTTACTACCATGGGTATCCCAACGTCTTCACATGAATCCAATGAAGCACGTTTGGGAGCTCCTTGACCGAAGACTTCGAGAGCCTGCAACCAAAATCACGTCAGTGACAACCCTTGAAGAAACATTGTTAAAGGACTGGTAAAATATGGATCAGACGATTATTGATAACTTGATCAAATCCATGAAAAATCGAATACAATCAATGAAACTAGCAAATGGAGGACCTACTCCATACTAGTTCCAAATACTGTTTATGTTGAATAGGGATTACGTAATTAAATTTTGAAATTGGATGTAGTTTGTTTCTCCTGGCTAAAAACTTTTCCTCGGCCACTGTATAGTTGTATCTGTAATTACAAAGTCTCTACTACAACAGGCATTACGGAATGGACAACGAGTATTCGTTGACATTGCAAAAGTGACAACGAGTGTCTGTTAACATCACAAAACGAAGAGAGCGTAAGAAATAACTCTTTATTAAGGTGAAGAACCTAGCCCTGTAATGGATTATTTTTTTTCTACCTTACAGCCCCTTTTCCCACAATCGAAAACGTTGCTACCCTATCGCTACTTTATTGCTATTTTCATGGCAGATATTTTGACGAACTATATTGCTCGATTCCACCAGTCCAAACGTTAAAAATTAGGACCAGCCAGGTTATGTATTTCAAGTTAACTCATCCTTATTCCCTTCATATAGCATTGGTAAAGAAGAAGTTCCACCCAGGCTTCTTCTTTCCCGGAACAGTTGCATTGTGGGAAACACTTGACAAATGATGCTTCCCCCATCACAGCAATATTACACTCCTCATCTGTTGCGTCAAGTCTTTTTTATTCTACTTATACTCCTAACATGAACCATTTTGGTCCCTCCTTATACGCCCTTCCAGTGACAGTAATCTTCTATTTTGAGATGCTCTTGGATCCTGTATTGGATGAAGAATAGTATAAAAAAGAGCACATTCTCCTATTTTTCACTTGTTATGTTTTTACCGGCGAATTTTTTACCGGTGACATTTTCACCATTATGCCATTATTACCGTTCACCGACTCAACGAAAATGCAAACTATGAAAAACTTTCGTCAACGAATAAACAATTATAAAGGGTGTTTCATTAATACGGATTATATATAAAGGTGTTAAAGACGGATCAAATTCAGCAGTAAATAAATCAGTGTTATTGGTGAAAATTTATTTATTTCTCTATTGGATCATGTTCTTTAAGTCATGGCAAGACTTAGAATGATGGTTCAGATATAGTGAATAAAGAAAATGCAGTCTTTCACTATTGTGTCAGTACAGAATAGAATAAAAGGCTTTGCTTTTAAAAATCATACGGAATAATTCTTCTTTTTTAATATTCATTGTAAAAAGTAGAAGACAGCCATTTCATTTGAAATAAATAGAATATCGAATAACCCTTTATTTTAATGACTGTATAATGATAAAATAGAATGATGACATAGATAAAGCAAAAAAAAAATGATATGATAAAATAGATATTTCTTTTATAATAAATAGAATAGAAAAATCCTTGTTCAAATAAATAAAATAAAGAATTGCATTTCTTTTAATGACGGCTCAGTGTAAAATAAATAGAATATAAAATTTCTCATAAAAAGGAGAATAACCATTTCTTTTTTAATAAAGAATAAAGAAAGGCTCTTTCTTTCAGAAATATATAATTAAAAAACCTTTCTTTTAATGAATTACCAGCGCCATATGCATTCTTATTGCTATCAAGGATCTCAGCTTCAATGAAAGCCAGGTTTTTGGTTTTATTTTTGCGTTGTAATATTTTCAGATATTAATTGCTTATATATTATTCTTTTTTTGTATTATTTCCTCGGCTGTAAAAAAGACGGTGATTTTGGATGCATTTAATTTAATTTTGCCTCTAATAGGATTTCCATTTATTTCTCTTAAGTAAATGTTTAAAATCTCCCGCCTTTTAAAGTAACTAAAATCACTTAAATCTAAGGTAGGGAAATGTATTTGCTATTCTTTGCTAAACTTAGCTCAAATGATATTGAATATACTCTAGAAGCTTTTGTGCAGCCTCGTGGGTGATGATTGATTTATCCTAAAAATAAACATTGCTCGTAAATGTTCGGGCGAACGACATTCCTTGTTTCCACAAGTCCAGACCCTCATATATTGTATCCTCTAGGTAATGTATAATGCGTTGACCCATCCCGATTTTCATCATCAGGAGAGAGTTCTACTAATATATTTTCTTCCCCAGTAATGTAGTATTTTGGAACAGACACCGGAAATGCAAACTCTTCATGTATCAGGCTTAGGCAGTTAATTCCAGGCTTTAAGAGGTCAAGATTTAATTAGCGAATAAATTTTCAGAGTTCAAGCTGAGACGTTAAGAGTATAGATTTGAAGTAGGATTTAGAAATAACGGGAAACCCAATCCCAAACAAGAAACAAAGGATGAACCTCTACTCCTGTCCATAAAGTTGGGAAGGTGTGTGAACCGGACGATAGGGAAAGCTATCTACTCCTATTAAATGGCATCTTTAAGTGAACTAGTAGACTAACGCCATGCACAGTAACACACATCAAACTGTTATCGAACCACCGCCATCCTTTATCTTTCTCTGACAATTAAAGTAGAAGGTCTAATAGCGCCTGCACCATACCCATTATTTTGTCATCACCCCAAAACAATTAGAATCATGACTAACTGCATCAAACCACACGTTGGAGACCTCTATGGTCCAATGAAGCCGCGTGGTCAGATAGGAGGCTGCGTCTAGTGTCGTCATATTAACAGGTAGGCTAAAGAAGGCTGAACTATCTTTTTGGATATACGTCTGGTACCTTAAGCACTGAATGTCGATATGATTTGATCCAATGTTACTTGTCTCTTACAATAGCCAACTCGAGCCATACGCCCCTGGACATGATTATTAAATGCCTGCGATCGGACACTTCGTCGTCCACAATGACCAATAATGGCTTCCCTCAGATGCTCTCGGTTCACATGTGGCATCATAGATTGGAAAATGCCAAAATCTCTAGAATTTCAGAAATGGAATTTAGCGACTGTCTGGGGGGCCACAATCATGTCTCTGTTTGATAATTCACGTCGCATCGCTATGAGTAGGTTAACCGAGGTTCACACTGATTCTGTGACAGAATGCAAATTAATGCATGTCTGGGTATTTTCACAACGTCAAGTCTCATTGGCATCACCTACCATTATTTTTTGCAGATTGCTCAGACATAACTTTTGGCACGTCAGTATATTAAGTAAATTGCTAAACACTGCAATGATATTTACGAAATAAATATATTATGAATGATTTGAAGCTATAAATGTATTCATAATTAGGAAGAAAGTGATTTTGAATCATCACTAACAAGCGTTATTGATAGCATGTGGTGGTTATAAGCTTAATAATTTCTTTCTAATTGTGGTAGTATTTTGGAGCGAATATAGAAGAATGAATTGGAAGCGCGAATCCAATTGATCACAGTGATTAGAACACATGGAAATTACTGCAAGAACGTGCAAAGATAGCAGCAAGTGTATTACGCCTGCCCATTTCAAGTTAACAATCTTGGTTGAAGAAATCAATCTTTATGTCATGGCTAATTGTTTCACTTCTCGATCGTTTATCATTCATTCGCTTCTTTTCGTTACAATTCAGGCAACAGCTATTCAAGTTCTTACAGAAAGCAATTGTCCTAATCTCAACAGAACATGAATTTATCGATCAATTCGTTCATGTCGAATATATTCCATTCATCGGTCTATCGTTTTTCTTTTTCCTTCTAAAGATGTGCATTTTGTAATGAATTCCATTTCGTTAGTATCTTATTGTCAGTGATATTGACCCTTGTTTTAAATTTACATTTTATTGTTTTTTTTCACGCGTTATTGTCTTTATTCTAGCATTTTATTTATTTATCTCTTATACATTTTCTTTTACCCGTGAGGAAATTGTTTTATGAAAATCTGTTGTGGGTTAAATATTTATGACCGATTGAAAAATAAATGTCCTTCCATCTCTTTCTCTCGTTATCCCATTCTGTTGCAGATGTTTCCTGAGAATCATCCCTTCAAACACTTACCCTGATTATCCAGTGAGAGATCGTTATAAAAATTCTGATAGCATTTTCAGTCTTTGCTCTTTGTTGAATTCTAGCTTTTTTCTGTCGTTTCTCTCCCACAGATGGACAGAGGCTGGCAGCTGATATCACCTTTTAACAGGTTGTAGCACATCAATGGGGGTGACTTTTAATATTCCAAAAATCAAGCTGGTAACGTTTCATGATCTTCCGAACAGACCCTGAAATTTCTCGCCTATCAAAATGAATAGGTGTAATTTCAACCCTGCTTGCTTCAAAGATTTATTGGGTTTCAAGCTCACCCCAGACATCAAGTGGAAGTAATATACATGTAATGCGCTAAAGATGATTGGTTCTTTGTAGCGCTCCAGTAAGTACTTAACTCCACCTGTTATACTATATCTATATATAAAAGTCTGTGAGTTCCATCAGTCCGATCACACCCTCTAAAATCGCCATACATTAACCGATGGAATCCAAATTTTGGGGAGAAGTTCTAATAGTTAAGTGTTACAAAGTACAGTTGGTTTTATTAGGGTGCGTAGCTGAGTACAATGAATTTTCATTACTTATATAAATTTAGAATTTTTATTATTAAACATACAAAACACTCCCACTATTTAAAAACAATTTTATGATTAAAATAACAAATATGTATTTAATAAAATTTCAATAAATTTTTAGCATATTTTTTCCTGAAGTTTTTATATACACAAGAATCCAGTTTCCAGTTCGTCCTGAGTTTGCGAGCACTATGAAAAAGTCACAAGACCAAAGTCTTCAAATAGCTGTAATTTGATTCCAGAAAGAAATATTTAAGATCGATTGAGAATGGAACCGAGCCCAGAATTTTACGTTTAAACTTTAAAGTTACATTTTAATATTTAAGCTTCGGTTTCGAAATATAGTAATTTTTGCGTCACGATGGAGACATTCTTTTAAAAAATATTTAGACTATTATGTACTACGTATCGAGCGGTGTTTTTTAAACTTAAAAATAATTGCTAAAGAACACGGGATTATAAATCTGACTGTTCTTTCCTATTATTTAAATATATATATATATATGTGTGTGTGTGTGCGTGTGTGTGCGTGTGTGTGTGTGTTTGTGTATGTGTGTGTGTGTGTTTGTGTATGTGTGTGTATGTGTTTCGTTAAAGTCAACTGATTAGGTACTGCGATTAACTTTTTTACCTATTTTTTCTTGTGTTTGTACAAGGTTTTTCTTTCCTGGATACAAAGTGTATAAAAAGAGTCCCTTAAACAGACATACAAATCTACCTGACTCCATCCGAAACGTTCTAGTAGAAAATACAAGTATAATAATCTCATCGATATGTAAAAAAAAAGATTTAAAGTAATGGAAGCCCTAAGAAAAAAACCGGCTCTCAATAACACTATGAAAACGGCCACGATGTGCAGACCGTGTTTGGAAAATAAAACATCCCTATAACTCTAGATACATACATAAAACCCATACATTCATTTAAAAAGGAAAAAAATAAAATCTTCTATAATAATCGCTAAAATATATCCAAAAGTTCACGGAAAAGTAGAAAATTTGGGCAGTTATATACTTTGTGTCCAGAAAAGAAAACTCCTGTACGAACACATGAAAAATTAAATAAAAGCTTAATCGGAGTACCTTGTCAGTGTTCTTTGACAAAACATGTGCAAAAGAGGGTTTTCAGCCTAAATACACACACACACACACGCGCACACACACACACACACACACTCTATCTATCTGTCTGTCTATCTATCTATATATATATATATATATATAGATATTTGTGTATTTAGGCAGCAATCCTACTTTCATGCACATTTCATTAAAAATGACAGACAAGGTGTTTTTATTTAGTTTTTTTTAGACAATTTGTCATGCGATTTAATATTTTTTTTCTTTTCGGATGATAAATTATATAAAACTGTCCGAATGTTCTTTTTATTCGAGCGCTTTCGGCTATACATTTAGCCATTTTCAAGGATTACATTTTAACTTTTTAAATTAGAAATAGTCTGTTGTATGTATGTTTTATATTATGTGCATATTTTTGTATATATATATATATATATATATATATATATATATATATATATATATATATATACATACATATATACATACATATATACATATATATATACATATATACATATATATATATATATATATATATATATATATATATATATATACCAGATTTACTGATATTCATTGATGATGTCATGTTGTCCAATCGTTTATGAATTGTTTATTCTTTATTTTAGTATATTAGTTTCATATTATGTGCATATTTGTGTATATATATATATATGTGTATATACATAAATATATATATATATATATACATAATTCTTTATTTTAGTATGTGACATATAAACTTTAATTGTTTATTCCTTATTTTACAATTTTTATAATGAGTGGCTACCTGTAGAAAAAATGTACCGAGCGCAAGGCCAGTGGCACAAGATATTAATGTAGAAGGCTCAGGAATCTCTCTTTCTCTCTCTCTCTCACTCTCTCTCTCTCTCTCTCTCTCTCTCTCTCTATATATATATATATATATATATATATATATATATGTATTTGTCAATTTTAGTATTTGTTTTCTATTGCAGTTTCTCTTTTCTCTCTGTCACTGTCTCTCTCTCTCTCGTCCCGCTCTTTTTTCCTTTCAAGTGTTTTTTACTTCCAATTTTTAAGAGTAGCGTAGCCAAATTGCATCTCCGGTCTATGGGTAAATTATTTTTCAAAATCTGACATTTTCAATTATTATTTAATTGGTAAACATATTCTCTGAAGCGAAAAGCGCTATGAAATTCCCCCATCACGTGTAGTTTCGATATGCATTTTCGTTTTGTAAATGTTAAAATCATTTTAAATGGGCCTCCTTCTATAATTGGAATTTCGGGAAATGTTTCTTGCCGATAGCAAGTTCAAATAGCTTCTCAAATACAGTAGAATCCCTGTCTACCGGACTAAGAAGCACTTCCAGATATGAGGAATTGGTTACAAAGCCCAGATATGAGGAGTTATTTTTAGATTAAAATAAAAGAACTGAAATCAGTTTAAACATTTATTTTCAATGTTTTATGATAAACAAAATAAGCTAATGGTGAGTGAAATATAACGGAATTGATTTTAAGGAAAATAAATAATGTAATGTTAATGAAAATTTATTAAATTAAGTATGAAAAAGTCCATAGTGCCAGCTACGAATTGGAGGGAGTAAAAGAAAGCTAGAAGAAAGGACTAAACACACTTCCCTCCCAGAACTGAGGCCCTCCTGGACAGCTTGCACATAACCCCGTCGTCGGTACTGGGCATTATTTCTAACTTAGATCTCCACAAGGCTACCGGTGGCGACCAGCCATTGTCCTGAAGAAATGCGCACCTGAACTGGCACCTGCCCTCTCTAAATTGTACAACCGCTGCCTCAAGGAGTCCTGCTTTCCTGACTGCTGGAAGTCCTCTACCATTGTTCCTGTCTTTAAGAACTCTGGCGACCCCTCCAACCCTTCTAATTACCGTCCTATCAGTCTCCTTCCCCTCTTCGGCAAAGTCTTCGAGGCCATTATCAACGCCGAAGTGATTACTCACCTGATATCCCACGATCTGCTCTCAGACAAGCAGTATGGTTTCCGCTTTGCCCGATCTACTGCCGATGTGCTTACGGCCATCACTGAATTTGTCTACCAAGCTATCCATAATAACGGCGAAGGCCGTGCCGTGGCCCTTGATATCTCCAAAGCATTCGATAGGTTTTGGCATGCCGGCCTCCTTCGCAAGCTCCAGGGTTATGGTATCACAGGTCGATTGTTTGACTTAATTCAATCGTTTCTGTCAAACCGAAATTTGAAGGTTGTTCTCAGTGGATTCATCTCCAACTCCTATCCCACTAACGCTGGTGTTCCTCAAGGCTCCATCCTTGGCCCTACTCTGTTCCTCATATTTATAAACGACCTTCCTGACACCATAGACTCCCAAGTCGGTATCTACGCTGACGACACTACTGTTTACTCCTGCCTCAAGCACAAATCTAGTGAGGCGGGCAAAATTAACCTGGCAGCCCAAATTGAAAAGGACCTCCAATCGGTTGTGGACTGGGGAGAGAAATGGAAGGTCAACTTTAACGCCTCTAAAACAAAACTGCTCTCCATTAAGCACCACAAGGACCCATCCCTGCATCACATTAGAATGTCTGAGGACCAACTTCTCGAGAGCTCCTCTCTGCGGCTGCTCGGTCTCACGCTGTCCCCTGATCTGAGTTGGAACAAATACAACGAGTCAGTTGCATCATCCACCGCAAGAAAAGTTGGTTCCCTGTGCTGAGCCAGGAAATTCTTCTCCCCGGAATCGATCCTCCAAGTCTATAAATCTACCATTCGCCCCTGCATGGAGTATTGCTGCCATTTATGGTCTGGGGCCCCTGCGTGTTGCCTCAGGGTTCTTGATAAGATCAAGAGACGGATATGCAATGTGATTGGCCCTGATCTGTACTCTCGTCTGCAGTCGCTCTCTCACAGACGCGACGTTGCCTCGGTCTGTATTTTTTCCAAATACTTTCACGGTAATTGCTCCGAGGAGCTGCTTTCGCTTGTCCCTAAGCCTCGTGAATTTAAGCGTCCTGCGAGGCTGGCATCCCGTTCCCCCGCTTCACCGTTGAAACTGTTAGATGTAGACGTCTCTTCTACTCCAATAGCTTCATGTCTCGCACATCTCGCCTATGGAACTCCCTTCCCTATTACTGTTTCCCTGACAAATACAATCTCCAACGGTTTAAGTGTAGCGTCAATCGTCATCTCCAGTTGCCTTGATCTATCCACTTCCCTTCTCCACTTCATTCCATCTTTCATTCCAATCTGCTCTCGCTCTAAATCTTCTGTAACCCCGTTGCCTTGATCGACCTTCCGTCCTTCTCTTTCTACACATACCCTCCTTTACCACTCCTATCTGCTCTTCCTTCAACCCTTCTGTAACCCCATGCGTGATAGTGGCCACCAGCCTTGCTTGGGGTGATACGCTTAACAAAAAAAAAAAAAAATTGTAAGAAGACTGAATGTAGGGTTGTCATTAAAAGGAAAAGTCCATAGTGCCAGCTACGAATTGGAGGGAGTAAAAGAAAGCGAGAAGAAAGGACTAAACATCAATTGTAAGAAGACTGAATATAGGGTTGTCAATAAAAGGAAAAGTCCATAGTGCCAGCTACGAATTGGAGGGAGTAAAAGAAAGCGAGAAGAAAGGACTAAATATCAATTGTAAGAAGACTGAATATAGGGTTGTCAATAAAATGAAAAGTCCATAGTGCCAGCTACGAATTGGAGGGAGTAAAAGAAAGCGAGAAGAAAGGACTAAACATCAATTGTAAGAAGACTGAATGTAGGGTTGTTACCAAAAGGAAAAGTCCATAGTGCCAGCTACGAATTGGAGGGAGTAAAAGAAAGCGAGAAGAAAGGACTAAACATCAATTGTAAGAAGACTGAATATAGGGTTGTCAATAAAAGGAAAAGTCCATAGTGCCAGCTACGAATTGGAGTGAGTAAAAGAAAGCGAGAAGAAAGGTCTAAACATCAATTGTAAGAAGACTGAATATAGGGTTGTCAATAAAAGGAAAAGTCTATAGTGCCAGCTACGAATTGGAGGGAGTAAAAGAAAGCGAGAAGAAAGGACTACACATCAATTGTAAGAAGACTGAATGTAGGGTTGTCAGCAAAAGGAAAAGTCCATATTACCAGCTACGAATTGGAGGGAGTAAAAGAAAGCGAGAAGAAAGGACTAAACATCAATTGTAAGAAGACTGAATGTATGGCTGTCAGTAAAAGGAAAAGTCCATATTGCCAGCTACGAATTGGAGGGAGTAAAAGAAAGCGAGAAGAAAGGACTAAAAATCAATTGTAAGAAGACTGAATATAGGGTTGTCAATAAAAGGAAAAGTCCATAGTGCCAGCTACGAATTGGAGTGAGTAAAAGAAAGCGAGAAGAAAGGACTAAACATCAATTGTAAGAAGACTGAATATAGGGTTGTCAATAAAAGGAAAAGTCCATAGTGCCAGCTACGAATTGGAGGGAGTAAAAGAAAGCGAGAAGAAAGGACTAAACATCAATTGTAAGAAGATTGAATATAGGGTTGTCAATAAAAGGAAAAGTCCATATTGCCAGCTACGAATTGGAGGGAGTAAAAGAAAGCGAGAAGAATGGACTAAACATCAATTGTAAGAAGATTGAATGTAGGGTTGTTAACAAAAGGAAAAGTCCATAGTGCCAGCTACGAATTGGAGGGAGTAAAAGAAAGCGAGAAGAAAGGACTAAACATCAATTGTAAGAAGACTGAATGTAGGGTTGTCAGCAAAAGGAAAAGTCCATATTACCAGCTTCGAATTGGAGGGAGTAAAAGAAAGCGAGAAGAAAGGACTAAACATCAATTGTAAGAAGACTGAATGTATGGCTGTCAGTAAAAGGAAAAGTCCATATTGCCAGCTACGAATTGGAGGGAGTAAAAGAAAGCGAGAAGAAAGGACTAAACATCAATTGTAAGAAGACTGAATATAGGGTTGTCAATAAAAGGAAAAGTCCATAGTGCCAGCTACGAATTGGAGGGAGTAAAAGAAAGCGAGAAGAAAGGACTAAACATCAATTGTAAGAAGACTGAATGTAGGGTTGTCAGCAAAAGGAAAAGTCCATATTACCAGCTTCGAATTGGAGGGAGTAAAAGAAAGCGAGAAGAAAGGACTAAACATCAATTGTAAGAAGACTGAATGTATGGCTGTCAGTAAAAGGAAAAGTCCATATTGCCAGCTACGAATTGGAGGGAGTAAAAGAAAGCGAGAAGAAAGGACTAAACATCAATTGTAAGAAGACTGAATATAGGGTTGTCAATAAAAGGAAAAGTCCATAGTGCCAGCTACGAATTGGAGGGAGTAAAAGAAAGCGAGAAGAAAGGACTAAACATCAATTGTAAGAAGACTGAATGTAGGGTTGTTACCAAAAGGAAAAGTCCATAGTGCCAGCTACGAATTGGAGGGAGTAAAAGAAAGCGAGAAGAAAGGACTAAACATCAATTGTAAGAAGACTGAATGTAGGGTTGTCAGCAAAAGGAAAAGTCCATAGTGCCAGCTACGAATTGGAGGGAGTAAAAGAAAGCGAGAAGAAAGGACTAAACATCAATTGTAAGAAGACTGAATATAGGGTTGTCAATAAAAGGAAAAGTTCATAGTGCCAGCTACGAATTGGAGGGAGTAAAAGAAAGCGAGAAGAAAGGACTAAACATCAATTGTAAGAAGACTGAATATAGGGTTGTCAATAAAAAAAAAAGTCCATAGTGCCAGCTACGAATTGGAGTGAGTAAAAGAAAGCGAAAAGAAAGGTCTAAACATCAATTGTAAGAAGACTGAATGTAGGGTTGTCAATAAAAGAAAAGTCTATAGTGCCAGCTACGAATTGGAGGGAGTAAAAGAAAGCGAGAAGAAAGGACTAAACATCAATTGTAAATAGACTGAGTGTAGGGTTGTCAGCAAAAGGAAAAGTCCATAGTGCCAGCTACGAATTGGAGGGAGTAAAAGAAAGCGAGAAGAAAGGACTAAACATCAATTGTAAATAGACTGAGTGTAGGGTTGTCCGCAAAAGGAAAAGTCCATAGTGCCAGCTACGAATTGGAGGGAGTAAAAGAAAGCGAGAAGAAAGGACTAAACATCAATTGTAAGAAGACTGAATGTAGGGTTGTCAGCAAAAGGAAAAGTCCATATTACCAGCTTCGAATTGGAGGGAGTAAAAGAAAGCGAGAAGAAAGGACTAAACATCAATTGTAAGAAGACTGAATGTATGGCTGTCAGTAAAAGGAAAAGTCCATATTGCCAGCTACGAATTGGAGGGAGTAAAAGAAAGCGAGAAGAAAGGACTAAACATCAATTGTAAGAAGACTGAATATAGGGTTGTAAATAAAAGGAAAAGTCCATAGTGCCAGCTACGAATTGGAGGGAGTAAAAGAAAGCGAGAAGAAAGGACTAAACATCAATTGTAAGAAGACTGAATGTAGGGTTGTTACCAAAAGGAAAAGTCCATAGTGCCAGCTACGAATTGGAGGGAGTAAAAGAAAGCGAGAAGAAAGGACTAAACATCAATTGTAAGAAGACTGAATGTAGGGTTGTCAGCAAAAGGAAAAGTCCATAGTGCCAGCTACGAATTGGAGGGAGTAAAAGAAAGCGAGAAGAAAGGACTAAACATCAATTGTAAGAAGACTGAATATAGGGTTGTCAATAAAAGGAAAAGTTCATAGTGCCAGCTACGAATTGGAGGGAGTAAAAGAAAGCGAGAAGAAAGGACTAAACATCAATTGTAAGAAGACTGAATATAGGGTTGTCAATAAAAAAAAAAGTCCATAGTGCCAGCTACGAATTGGAGTGAGTAAAAGAAAGCGAAAAGAAAGGTCTAAACATCAATTGTAAGAAGACTGAATGTAGGGTTGTCAATAAAAGAAAAGTCTATAGAGCCAGCTACGAATTGGAGGGAGTAAAAGAAAGCGAGAAGAAAGGACTAAACATCAATTGTAAATAGACTGAGTGTAGGGTTGTCAGCAAAAGGAAAAGTCCATAGTGCCAGCTACGAATTGGAGGGAGTAAAAGAAAGCGAGAAGAAAGGACTAAACATCAATTGTAAATAGACTGAGTGTAGGGTTGTCCGCAAAAGGAAAAGTCCATAGTGCCAGCTACGAATTGGAGTGAGTAAAAGAAAGCGAGAAGAAAGGACTAAACATCAATTGTAAGAAGACTGAATGTAGGGTTGTCAGCAAAAGGAAAAGTCCATATTACCAGCTTCAAATTGGAGGGAGGAAAAGAAAGCGAGAAGAAAGGACTAAACATCAATTGTAAGAAGACTGAATGTATGGCTGTCAGTAAAAGGAAAAGTCCATATTGCCAGCTACGAATTGGAGGAAGTAAAAGAAAGCGAGAAGAAAGGACTAAACATCAATTGTAAGAAGACTGAATGTAGGGTTGTTAACAAAAGGAAAAGTCCATAGTGCCAGCTACGAATTGGAGGAAGTAAAAGAAAGCGAGAAGAAAGGACTAAACATCAATTGTAAGAAGACTGAATATAGGGTTGTCAATAAAAGGAAAAGTCCATAGTGCCAGCTACGAATTGGAGGGAGTAAAAGAAAGCGAGAAGAAAGGACTAAACATCAATTGTAAGAAGACTGAATGTAGGGTTGTTAACAAAAGGAAAAGTCTATAGTGCCAGCTACGAATTGGAGGGAGTAAAAGAAAGCGAGAAGAAAGGACTAAACATCAATTGTAAGAAGACTGAATGTAGGGTTGTCAGCAAAAGGAAAAGTCCATATTACCAGCTTCGAATTGGAGGGAGTAAAAGAAAGCGAGAAGAAAGGACTAAACATCAATTGTAAGAAGACTGAATGTATGGCTGTCAGTAAAAGGAAAAGTCCATATTGCCAGCTACGAATTGGAGGGAGTAAAAGAAAGCGAGAAGAAAGGACTAAACATCAATTGTAAGAAGACTGAATATAGGGTTGTCAATAAAAGGAAAAGTCCATAGTGCCAGCTACGAATTGGAGGGAGTAAAAGAAAGCGAGAAGAAAGGACTAAACATCAATTGTAAGAAGACTGAATGTAGGGTTGTCAGCAAAAGGAAAAGTCCATATTACCAGCTTCGAATTGGAGGGAGTAAAAGAAAGCGAGAAGAAAGGACTAAACATCAATTGTAAGAAGACTGAATGTATGGCTGTCAGTAAAAGGAAAAGTCCATATTGCCAGCTACGAATTGGAGGGAGTAAAAGAAAGCGAGAAGAAAGGACTAAACATCAATTGTAAGAAGACTGAATATAGGGTTGTCAATAAAAGGAAAAGTCCATAGTGCCAGCTACGAATTGGAGGGAGTAAAAGAAAGCGAGAAGAAAGGACTAAACATCAATTGTAAGAAGACTGAATGTAGGGTTGTCAGCAAAAGGAAAAGTCCATATTACCAGCTTCGAATTGGTGGGAGTAAAAGAAAGCGAGAAGAAAGGACTAAACATCAATTGTAAGAAGACTGAATGTATGGCTGTCAGTAAAAGGAAAAGTCCATATTGCCAGCTACGAATTGGAGGGAGTAAAAGAAAGCGAGAAGAAAGGACTAAACATCAATTGTAAGAAGACTGAATATAGGGTTGTCAATAAAAGGAAAAGTCCATAGTGCCAGCTACGAATTGGAGGGAGTAAAAGAAAGCGAGAAGAAAGGACTAAACATCAATTGTAAGAAGACTGAATGTAGGGTTGTTACCAAAAGGAAAAGTCCATAGTGCCAGCTACGAATTGGAGGGAGTAAAAGAAAGCGAGAAGAAAGGACTAAACATCAATTGTAAGAAGACTGAATGTAGGGTTGTCAGCAAAAGGAAAAGTCCATAGTGCCAGCTACGAATTGGAGGGAGTAAAAGAAAGCGAGAAGAAAGGACTAAACATCAATTGTAAGAAGACTGAATATAGGGTTGTCAATAAAAGGAAAAGTTCATAGTGCCAGCTACGAATTGGAGGGAGTAAAAGAAAGCGAGAAGAAAGGACTAAACATCAATTGTAAGAAGACTGAATATAGGGTTGTCAATAAAAAAAAAAGTCCATAGTGCCAGCTACGAATTGGAGTGAGTAAAAGAAAGCGAGAAGAAAGGTCTAAACATCAATTGTAAGAAGACTGAATGTAGGGTTGTCAATAAAAGAAAAGTCTATAGTGCCAGCTACGAATTGGAGGGAGTAAAAGAAAGCGAGAAGAAAGGACTAAACATCAATTGTAAATAGACTGAGTGTAGGGTTGTCAGCAAAAGGAAAAGTCCATAGTGCCAGCTACGAATTGGAGGGAGTAAAAGAAAGCGAGAAGAAAGGACTAAACATCAATTGTAAATAGACTGAGTGTAGGGTTGTCAGCAAAAGGAAAAGTCCATAGTGCCAGCTACGAATTGGAGGGAGTAAAAGAAAGCGAGAAGAAAGGACTAAACATCAATTGTAAGAAGACTGAATGTAGGGTTGTCAGCAAAAGGAAAAGTCCATATTACCAGCTTCAAATTGGAGGGAGGAAAAGAAAGCGAGAAGAAAGGACTAAACATCAATTGTAAGAAGACTGAATGTATGGCTGTCAGTAAAAGGAAAAGTCCATATTGCCAGCTACGAATTGGAGGAAGTAAAAGAAAGCGAGAAGAAAGGACTAAACATCAATTGTAAGAAGACTGAATGTAGGGTTGTTAACAAAAGGAAAAGTCCATAGTGCCAGCTACGAATTGGAGGAAGTAAAAGAAAGCGAGAAGAAAGGACTAAACATCAATTGTAAGAAGACTGAATATAGGGTTGTCAATAAAAGGAAAAGTCCATAGTGCCAGCTACGAATTGGAGGGAGTAAAAGAAAGCGAGAAGAAAGGACTAAACATCAATTGTAAGAAGACTGAATGTAGGGTTGTTAACAAAAGGAGAAGTCTATAGTGCCAGCTACGAATTGGAGGGAGTAAAAGAAAGCGAGAAGAAAGGACTAAACATCAATTGTAAGAAGACTGAATGTAGGGTTGTCAGCAAAAGGAAAAGTCCATATTACCAGCTTCGAATTGGAGGGAGTAAAAGAAAGCGAGAAGAAAGGACTAAACATCAATTGTAAGAAGACTGAATGTATGGCTGTCAGTAAAAGGAAAAGTCCATATTGCCAGCTACGAATTGGAGGGAGTAAAAGAAAGCGAGAAGAAAGGACTAAACATCAATTGTAAGAAGACTGAATATAGGGTTGTCAATAAAAGGAAAAGTCCATAGTGCCAGCTACGAATTGGAGGGAGTAAAAGAAAGCGAGAAGAAAGGACTAAACATCAATTGTAAGAAGACTGAATGTAGGGTTGTCAGCAAAAGGAAAAGTCCATATTACCAGCTTCGAATTGGAGGGAGTAAAAGAAAGCGAGAAGAAAGGACTAAACATCAATTGTAAGAAGACTGAATGTATGGCTGTCAGTAAAAGGAAAAGTCCATATTGCCAGCTACGAATTGGAGGGAGTAAAAGAAAGCGAGAAGAAAGGACTAAACATCAATTGTAAGAAGACTGAATATAGGGTTGTCAATAAAAGGAAAAGTCCATAGTGCCAGCTACGAATTGGAGGGAGTAAAAGAAAGCGAGAAGAAAGGACTAAACATCAATTGTAAGAAGACTGAATGTAGGGTTGTCAGCAAAAGGAAAAGTCCATATTACCAGCTTCGAATTGGTGGGAGTAAAAGAAAGCGAGAAGAAAGGACTAAACATCAATTGTAAGAAGACTGAATGTATGGCTGTCAGCAAAAGGAAAAGTCCATATTGCCAGCTACGAATTGGAGGGAGTAAAAGAAAGCGAGAAGAAAGGACTAAACATCAATTGTAAGAAGACTGAATATAGGGTTGTCAATAAAAGGAAAAGTCCATAGTGCCAGCTACGAATTGGAGGAAGTAAAAGAAAGCGAGAAGAAAGGACTAAACATCAATTGTAAGAAGACTGAATATAGGGTTGTCAATAAAAGGAAAAGTCCATAGTGCCAGCTACGAATTGGAGGGAGTAAAAGAAAGCGAGAAGAAAGGACTAAACATCAATTGTAAGAAGACTGAATGTAGGGTTGTCAGCAAAAGGAAAAGTCCATAGTGCCAGCTACGAATTGGAGGGAGTAAAAGAAAGCGAGAAGAAAGGACTAAACATCAATTGTAAGAAGACTGAATGTAGGGTTGTCAGCAAAAGGAAAAGTTCATAGTGCCAGCTACGAATTGGAGGGAGTAAAAGAAAGCGAGAAGAAAGGACTAAACATCAATTGTAAGAAGACTGAATGTAGGGTTGTCATTAAAAGGAAAAGTCCATAGTGCCAGCTACGAATTGGAGGGAGTAAAAGAAAGCGAGAAGAAAGGACTAAACATCAATTATAAGAAGACTGAATGGAGGGTTGTCAGTAAAAGGAAAAGTCCATATTGCCAGCTACGAATTGGAGGGAGTAAAAGAAAGCGAGAAGAAAGGACTAAACATCAATTGTAAGAAGACTGAATATAGGGTTGTCAGTAAAAGGAAAAGTCCATATTGCCAGCTACGAATTGGAGGGAGTAAAAGAAAGTGAGAAGAAAGGACTAAACATCAATTGTAAGAAGACTGAATGTAGGGTTGTCAGCAAAAGGCAAAGTCCATAGTGCCAGCTACGAATTGGAGGGAGTAAAAGAAAGCGAGAAGAAAGGGCTAAACATCAATTGTAAGAAGACTGAATATAGGGTTGTCAGCAAAAGGAAAAGTCCATAGTGCCAGCTACGAATTGGAGGGAGTAAAAGAAAGCGAGAAGAAAGGACTAAACATCAATTGTAAGAAGACTGAATGTAGGGTTGTCAGCAAAAGGCAAAGTCCATAGTGCCAGCTACGAATTGGAGGGAGTAAAAGAAAGCTAGAAGAAAGGACTAAACATGAATTGTAAGAAGACTGAATATAGGGTTGTCTGTAAAAGGAAAAGTCCATATTGCCAGCTACGAATTGGAGGGAGTAAAAGAAAGCGAGAAGAAAGGACTAAACATCAATTGTAAGAAGACTGAATGTAGGGTTGTCAGTAAAAGGAAAAGTCCATATTGCCAGCTACGAATTGGAGGGAGTAAAAGAAAGCGAGAAGAAAGGACTAAACATCAATTGTAAGAAGACTGAATATAGGGTTGTCAGTAAAAGGAAAAGTCCATATTGCCAGCTACGAATTGGAGGGAGTAAAAGAAAGTGAGAAGAAAGGACTAAACATCAATTGTAAGAAGACTGAATGTAGGGTTGTCAGCAAAAGGCAAAGTCCATAGTGCCAGCTACGAATTGGAGGGAGTAAAAGAAAGCGAGAAGAAAGGGCTAAACATCAATTGTAAGAAGACTCAATATAGGGTTGTCAGCAAAAGGAAAAGTCCATAGTGCCAGCTACGAATTGGAGGGAGTAAAAGAAAGCGAGAAGAAAGGACTAAACATCAATTGTAAGAAGACTGAATGTAGGGTTGTCAGCAAAAGGCAAAGTCCATAGTGCCAGCTACGAATTGGAGGGAGTAAAAGAAAGCTAGAAGAAAGGACTAAACATGAATTGTAAGAAGACTGAATATAGGGTTGTCTGTAAAAGGAAAAGTCCATATTGCCAGCTACGAATTGGAGGGAGTAAAAGAAAGCGAGAAGAAAGGACTAAACATCAATTGTAAGAAGACTGAATGTAGGGTTGTCATTGAAAGGAAAAGTCCATAGTGCCAGCTACGAATTGGAGCGAGTAAAAGAAAGCGAGAAGAAAGGACTAAACATCAATTATAAGAAGACTGAATGGAGGGTTGTCAGTAAAAGGAAAAGTCCATATTGCCAGCTACGAATTGGAGGGAGTAAAAGAAAGCGAGAAGAAAGGACTAAACATCAATTGTAAGAAGACTGAATATAGGGTTGTCAGTAAAAGGAAAAGTCCATATTGCCAGCTACGAATTGGAGGGAGTAAAAGAAAGTGAGAAGAAAGGACTAAACATCAATTGTAAGAAGACTGAATATAGGGTTGTCAGCAAAAGGAAAAGTCCATAGTGCCAGCTACGAATTGGAGGGAGTAAAAGAAAGCGAGAAGAAAGGACTAAACATCAATTGTAAGAAGACTGAATGTAGGGTTGTCAGAAAAAGGCAAAGTCCATAGTGCCAGCTACGAATTGGAGGGAGTAAAAGAAAGCTAGAAGAAAGGACTAAACATGAATTGTAAGAAGACTGAATATAGGGTTGTCTGTAAAAGGAAAAGTCCATATTGCCAGCTACGAATTGGAGGGAGTAAAAGAAAGTGAGAAGAAAGGACTAAACATCAATTGTAAGAAGACTGAATATAGGGTTGTCAGTAAAAGAAAAAGTCCATATTGCCAGCTACGAATTGGAGGGAGTAAAAGAAAGTGAGAAGAAAGGACTAAACATCAATTGTAAGAAGACTGAATATAGGGTTGTCAGCAAAAGGAAAAGTCCATAGTGCCAGCTACGAATTGGAGGGAGTAAAAGAAAGCGAGAAGAAAGGACTAAACATCAATTATAAGAAGACTGAATGGAGGGTTGTCAGTAAAAGGAAAAGTCCATATTGCCAGCTACGAATTGGAGGGAGTAAAAGAAAGCGAGAAGAAAGGACTAAACATCAATTGTAAGAAGACTGAATATAGGGTTGTCAGTAAAAGGAAAAGTCCATATTGCCAGCTACGAATTGGAGGGAGTAAAAGAAAGTTAGAAGAAAGGACTAAACATCAATTGTAAGAAGACTGAATGTAGGGTTGTCAGCAAAAGGCAAAGTCCATAGTGCCAGCTACGAATTGGAGGGAGTAAAAGAAAGCGAAAAGAAAGGGCTAAACATCAATTGTAAGAAGACTGAATATAGGGTTGTCAGCAAAAGGAAAAGTCCATAGTGCCAGCTACGAATTGGAGGGAGTAAAAGAAAGCGAGAAGAAAGGACTAAACATCAATTGTAAGAAGACTGAATGTAGGGTTGTCAGCAAAAGGCAAAGTCCATAGTGCCAGCTACGAATTGGAGGGAGTAAAAGAAAGCTAGAAGAAAGGACTAAACATGAATTGTAAGAAGACTGAATATAGGGTTGTCTGTAAAAGGAAAAGTCCATATTGCCAGCTACGAATTGGAGGGAGTAAAAGAAAGCGAGAAGAAAGGACTAAACATCAATTGTAAGAAGACTGAATGTAGGGTTGTCATTAAAAGGAAAAGTCCATAGTGCCAGCTACGAATTGGAGCGAGTAAAAGAAAGCGAGAAGAAAGGACTAAACATCAATTATAAGAAGACTGAATGGAGGGTTGTCAGTAAAAGGAAAAGTCCATATTGCCAGCTACGAATTGGAGGGAGTAAAAGAAAGCGAGAAGAAAGGACTAAACATCAATTGTAAGAAGACTGAATATAGGGTTGTCAGTAAAAGGAAAAGTCCATATTGCCAGCTACGAATTGGAGGGAGTAAAAGAAAGTGAGAAGAAAGGACTAAACATCAATTGTAAGAAGACTGAATATAGGGTTGTCAGCAAAAGGAAAAGTCCATAGTGCCAGCTACGAATTGGAGGGAGTAAAAGAAAGCGAGAAGAAAGGACTAAACATCAATTGTAAGAAGACTGAATGTAGGGTTGTCAGCAAAAGGCAAAGTCCATAGTGCCAGCTACGAATTGGAGGGAGTAAAAGAAAGCTAGAAGAAAGGACTAAACATGAATTGTAAGAAGACTGAATATAGGGTTGTCTGTAAAAGGAAAAGTCCATATTGCCAGCTACGAATTGGAGGGAGTAAAAGAAAGTGAGAAGAAAGGACTAAACATCAATTGTAAGAAGACTGAATATAGGGTTGTCAGTAAAAGGAAAAGTCCATATTGCCAGCTACGAATTGGAGGGTGTAAAAGAAAGTGAGAAGAAAGGACTAAACATCAATTGTAAGAAGACTGAATATAGGGTTGTCAGCAAAAGGAAAAGTCCATAGTGCCAGCTACGAATTGGAGGGAGTAAAAGAAAGCGAGAAGAAAGGACTAAACATCAATTGTAAGAAGACTGAATGTAGGGTTGTCAGCAAAAGGCAAAGTCCATAGTGCCAGCTACGAATTGGAGGTAGTAAAAGAAAGCTAGAAGAAAGGACTAAACATGAATTGTAAGAAGACTGAATATAGGGTTGTCAGTAAAAGGAAAAGTCCATATTGCCAGCTACGAATTGGAGGGAGTAAAAGAAAGCGAGAAGAAAGGACTAAACATCAATTGTAAGAAGACTGAATGTAGGGTTGTCATTAAAAGGAAAAGTCCATAGTGCCAGCTACGAATTGGAGGGAGTAAAAGAAAGCGAGAAGAAAGGACTAAACATCAATTATAAGAAGACTGAATGGAGGGTTGTCAGTAAAAGGAAAAGTCCATATTGCCAGCTACGAATTGGAGGGAGTAAAAGAAAGCGAGAAGAAAGGACTAAACATCAATTGTAAGAAGACTGAATGTAGGGTTGTCATTAAAAGGAAAAGTCCATAGTGCCAGCTACGAATTGGAGGGAGTAAAAGAAAGCGAGAAGAAAGGACTAAACATCAATTGTAAGAAGACTGAATATAGGGTTGTCAGTAAAAGGAAAAGTCCATATTGCCAGCTACGAATTGGAGGGAGTAAAAGAAAGCGAGAAGAAAGGACTAAACATCAATTGTAAGAAGACTGAATATAGGGTTGTCAGTAAAAGGAAAAGTCCATATTGCCAGCTACGAATTGGAGGGAGTAAAAGAAAGTGAGAAGAAAGGACTAAACATCAATTGTAAGAAGACTGAATATAGGGTTGTCAGCAAAAGGAAAAGTCCATAGTGCCAGCTACGAATTGGAGGGAGTAAAAGAAAGCGTGAAGAAAGGACTAAACATCAATTGTAAGAAGACTGAATGTAGGGTTGTCAGCAAAAGGCAAAGTCCATAGTGCCAGCTACGAATTGGAGGGAGTAAAAGAAAGCGAGAAGAAAGGGCTAAACATCAATTGTAAGAAGACTGAATATAGGGTTGTCAGCAAAAGGAAAAGTCCATAGTGCCAGCTACGAATTGGAGGGAGTAAAAGAAAGCGAGAAGAAAGGACTAAACATCAATTGTAAGAAGACTGAATGTAGGGTTGTCAGCAAAAGGCAAAGTCCATAGTGCCAGCTACGAATTGGAGGTAGTAAAAGAAAGCTAGAAGAAAGGACTAAACATGAATTGTAAGAAGACTGAATATAGGGTTGTCAGTAAAAGGAAAAGTCCATATTGCCAGCTACGAATTGGAGGGAGTAAAAGAAAGCGAGAAGAAAGGACTAAACATCAATTGTAAGAAGACTGAATGTAGGGTTGTCATTAAAAGGAAAAGTCCATAGTGCCAGCTACGAATTGGAGGGAGTAAAAGAAAGCGAGAAGAAAGGACTAAACATCAATTATAAGAAGACTGAATGGAGGGTTGTCAGTAAAAGGAAAAGTCCATATTGCCAGCTACGAATTGGAGGGAGTAAAAGAAAGCGAGAAGAAAGGACTAAACATCAATTGTAAGAAGACTGAATATAGGGTTGTCAGTAAAAGGAAAAGTCCATATTGCCAGCTACGAATTGGAGGTAGTAAAAGAAAGCTAGAAGAAAGGACTAAACATGAATTGTAAGAAGACTGAATATAGGGTTGTCAGTAAAAGGAAAAGTCCATATTGCCAGCTACGAATTGGAGGGAGTAAAAGAAAGCGAGAAGAAAGGACTAAACATCAATTGTAAGAAGACTGAATGTAGGGTTGTCATTAAAAGGAAAAGTCCATAGTGCCAGCTACGAATTGGAGGGAGTAAAAGAAAGCGAGAAGAAAGGACTAAACATCAATTATAAGAAGACTGAATGGAGGGTTGTCAGTAAAAGGAAAAGTCCATATTGCCAGCTACGAATTGGAGGGAGTAAAAGAAAGCGAGAAGAAAGGACTAAACATCAATTGTAAGAAGACTGAATGTAGGGTTGTCATTAAAAGGAAAAGTCCATAGTGCCAGCTACGAATTGGAGGGAGTAAAAGAAAGCGAGAAGAAAGGACTAAACATCAATTATAAGAAGACTGAATGGAGGGTTGTCAGTAAAAGGAAAAGTCCATATTGCCAGCTACGAATTGGAGGCAGTAAAAGAAAGCGAGAAGAACGGACTAAACATCAATTGTAAGAAGACTGAATATAGGGTTGTCAGTAAAAGGAAAAGTCCATATTGCCAGCTACGAATTGGAGGGAGTAAAAGAAAGTGAGAAGAAAGGACTAAACATCAATTGTAAGAAGACTGAATATAGGGTTGTCAGCAAAAGGAAAAGTCCATAGTGCCAGCTACGAATTGGAGGGAGTAAAAGAAAGCGAGAAGAAAGGACTAAACATCAATTGTAAGAAGACTGAATGTAGGGTTGTCAGCAAAAGGCAAAGTCCATAGTGCCAGCTACGAATTGGAGGGAGTAAAAGAAAGCGAGAAGAAAGGGCTAAACATCAATTGTAAGAAGACTGAATATAGGGTTGTCAGCAAAAGGAAAAGTCCATAGTGCCAGCTACGAATTGGAGGGAGTAAAAGAAAGCGAGAAGAAAGGACTAAACATCAATTGTAAGAAGACTGAATGTAGGGTTGTCAGCAAAAGGCAAAGTCCATAGTGCCAGCTACGAATTGGAGGTAGTAAAAGAAAGCTAGAAGAAAGGACTAAACATGAATTGTAAGAAGACTGAATATAGGGTTGTCAGTAAAAGGAAAAGTCCATATTGCCAGCTACAAATTGGAGGGAGTAAAAGAAAGCGAGAAGAAAGGACTAAACATCAATTGTAAGAAGACTGAATGTAGGGTTGTCATTAAAAGGAAAAGTCCATAGTGCCAGCTACGAATTGGAGGGAGTAAAAGAAAGCGAGAAGAAAGGACTAAACATCAATTATAAGAAGACTGAATGGAGGGTTGTCAGTAAAAGGAAAAGTCCATATTGCCAGCTACGAATTGGAGGGAGTAAAAGAAAGCGAGAAGAAAGGACTAAACATCAATTGTAAGAAGACTGAATATAGGGTTGTCAGTAAAAGGAAAAGTCCATATTGCCAGCTACGAATTGGAGGGAGTAAAAGAAAGTGAGAAGAAAGGACTAAACATCAATTGTAAGAAGACTGAATATAGGGTTGTCAGCAAAAGGCAAAGTCCATAGTGCCAGCTACGAATTGGAGGGAGTAAAAGAAAGCGAGAAGAAAGGGCTAAACATCAATTGTAAGAAGACTGAATATAGGGTTGTCAGCAAAAGGAAAAGTCCATAGTGCCAGCTACGAATTGGAGGGAGTAAAAGAAAGCGAGAAGAAAGGACTAAACATCAATTGTAAGAAGACTGAATGTAGGGTTGTCAGCAAAAGGCAAAGTCCATAGTGCCAGCTACGAATTGGAGGGAGTAAAAGAAAGCGAGAAGAAAGGGCTAAACATCAATTGTAAGAAGACTGAATGTAGGGTTGTCAATAAAAGGAAAAGTCCATAGTGCCAGCTACGAATTGGAGGGAGTAAAAGAAAGCGAGAAGAAAGGACTAAACATCAATTATAAGAAGAGTGAATATAGGGTTGTCAATAAAAGGAAAAGTCCATAGTGACAGCTTCGAATTGGAGGGAGTAAAAGAAAGCGAGAAGAAAGTACTAAACATCAATTGTAAGAAGACTGAATGTAGGTTTGTCATTAAAAGGAAAAGTCCATAGTGCCAGCTACGAATTGGAGGGAGTAAAAGAAAGGGAGAAGAAGGGACTAAACATCAATTATAAGAAGACTGAATGGAGGGTTGTCAGTAAAAGGAAAAGTCCCTAGTGCCAGCTACGAATTGGAGGGAGTAAAAGAAAGCGAGAAAAAAGGACTAAACATCAATTGTAAGAAGACTGAATGTAGGGTTGTCATTAAAAGGAAAAGTCCATAGTGCCAGCTACGAATTGGAGGGAGTAAAAGAAAGCGAGAAGAAAGGACTAAACATCAATTATAAGAAGACTGAATGGAGGGTTGTCAGTAAAAGGAAAAGTCCATATTGCCAGCTACGAATTGGAGGGAGTAAAAGAAAGCGAGAAGAAAGGACTAAACATCAATTGTAAGAAGACTCAATATAGGGTTGTCAGTAAAAGGAAAAGTCCATATTGCCAGCTACGAATTGGAGGGAGTAAAAGAAAGTGAGAAGAAAGGACTAAACATCAATTGTAAGAAGACTGAATATAGGGTTGTCAGCAAAAGGAAAAGTCCATAGTGCCAGCTACGAATTGGAGGGAGTAAAAGAAAGCGAGAAGAAAGGACTAAACATCAATTGTAAGAAGACTGAATGTAGGGTTGTCAGCAAAAGGCAAAGTCCATAGTGCCAGCTACGAATTGGAGGGAGTAAAAGAAAGCTAGAAGAAAGGACTAAACATGAATTGTAAGAAGACTGAATATAGGGTTGTCTGTAAAAGGAAAAGTCCATATTGCCAGCTACGAATTGGAGGGAGTAAAAGAAAGTGAGAAGAAAGGACTAAACATCAATTGTAAGAAGACTGAATATAGGGTTGTCAGTAAAAGGAAAAGTCCATATTGCCAGCTACGAATTGGAGGGAGTAAAAGAAAGTGAGAAGAAAGGACTAAACATCAATTGTAAGAAGACTGAATATAGGGTTGTCAGCAAAAGGAAAAGTCCATAGTGCCAGCTACGAATTGGAGGGAGTAAAAGAAAGCGAGAAGAAAGGACTAAACATCAATTGTAAGAAGACTGAATGTAGGGTTGTCAGCAAAAGGCAAAGTCCATAGTGCCAGCTACGAATTGGAGGTAGTAAAAGAAAGCTAGAAGAAAGGACTAAACATGAATTATAAGAAGACTGAATATAGGGTTGTCAGTAAAAGGAAAAGTCCATATTGCCAGCTACGAATTGGAGGGAGTAAAAGAAAGCGAGAAGAAAGGACTAAACATCAATTGTAAGAAGACTGAATGTAGGGTTGTCATTAAAAGGAAAAGTCCATAGTGCCAGCTACGAATTGGAGGTAGTAAAAGAAAGCTAGAAGAAAGGACTAAACATGAATTGTAAGAAGACTGAATATAGGTTTGTCAGTAAAAGGAAAAGTCCATATTGCCAGCTACGAATTGGAGGGAGTAAAAGAAAGCGAGAAGAAAGGACTAAACATCAATTGTAAGAAGACTGAATGTAGGGTTGTCATTAAAAGGAAAAGTCCATAGTGCCAGCTACGAATTGGAGGGAGTAAAAGAAAGCGAGAAGAAAGGACTAAACATCAATTATAAGAAGACTGAATGGAGGGTTGTCAGTAAAAGGAAAAGTCCATATTGCCAGCTACGAATTGGAGGGAGTAAAAGAAAGCGAGAAGAAAGGACTAAACATCAATTGTAAGAAGACTGAATATAGGGTTGTCAGTAAAAGGAAAAGTCCATATTGCCAGCTACGAATTGGAGGGAGTAAAAGAAAGTGAGAAGAAAGGACTAAACATGAATTGTAAGAAGACTGAATATAGGGTTGTCAGCAAAAGGCAAAGTCCATAGTGCCAGCTACGAATTGGAGGGAGTAAAAGAAAGCGAGAAGAAAGGGCTAAACATCAATTGTAAGAAGACTGAATATAGGGTTGTCAGCAAAAGGAAAAGTCCATAGTGCCAGCTACGAATTGGAGGGAGTAAAAGAAAGCGAGAAGAAAGGACTAAACATCAATTGTAAGAAGACTGAATGTAGGGTTGTCAGCAAAAGGCAAAGTCCATAGTGCCAGCTACGAATTGGAGGGAGTAAAAGAAAGCGAGAAGAAAGGGCTAAACATCAATTGTAAGAAGACTGAATGTAGGGTTGTCAGTAAAAGGAAAAGTCCATATTGCCAGCTACGAATTGGAGGGAGTAAAAGAAAGCGAGAAGAAAGGGCTAAACATCAATTGTAAGAAGACTGAATGTAGGGTTGTCAATAAAAGGAAAAGTCCATAGTGCCAGCTACGAATTGGAGGGAGTAAAAGAAAGCGAGAAGAAAGGACTAAACATCAATTATAAGAAGAGTGAATATAGGGTTGTCAATAAAAGGAAAAGTCCATACTGACAGCTTCGAATTGGAGGGAGTAAAAGAAAGCGAGAAGAAAGGACTAAACATCAATTGTAAGAAGACTGAATGTAGGGTTGTCATTAAAAGGAAAAGTCCATAGTGCCAGCTACGAATTGGAGGGAGTAAAAGAAAGCGAGAAGAAAGGACTAAACATCAATTATAAGAAGACTGAATATAGGGTTGTCAATAAAAGTAAAAGTCCATAGTGCCAGCTACGAATTGGAGGGAGTAAAAGAAAGCGAGAAGAAAGGACTAAACATCAATTGTAAGAAGACTGAATGTAGGGTTGTCATTAAAAGGAAAAGTCCATAGTGTCAGCTACGAATTGGAGGGAGTAAAAGAAAGGGAGAAGAAGGGACTAAACATCAATTATAAGAAGACTGAATGGAGGGTTGTCAGTAAAAGGAAAAGTCCCTAGTGCCAGCTACGAATTGGAGGGAGTAAAAGAAAGCGAGAAGAAAGGACTAAACATCAATTGTAAGAAAACTGAATGTAGGGTTGTCATTAAAAGGAAAAGTCCATAGTGCCAGCTACGAATTGGAGGGAGTAAAAGAAAGCTAGAAGAAAGGACTAAACATCAATTGTAAGAAGACTGAATGTAGGGTTGTCAATAAAAGGAAAAGTCCATAGTGCCAGCTACGAATTGGAGGGAGTAAAAGAAAGCGAGAAGAAAGGACTAAACATCAATTATAAGTAGACTGAATATAGGGTTGTCAATAAAAGGAAAAGTCCATAGTGACAGCTACGAATTGGAGGGAGTAAAAGAAAGCGAGAAGAAAGGACTAAACATCAATTGTAAGAAGACTGAATGTAGGGTTGTCATTAAAAGGAAAAGTCCATAGTGCCAGCTACGAATTGGAGGGAGTAAAAGAAAGCGAGAAGAAAGGACTAACCATCAATTGTAAGAAGAGAGAACATATAGTGGCAAGCGAGTTGAACCTTCCCAGGTGGTAACCACGAATTGGAGAGTTCAAAACGAAGGAAGCACACAAATTCAAATTTTGGAAGGTGTTTTAACAGAGGATTGAAAACGTATCACAGAAATACGATAACGCATTGGAATAGAGATAGATGACTTCTAAATGCTTAGTATATACAGAGTATTAGGGTAGCAGATCATTATTTAAGCATATATTGTTAAATATAACAGACAATGAATGTCTATTATGTTTGATCATGAGCCGTTCGAAGCTTCGGTTAATGGCTTTTGCTTGGAGGCCATCTACATTAAAACAAAGCAATCTACTAAATTACATTTCAAAGCAGTCACAACATATTACAATGCATTTAAACACATGGTTCTGTTGATAACGTTTCTTTCACTCACCTGTTCATGTACGACGTCATACAACCGCATTTCAAATCAGTTACATATCACCCAAATAGTTCAAATATACACATCAAAATCATGTCCGGATATGAGGGATTCCGGATATGAGGGATTCCGGATATGAGGGATTCTACTGTAATTTAAATTTTCGAGTTAACAATTTCAAAATGTTCAGGACTATCATCTATGAATCCTATCATTAATTTTGTTTGCGTGTCTTGACATATTAACACAACTTGTGGATATCGCTGGAGAGTAAGTGAAAGCAGACATCAACACTACAGCACTCTCTCTCTCTCTCTTACATGCTCTGTCCATTTTTTTTTTTTTGCAGGATAATCTGGAGACCTGAAATTTTCAACTATTTCTATTTTTATGCCAAACTACTTGCGAACGTCTTACACCCTCCACGAGCGCCGGACATCCTTGTCATTTTTAGATTACCTCAATTTTACAAACCATATTTGTTTATTTTTTAAAAATTTTCTTTCGCTTTTATTGTTATGATTTTCTAAGCGTAACTTAAGTGTGGCAAAAGGGCGGAATTTTAGGGCACGGAATGAGAATCGAAGTCACTCTTCTGCCGTAAATGGTCTACCGAGACGAGCTTGCGAACCGCTGCACCAGGTGAAAGTGTCCAGCTTCCTCTTTTATTATGATCAGCTTTATTATCACTTGATATAATCTCCGTTACTTAGATGTTTGGTCCGGGTGATGATGATCATATCTCAGCTTCTACACAAGCAGGGATGACACATTCGCAGTCCTAACGATATTAGTTATCTCCAAGGCGTAATGCAAATTAGAAAGATCCCTGGAAATAGTCAACCGTAAAAAAACAAAAACTTCAGCTGCTGCTAGGTATATTTCTCTGATTTGCCCTGTCAGATATTGGTACATCTATATTTTCGCCGACTTTGTCTCAAATTCTATCAGAATTCATTCATAGATGATCTTGCACATATGAATCACATCAGGACGATTGCTTTCCAAGCGCTTGTCAATCGAAATACTCGTATCCTACATGATATTCATTCATTTTTTCTTGACTACTGACGATGGTAAATGTCTATTGTGGCCTTGTTGGGGCCAGAAATAAAGACGCAAGAGAGGAATTGAGTTAACCAAATATATTAACACAAAAACAGTAAAACACACGAGAGGGTTACAGCACGAATATTCGGTCCGAGCATCAGAGCTGACTGCTGGAATCTACCCTCCTCTAACAGGCAGTACCTGCTTTTATTTATAGCTGGGAGAGTCCTTGCGTGTATAGGTAGATTACCATAACAATGTCTGTAGCTCTTCACTGTGCAGTCGAGGCCATACTCCCTGCATAGTTCTCGATGTATTTTGAGGGTTATTTTGTCATGGCATTGTCAGTACACTTTTTTTGCGCCAGAAAAGTGCAGTCGCTGACAATGAGTTGCATACTTTCAGACGCTTACAGAGACAGACTTCATAAAAGTAAACCAGTTGTTCTACCAAATGTAGCACTTGATGAAATTTGTTATTTAAATTTGATTTGCCTCGGCACGAATCATACCTTCGGTTACCTTCTTCTAGAACCTGTTCCTAAGCCACTTCTTTGATTCCCGTTTCAAAGAACACTTTGGGGACATTATTATTACGTCATGGATATGGCGATAAACTACATCCAGTACCATGGACTCTGATCGGGCGATTGAGATCTGAAGAGCGAGGAAACACCTCTTAACTGCTGTTGTTTCCAGATTCACCCTGACCCAGCATATGTTAGGATTCCAACTATGGGCAAATAGTTAACATTGAAACAAAAAATCAACAGTATATTTTTATAATAATATGACCATCGATACAATTTTATAGCAAAATCATATTCAATACAAGACTAACAAAATATAAAAATACATTTTTCATACTAAAATTACCAAATCATTTTTTCATCTACTAAATATATATCTTAAAGAACACACCTTTCCCCTGAAAGTATAAAACTATCAAAATATCTGTAGGTGAAAGCATAAAATTACGTTCAAAATATTTAGATTACGGCGTTAAATAACATATAGAGATTGATGTGCAGCTAAACAAAGTCAACCAATTATTATTATTATTATTATTATTATTATTATTATTATTATTATTATTTTCTTTTATATCTGGCGTTTACACATTTCTTTCCAGGTCCCGCCCAGGGACCTAAGGTTAGAAATGGCATCATGACACTTTCCACTGCAGAAAAAAATAATAATTACATAAAATAAAGCCCTTCGTAAAATGTGGGCTGTACTTGTCAGAACAATTTTTTGTATCTCTTTGAGGTATGGACTTCCAGGGATTACTTCAATTAGTCTACTGGAATCTTTTCCAACCAGTCCAAGGGCTCCAACTACAACAGGAATTGTTGATGTTCCCATGTGCCACATTTTTGAGATTTCTATTTCAAGGTCCTTGTATTTTGACAGCTTTTCGAATATCTTCAAAGATATTATTATTATATTTATTATTATTATTTGTTGTTGTTGGTGGTGGTTTTTTTGTTGTTGTTGCTCGCCTTTTCTTTGGTTAGTACCTGTTAACCCCAAATCTCAACCAGTGTCTTCATGAGACAATAAATGTATTTTGGATAATATAATCGTATTCACTGAATAGTGAGACGTCTGCACAAGATATAAGGAGTACCCATGATTATGAATATTTTTTTGCCATTCATATCTGTTAGTGGTGCTAGGAATTTGTTGTTACCTTCAGATATCACATTCTATTTATTTTTAGGTCGATGTCCTTGTACTTAATTAGCTTGTGAAACCTTTTCAAAGAGTATTATTATTATTTTTAGTAGTAGTAGTAGTATTAGTAGAAATACTAGTAGTATTTTTCGGATTTTCTCTTTGGCACCATTCTTACCAATACTTTTACCTGCGAGCTGGGTTAAAGGAAAGTTTATTTTAGAAAGAAAAAAACACTGTGTGTATTATTCGAGGCAGTGATCATGTGTACAATCCTTTGCTTTTAAGATACTGAGTAGATCTCATATTTTCTTTACGCATATAGCCGTATTATTTTGAATAATTCCCAGTACTCATATTTTGCTATTTAAATTCCTAGTTTGACGATTTTATGTTTACAAGTTGGTTAAATTCACTGAGATATTTTCATCACTCGAAATAGCTATTTCTATGCGATAGCACTTATACTTGTGTGAAGTCTTTTATGATTAATTCTGGTCTATTTGCTTGTATAATGCAATCGGTATTTAGGGTGCAGACTCAGAGTACTGAGATATTTTAATTTTCTAGCCCGGCTAGGTTTCTTTCGTACTATTTTTCAGACTCGGCAAAATTATAATATTGTCACATTTTCTAGAACAGATATCTTCCTATTCTTTCATTTACATATTTAAATTAATTTTCGGCTTGGGTTGAGCATCCCGGGATTAGATTATCAATAGTTTCCTAGTTGGCTTTTTTTGTTTGTTTTTTTCTCTTTACAACAGTGACATTTTTGGCCTGATCTACTCATTAAAATATATATATATATTTTTTTTTAAGCTTATCACCCCAAGCAAGTCTAGAGGCCACTAGCACACAAGAGGTTACAGAAGGTTTGGAGGAAGAGCAGATAGGAGTAGTAAAGGAGAGGATGTGGAGAAAGATAGTGGATCGATAAAGGCAAGGAGGTTACAGAAGATTTGGAGCGAGAGCAGATAGGAATGAAAGGGGAAAGGATGTGGAGAAGGGAAGTGGATAGATCAAGGCAATTTGAGATGTCGATTGACGTTACACTTAAATAGTTGGAGATTGTATTTGTCAGGGAAACAGGAATAAGGAAGGGAGTTCTACAGGCAATATGTGCGGGACATGAAGCTATTGGAGTAGAAGAGACGTCTACATTTTCAACGGTGAAGGGGTGGGAACGGGATGTAGGACGCTTAAATTCATGAAGCCTAGGAATCAGCGAAAGCAGCTCCTCGGAGCAATTACCGTGAAAGTATTTGGAAAAAAGACAGAGCGAGGCAACGTCGCGTCTGTGAGAGAGCGACTGCAGACGAGATGACAGATCAGGGCCAATTACATTGCATATCCGTCTCTGGATCTTATCAAGAACCCTCAGGCAAACAGCAGGGGCTCCAGACCATATATGGCAGCAATACTCCATGCAAGGGCGAATGGTCGATTTATAGATTTGGAGGATCGATTCCGGGGAGAAAAATTTCCTGGCTCGGCACAGGGAGCCAACTTTCCTTGCGGTGGATGATGCAATTGACTCGATGTATTTGTTCCATCTCAGATCAGCAGCCGCAGAGAGGAGCTCTCGAGAAGGTGGTCTTCAGACATTCTAATGGGATGCAGGTATGGATCCTTGTAGTGGTTAATAGAAAGCTGTTTTGTTTTAGAGGCGTTAAAGTTAACCATACATTTCTTTCCCGAGTTCACAACCGATTGGGGGTCCTTTTCTATTCGAACTGCCAGGTTAACATTGTCAGCATCAGTAGATTTGTGTTTGAGGCAGGAGTAAATTGTGGTGTCGTCCGCATAGATGCCGACTTGGGAATCTATGGCGTCAGGAAGGTCGTTTATGAATATGAGGATGGAGCCTTGAGGAACACCTGCGTTAGAGGGATAGGAGCTGGAGATGAATCCATTGAGAACGACCTTCAATTCACGGTTTGACAGGAATGAGTGTATTAGGTCAAACAATCGACCTGTGATACCATAACCCTGGAGCTTGCGAAGAAGGCCGGCATGCCAAACTCTATCAAACGCTTTGGAGATGTCTAGGGCCACAGCACGAGCTTCACCGTTATTATGAATAGCTTGGTAGACAAATTCAGTGATGGCTGTAAGCACATCGGCTGTAGATCGGGCAAAGCGGAAACCATACTGCTTGTCTGAGAGCAGATCATGGGATATCAGGTGATTAATCACTTCGGTGTTGATAATGGCCTCGAAGACTTTGCCGAAGAGGGGTAGGAGACTGGTAGGACGGTAATTAGAAGGGTCGGAGGGGTCACCAGAGTTCTTAAAGACAAGAACAATGGTTAAGGACTTCCAGCAGTCAGGAAAACAAGACTCCTTGAGTCAGTGGTTGTATAATTTAGAGAGGACAGGCGCCAGTTCAGACGCGCATTTCTTCAGGACAATGGCTGGTATTCCGTCACCACCAGTAGCCTTGTGGTGATCTAAGTAGGAAATATTGCCCAATACCAACGACGGGGATATGTGCAATCCGCTCAAAAGGGCCTCGGTTCTGGGAGAGAAATCGGGTATGGGTACCCCGGAAGAGTCTAACGTTGAATTGGAAGAAAACTTCCCAGCAAAGCATTCAGCCTTGTCGGCAGAGGTGGTCAGGACCTCAAACTGATTGAACAGTGGAGGAATGGAGGGTTTGCTATTGTTCAAAACGCTCTTGCAGAGGCGCCAATAATCTTTGGAGCCGAATGTGCGCGATGCAATACGTTGCAATACGTTCCTTCATCCGAGCAGCAAATAGTGACTTAGCTTCGTTGAGGATACGCTTACACTCGTTACGGGCAGAGGTAAATAGGCGTCTATTGCAGTCAGACATATCACTATATGCCTGGAAAAATCATGTTGGTGTTTTTTTTATTTCGAAAGGCTCCGGTGAATTCTTCGGAATTTCTTTTCAAACCAGTTCTCCGAAAAAAAACTGATAATTAATTCTTTTCTTAACACCGAACTAGTAATATTCCATCACCGCTGATCGGACCCCGAACTACCAGCAGTAACGATGAACGGATGTCCCATCGAGAACACTATAGGGCATCAAACTCACATCTAACTCGTACATACGATCCCTCGTTAAAGATGCCAGTGCAAAGGTCGGTTCCCTAAACCACTCCAGTAAGTACCTGACTCCTCATGCTATCCTCTACCTTTACAAGAGCCAGATCAGTCCGAAGATGGAGTAATGTTTTCATAGTTGGGCCGGGCTGCACATTCCTCACATGCCAGTCTCGATAGACTTCAAAATCGTCTCCTAGTCCTTGTGGCTGACGCATTATTTTTCGCCCTTCAACCTCGCCCACACATGCAGGATATGCCGAGCCTGTCGTTGCTCTGTTGCTACTTCCATGGAAAGTGCTCGGACGAAAGACTTTTCTTGGTTCCGCCAGTGCTAAGCTTCACAGCTAAGACGCGTCATGCCACTTACATAGTATCAAACCAGCCACATTCCCTCCGTATTCTAACAGCGAGAAGTAAGTTCCACCCCAAAAGCTTCCTTCCGCGAACCACTACTTTGTGGAACCGACTCTCAAGAGGATGTTTCTTCGATCATTATAATCTTAAGAGGTTAAAGTCGAAAGTTGACCGTTATCTTCCCCTTCTACCCATATAAACTACCCCTCTATATCAAGTGGCGCCGGACATTGTACACGGCGAAACTTCGTTTGCAATTGATATTGACCAGGTAAGCGTTTTCACTTACTTTTGGTTTTCAGGATAGTTGAGCCCTTGTTGTTTCTTCTTACTGTATTCTACCTCCTATTTCGTCTTGATTTTATGGCTGATCTTGAACATCTGTCTTCTAGAGCGTTTCATCTCAGACCAGACACCATGTTCATTCTTCGGGTGCACCTTCTTCCAGTCAAACGACTGTGGATTAAACACAACTATTTAGCTAGATTTTTACCCACGGAATAAAATCATGAGCCGAAATTGTCGCAATAGCAAATTTTCTTCTGGTTGTGTCCCGCCGTAGAAAAGCGAGCAGGGATGTGGCCAGGAAAGGTTATGGGGCACCGGTTTAATCGAGGTGCGCACGCGTACCTTCCTTTTCACGTTGTGGCAAATGAATTTCCGCCCCTCTCTGTCTCTTTCTGTGGGTCTCACTGGTATTTGCTCTTAGGAACCACTGTCTTATAATGAACACCTTTCTTTGTTTTGTAAGCCCTATCTAAAAAGTCATTCATCGAGTCCTCAGGGTCTGTCTTCACTCTATCCCCTACTTTGCCAGGATCGTTTGACATGGTCCTTGACACTCCACTTAGCTGATAATCATCCAGACAATAACTGTCGAAACATTTTCTGTAAAACCTTTCAGTGAGTTTTTTGCTATATTTTGATACTTGCATGAAGCTTTTTGGGAACGGTTTCGCATGAATGAAATACACAGTGATTCAGTCTCTAGGTTACATGTCTAATAGGTTATTGTCAGGCAACTAATAGGCAATCATGTGATACTGAGCAGAATATTTCCCTAGACTTAATTACTCAAGACAAACATTTACAATTTAATACCTGCAATCATTTATGATCAAAAGCCACACCTAGTATATCATCAAGGCTTTATTATTATTATTATTATTATTATTATTATTATTATTATTACTACTACTACTAATAATAATAATAATACTTCACTTACAAAAGATTCCGATTTAATAAAAGTAAAGAAAAAGAGATAAGACTTTACAATGTTTAACAATATACCGACAGTATGGCTGTCTTCTTAAAGTTATACTTAAAATTGAATACATGTATAAAAAATAAAGTCTTTATACAAACGTCACTGGTTTTCATAAATAAGATTGTACTGTATTCAACGCGATAAAGCCAATGAAACGCGGCCAGCCTGAATGGAATGCAAATGAAACGTGAGTAATACGATGGGACCGTGTTTATCCATCAGCTAATTATTTAGTAAAAATAATTAATCAAAGACTTTAACATATATTTTATGGAACTCTCCTGTCACTTTGTACATTCCCCAGCGGGTAGGGCGCCAGTGGTTTGCATATGTATTTACCTTGCGTTTTAAAGCTTGAAAGGTCGGTAGTTTCTGGATATGTTTCGAGAATGTGTAACTTATTTATTGTTTTTTACTTTGTGGCATTACCATAGGCCGAGGATAAAGCAAGGTAGTAATATATTCACAAATATTATTTACATTGATAAAACTCTCATAAGAGGATGGACTGTTCCACACAATGTAATCTTTTGAATCTCTTGTAAAAAAGGACTTGCTAGGGATTAAGTGCTTGTTTGTGACAATTATCTTTCATACCCGTGTTTCCAATTATTATCGGTGTAACAGTAGTTTCGAGGTCTAATATTTTTAACGTATACATTCAAGATCGTTATGGTCACTTATTTTGTCATATTCTTTAACAGTTATATTTTATCTGAGGGCATTGCCATATCTATGAGAAGGATTTTGTTTTCCGTATTCAATCAATATGTTTCATCCATTAGCTTTTATATGTCTGTCAGAAGGAATAATAATATCTCAGAGATGAGTGATTTCATAGCCTTCTCTGGTTGGTTTGGGGTAATGGTCATGCCACTTCATATGAAATATTGGCGGATCTTCTAGTAAATATATTCCCCAATCTCATCATGCCAATCTTCATTAACTTTATGTCAAAAGTGGACAACCAGACATTAAATGGCAGTCAGTCTAGCAGATGTGCAACTCTGCACTTAGCAACCTATTATTATTATTATTATTGAATGAGTGAGAAGTGCAACAACAAATGACGCCAGGTTACAAATATTCGAACACAGATCCCGATACACATTCATGCAGACCCCCTTCTAACGTAACGTACTCTTTTTGAGTAGTCACACGTCTACTTATCATCTCTCAGTTGCGTCTCTGTCTTTGGGCAGAGTGCGCCCAGAGGCCTCTCTGTCAAAGGACAGAAGAAGAAAATAATACTGAGAGGTGCCCAACACTGGGGAATAGCTGCCCGAGGCCGCGCTCTTCCATTGCACCAGAGGGAGAGATCGGTGCTCGCACCGGGCCAGCGCAACCCACGGTTGATGGGGCTGAGGGGAATTTTTTGTTCCTGTCCCGGGCATACGCGCTCGAGTCCCTACCTGAAAATAGACCTTGTGTTACATCTCGTCCTTGTGGAGGGACAGAGTAAATACAGTCCCCTTCTAATATTACTTACAGAAATGACCTGGGTGTCAACCTCACGGTCATGGCCCGCTACTCAGGTAAATAACAAGTAGATTTTCGGTACCAAACGCTACACTTGCAATAGACCATATTAATTCCCCACGACAAAACATGCAAATTTTACCAAATTTTAGATAAAAAACATGCAAATCATAGCATCAGGGTATTATTAGTATTATTTTTATTTTCTTTGATAACTGGCGTTTACACATTTCTTTCCGGGTCCCGCCCAGGGACCTAAGGTTTGAAATGGCATCATGACATTTTCAACTGCAAAGAAAAAAAAAGAAATAATTACATAAATAAAGCCCTTCGTAAAGTGTAGGCTGTACTTGTCAGAACAAATTTTTGTATCTCTTTGAGGCATGAACTTCCAGGGATCCCTTCAATCAGCCTACTGGAATCTTTTCCAACCAGTCCAAGGGCTCCAACTACAACAGGGATTGTTGATGTTCCCATGTGCCACATTTTTGAGATTTCTATTTCAAGGTCCTTGTATTTTGACAGTTTTTCAAATATCTTCAAAGATACATTGCAGTCTGCAGGGACTGCCATATCAATTATTATTATTATTATTATTATTATTATTATTATTATTATTATTATTATTATTATTATTTCCTTTGATTTCTGGTGTATACTCATTTCTTCCCGGGCCCCGACAAGAAACCAAAGGTCAGAAATGGCATCATGTCAATTTCCACTGAGCAGTTTACAAAAAAGTCGCACATATTTTACATAGATAAATCCCTTCGTAAGGTGTGGAATGTATTTGTGAGTACGATGTTTTGTATTTCTTTAATTAATGGTCTAAGAAGGATTACTTCAATGAGTCAATTGGAATCTTTTCCAATCATCCCGAGTGCTCCAGCTTCAACTAGAATTACTAATGTCCTCATGCGCCACGTTTTTTTTTTATTTCAAGGTCCTTTTGAATTC
Organism: Acanthosepion esculentum; assembly: GCA_964036315.1. Lineage (NCBI taxonomy): Eukaryota > Metazoa > Mollusca > Cephalopoda > Sepiida > Sepiidae > Acanthosepion > Acanthosepion esculentum. The sequence goes on from OZ038480.1 coordinate 117,828,799, forward strand.
TGTTGTATATTTATTTCCTTCCGGATCCCAACCAGAGAGCTAAGTTCAGAAATGGCATCATGACATTTTCTACTAAACATTTTTATTAAAAAAAATAATTAAAAATGGATAAATAAATAAATATGAATAAAAGTAAGAAAATAACGAACCTATGATCATCCACATTTGACATGCATAAAGCCTTTCGTAAATTGTGAGCTATACTTGCAAGAACAGGTTTTTCCATTCAAACTGAGGATTCTGACAACAACTGAAATCCTGAATGTCTTTATGTGCCACGTTTTTGAGATTTCCACTTCAGAAGCCGTTCAATTTGATACATTTTGAAGATCTTCAAAGATATATTAGTTTGCAGGGACTGTCATGTCAATAAAAAAAGCACATTCTGTTTTTGCGGTCTTTGAACAACGATATCTCGACAATTAGCTTCGATTGATATGTCTGTGTGTATTTTAAAGTAACATGAAATTGATACAGGTCCTATCACAGTAATCAGGTCGGATGGGGTGTTCATACCAATTTCATGCAGCTTCCTACTTGTAAAAGGTCCAGATTATCTACTGTAGATATTGACCCACTTTGTCATACTAATTTTAATCAACCGTTCGCCCTTGCATGGAGTATTCCTGCCATATATGGTCTGGAACCCCTTCTAAATGTCTCAAGGTCCTTGATAAAATCCAAAGACGGATATGCAATGTAATTGGCCCTGATATGGCATTTCGTCTGCAGTCGCTCTCTCATAGACATGCCGTTGCCTCTCTCTGTCTTTTTTACAAATACTTTCACGGTAACTGCTCCGATGAGCTGCTTTCGCTGGTTCCCAGACTTCATGAATTTAAGCGTTCAACTAGGCTGGTATCTCGTTATCATCTTTTCACTGTTGAAACTGTTAAATGTAGCCGTCTCTTCTACTCCAATAGCTTCCTGTCTCACACTTCTCGCCTGTGGAACTCCCTCCCCATTTCTTGTTTTCCTTATAGCTATAATCTCCAACTATACAAATGTAACGTCAATTGACGTCTCCAGATGCCCTGATCTATCCCCTAACCTTCTCTTCATCATTTCCTCTATCACTCCTCTTTGTTCTCGCCCCAACTCGCTGTAACTCCTTACGTGCTAGTGGCTCCCGCTTTGCTTGCGGTTGAAAGCTTAAAGAAAATGCAAATACTATACAACACAATACAGGATGGACAATTTTTTCTGGATATTTATTATTAATAGTAGTAGTCATAATACCTGTATATCCTATACTTATATACATTTTTCACTAATTTTTCACATAATACAAGCGATATTAAAGTCTAACAAAATGAGATTATTGCATGATCCGAAGAGAAGGAAGTAATAAATGCAGTCCGTGATGCTATGTAGCAAAGATAAAGCGTACATCCTAGAGTTAAAGTTTATTGATCTAGAAAGCCTCTTTTCAGGAGACCGTTCTAGAAAGTAATGTTTCTAGGGAAGAAACTATCCTACTGGGATTTCCTTCTTATTAATCCAAACTGAGATGATACGTTCTAATTTATGTGGTATGACAAGTCTTAGATGTGAAAGATTGAAATAGTAAAACTAAGAAATCTAATACGCCAGAGCATTTGCCATGGAAATAGCGGTAACATAGCAAGTGGCATGCGTCATTTGGTCACTGCGATGACGGTTGTACAGTGGGGAAATAATTTATTGTCCATAATCACGCGTAGACATTTTTGAATTGTTATGAAGCCTGAAAAGTGATAAATGCGCAGCAAAAACCCAAATACAGGGAGTCCAAAAATATATATATAGGAAGTCATGGTATAGATATAGATATGGAAGTCACAGAAATATATATATATATATATATATATATATATATATATAGATATATATATATATACAGGCTGTCCATAAAGTCCGTGTGTACTTTAAACAAATTATAACTTTATTTGTATTTGCGATAGAAATAATCTGTAAAAAATGTTATAAAATGTAATGTACCTAGTTTTAAGTATAGCTAAAATAACTAATGTGATTTCAGGCATTACTGTAAATCAGTTGGCAAATGTTTTCCGTGAAATGCAAAATCGTATTACCCTTTGTATTGGTAATGATGGAGGACATGTGGAAACTTAAATAGAATTTCAATAAAACCTTAAAAAATATAAATTTACTTTCTAATCCTTTTTACAAATTATTTCTATCGCAAATACAAATAAAGTTATAAGTGTGTGTGTGTGTGTGTGTGTGTGTGTGTGTGTGTGTGTGTGTGTGTGTGTGTGTATTAGAACGATAAACACACTCACACATATATATATATATATTCACACTCACAATACAGGATGGACAATTTTTTCTGGAAATTTATTATTAATAGTAGTAGTCATAATACCTGTAACATTAAACTTTATAATATTTTTTACAGATTATTTCTATCGCAAATACAAATAATGTTATAAAATTTTTAAAGTGCACATGAACTTTATGGACACTCTGTATAGCAACAGTACTCCATTTTTGGTTTGATCATGTAATGATAGATCATAGTAATTAGAGACTGGTCCATACTGGAGCGCGACAAGAAAGCGATCATTTTCTTCTCTCTATCGATCTGAGGTGAACCCGAGTCTCAATGACCGTCCACGTCAAGGAACGTCTTTGAGGGAACAACCATTTACAATAGGCGAAAATTCAAGGTCTTCTCTGTGATGATGGAACAGTGCTAATTTGTTTTGGAGTCATTGGATGTAACAATCCTGTTTTTTAATTGACATTGTGCTGTCAGGACGCGCATGCGCTCTTGTATCATCTGCATAGATATTTATTTACTAAATGTCTGAATATATTCTTAGGAAGATTGTTTTGTAGCTGTTTTAATTTCTATTAAACACAAACATTGTTTTATTGATTTCCGTTTTGGTCTATTGTTTTAATGAGTGTTCATCGTAAATGGGGCAGGATTAATTTGATTATTCGACTTCATGAAAGGATTCCCTTTAATATGTACGCTTCACAACTCATTTTCCATTAAATATCAGTATTTAAATAAACTATTATAAAGTACTTTATGTAAACGTCATAGCACGTGAGGATGTAAGCGTTTATGGCTCTCAGATATTAATGTTTTTATTATTTTCGCTGAATTAATTCCAGGAAGGAAAGTTGTTGAGTGATTTAAGATGAAAAATAAGAGGTAGGTCTACCCTGCTATTTCGCTCATTGCTGGAAGAAGAAGAAATATTAATTCACGATTTTCCCAAAGGTATTAGTGTGGCGATGAGCATAAAGTTTGTTAATAAATATAATACCTGATAGCTCCTATTGTAAATATAGTAATTTAATGAATGATTTTAGTACACATTGAATCGCTTCATAACCGCAAATTGATTATAATTTTCTAAAAGACAAAGCCATTCAAATTTAAATCATGGAAAAATCCTACGGCAAACAATATTTCGTGGATAAATTCTGTCACGTTTTTAAAGATTTGTCTGATGTTGGCTGCTATTTTTACGATATTCTGTGAATTTCTTTGACATAATGAAATCATTAAATGTAATAAATGCAAAAGATTTTAACGACAAAAAAATAATCGATAAATAGAATATAATGAAGCCATTTGGAGGGAAATGTTTCTTTAAAGCATATTATCCAAAAAGTACAGAGGTTTGAAACTGACATTTTGAATATAAATCATTATCTTGATGTTAAAGTTAATGAATCAATTGCCCACAGTAATAACTCATAGTCTCTGTTTTTTTTTAAGATCTCATATTTTTATTTTGTGATAATTATTAAAATAGAATTTCAATTCTTTTATGAAATCATTTAGAAAATGTCAGGAAAATTCTAAAACTGAAATATTTATTAACATGCAACGGAAATTTAAAAAATATAACTAGACTGAACGGAATAAATTGTTTTAAAATATTGCACATTATTTACATTATGGAGAGAGAATGGAGATCACTGCCGTCTGTGTGATGAGGTTGACATCATAGATAAGGAACACCATTGGAAAATTCGTAAACTTAAGGAATCAGCACATATGCTAGGCCACACAAAAAAAAATCTCCTGAGCCGACCAAGCATAGAAATTAATACAATACGGGAACCAGTCATAAGGAGTGTCAGAGAAAAGCGATAATAACAACGAAGTTGCAATAAGAGCACTGGTCAAAACATGTGGTGAAAACAGCAAAAAAATGCAATATGAGCACTGGTAAAATGGTTGCTGAAGACATTAGGTTTATAATACCCAGAAATTCATACACAGATGTCCTCAAAGACACATGGCACAGGGGATAAAGGCGTTGGTTAGATCCAGTGACAGTTCAATACCCGGTTAAGGCAGTGGAGAACTTTCAGAGGGAAATTAACAGGAGATAACTGATAACTGACACGTGGAACTAGAGCCGTCTACAGTGAGCGAAATAAAGGCTTCAGTTCGACATTCCAACCACCTGAAGAAACGGTGTGATAAATATGGCGACAAAGATGAGGACAATACTCCGAATAATGTAAATAATGTACATAATACCTCATCTCAGAAATATAGACAGATAACATTTTGCAATTCTTAAATTTCCATTTCAGTTTAATCGATAATCTAAACGAAATGGTTCCTTCTCTCGAGGAGTGAATACAGTCATTTAAGGCGAACTAGCGATGAAACTGAGCATAAAAATTCTAGATACCAATCAAGGGCATTGACTAATATCTAAAATATAAGTAGCAAACTCGCGAAACGGGAGTAAAATGGTGCAGCTAGAAATGAAAAGGCCAATAGAGATGTTGCCGATGAAGACGCTGGGAAAGTCGAGGAGAAGACAGAAAAATGTCAAATATTGGAAATGTGCTCTCACTTTATGAGCTCCATAAATCACTGATCGTATGTATCCTCCTCTATAAGTGTGATACTTGGATACTTCTGGTTGAAGCAGAAAAAGGATCCAGGGGTTCGAGAACAAATGCTTGAGAATGATAATCCGCATCTCTTACTAGGGGAACAATACCTATTTAGCGAACAATGCCAAAAGATTGGCCACTATTAAACGTCGGAAGACGTTATGGTTTTCCTAGGTCACACGCCATAACTTCTGGAAAATCATCATGCAAGTTACTCCTGAAGGCGGGCACAAGCGGGAACGGTAACACAAAAGCTGGTTAAACAATATCAAAATGTGGATAGATATGACAATGCCGGAACTCCTGAGCGCCATCGCCAACAGATGATCCTGGAGAAGGTTGTCTGTTTCTTCAGCGCTTAAGTACCCGCGAATGTTGAAGCAACCAAGGGACTGGTGATGATTATTTGCTAACTGTATATGACGAAGGTAAATAAGAATGTCCATGATTACCAGAAACTGCAACGAACCTGACAAACTGATAAATGTTGGGTCAGAATTCAAAAATCAATGCCAACAATAAGAAATGCAAGCGCATACATCTAAAATACCAATGCAGCTTTAAGAGAATTGCAGACGGAATTATTTGTCTGCAATTGCGAAACCGACTCTAAAAACGAGAATCGATGGTGACTTTTAATTCTTATTGCTATCTGTATAATGCCTTGTGAAACATACGGTCTTTAGTCGGGTTTCTCTAACCGAATTGCTTTTCAAAACCTCGTGATCAGAGGCTTTGTTATAGGATGTAATTTATCGTCTTACCCAGCACGCAGATGTATTTCATCATCTTACCCAGGACGCGGATGTAGATTATCGTCATATCCAGGACGGTACAAATTTGCAATATCGAAATTAATCGAGAAATATTTATAATCAATCATCTAGGATTAACTTTGTTTCTTGACGCAGCCTGATGTCAAACCATAAAATAAACATTATGTCAGACATAAAAAATATCGTTGTTTTATAAAGTCTTTTATAATATCTTAAAAGATCTGTGCTTTGTATTTGTTAAAGACGTTTTTAACAAAACCAGGGTAATTCATCAAAACAGATATTTTAGACAACTGAATGGGATTTTTGGCATATATTTGCTGATTACATATCTTCTCGAAATTTGCAGGCATTATTTTGTCAGGCAATTTAAAAAGCGTTTATACATTACAAATAATATGTAATAAGTAAAGAAACTATTATTGTACACAGATTTGACGCTATCTATCAACGTAATGAGATTCGAAACAATCAGCGATATCAACATTGCTCTCAGATTTGACATAAAATAAAGCGACACTCTCAGTGTCCTCAGATTTGACACTAATAAAATAAAAAGACACATCCAATGTTCTACGATCTGACACTAATAAAATAAAAAGACACAGTCACTGTTCTCAGATTTGACACTAATAAAATAAAAAGACACATCCAATGTTCTACGATCTGACACTAATAAAATAAAAAGACGCAGTCATTGTTCTCAGATTTGACACTATTAAAATAAAAAGACACAGTCATTCTTCTCAGATTTGACACTAATAAAATGAAAAGATGCAGCCATTGTTCTCAGATTGGACACTAATAAAATAAAAAGACACAACCATTGTTCTCAGATTTGACACTAATAAAATGAAAAGACACGGTCATTGTTCTCAGATTTGACACTAATAAAATAAAAAGCCACAGTCATTGTTCTCAGATTTGACACTAATAAAATAAAAAGCCACAGTCATTGTTCTCAGATTTGACACTAATAAAATGAAAAGACACAGTCATTGTTCTCAGATTTGACACTAATAAAATAAAAAGCCACAGTCATTGTTCTCAGATTTGACACTAATAAAATAAAAAGCCAGTCATTGTTCTCAGATTTGACACTAATAAAATAAAAAGCCACAGTCATTGTTCTCAGATTTGACACTAATAAAATGAAAAGACACAGTCATTGTTCTCAGATTTGACACTAATAAAATAAAAAGCCACAGTCATTGTTCTCAGATTTGACACTAATAAAATAAAAAGCCACTGTCATTGTTCTCAGATTTGACACTAATAAAATAAAAAGCCACTGTCATTGTTCTCAGATTTGACACTAATAAAATAAAAAGCCACTGTCATTGTTCTCAGATTTGACACTAATAAAATAAAAAGCCACTGTCATTGTTCTCAGATTTGACACTAATAAAATAAAAAGCCACAGTCATTGTTCTCAGATTTGACACTAATAAAATAAAAAGACACAACCATTGTTCTCAGATTTGACACTAATAAAATGAAAAGACACAGTCATTGTTCTCAGATTTGACACTAATAAAATAAAAAGCCACAGTCATTGTTCTGAGATTTGACACTAATAAAAAAAAGCCGCAGTCATTGTTCTCAGATTTGACACTAATAAAATGAAAAGACACAGTCATTGTTCTCAGATTTGACACTAATAAAATAAAAAGACACAGCCATTTTTCTCAGATTTGACACTAATAAAATAAAAAGACGCAGCCATTGTTCTCAGATTTGACACTAATAAAATATAGAGGCACCATCATTACACTCAAGATTTATATTATCTATGTAACGAGACATCATCATTGTACTCAGATTTTACACTATGAAAATAAAATAAAAATCGCCATTATTACCGGAATTGATGTCATCAAAGTAAAGGGATGCTATTCGTTTACTCAGATTTCACACAAACTTAAGCAACTCTATTATTGCACTCTGATTTGACATTTGATAAAAAGCATTTCTTTGAAACTTTAACAATATGCGTCATATATAGAAGGGAAACAGCTTCGCAAACCTCACATAATGACAGGTACTTATCAGTTTTGGAAAAAGGAGTAATTGTTGGTCAATCCGAAGATAGAATCAAACACTACCATATCGCATCGAAATTAGAAATTCTATTTTCAAACGTTATCAAAATACACTAATGAACGAAAAGACAATCTAATCTCTTCGAAAATGTCTCTAAGGGATGCGATAGAAAGAAAAATGCGGGGCTAAGTATATGACAGCGTATGAGGAAAAATTAACCCCAGCATCAGAGTTTTTAATTTCATTCAGATGAGTAGTCTTAGAGATGAAGAAAAAAAATCAGGTAAATTTACAAACAGAAGAAGAGGCGGGTAACTGATATTCTGAAACTAGAATTTGGTCAAACTTTTCAGAATATATATTACACTTTGTCCGTCTGCAGGTGAATGCGCAACTCACGCAACTGAACAATTTCAGCTAGTGTGTATTTTCATGGGCCGATTCATCTGCAACTGGTAAGTCTCTATGTAAGGTTTGTTGTCACTTTACCTCCCAAATATTCAATTATTTATGCTTTTATTTCACTTTCATTCAAGTGGACTACCGCTTCGAATACTCTATCTCACATTATTGGTTCTTATTTAAAATGTAAACACGTAAAACGAGCATGGAATTACACACCATTCACTTCTATGCGGGGGGCGGTCACTTTTCTAGTATCACAGATAGACAACTAGCAATAATCTATTTTCAACAAATAAGAGGTATCGCAGTTTAATTTCCGTAAGTAGTCCACCACTAGCAGTGGTTTACCTACTTCATCACCGGTCACACGGGCGAATCGAAAACGTAAGTATTCAAATTTGGGATAGAAAATAACCTTGAAACGAAAATCAACATCTATCAAAAGTTTCCAGGAAATAGGACTCAAGATCAACCAAAACAGAAAAATATAATATGGAATCGGAAGGAGATCACTAATGGCACCAACTGTGAATCCATCGTAAAAATTCAGGAGGTGAATTTCGTAAGAACCAAACACTATATACCAAATAGTGTACCTCAGTGTATGCATCGCTTATATCAAATTTAGCGAAGAAGTCAAGGACATTGAATATAGATGAGGCTGTTTTATGGACAATTTGGCCTAACACCGGAAATTGATGCAAATACAAAACATTAGCCTAAAAACTAAAGTGATATTCTTATATAACCTCGTCACATCGAGACTTTCCTATTAATGTCATGGCACCAAACCGGTTCAGGAATATAAAAAAAAGATTAAATATGACTTTGAACGAATGAGACGTCTAGGTCTCACCAAGGGCAGTTTTTTCTTGAAACCTCGCGGACTGACACTAGTGAATCATAAGGAAACAACTATAACAAATAATGGAAGCCATTCCCACAACCAACGTCGCGCTGCCGTAGATATTCCACAGAATCTCTCTCTTTGGTGCAGTAAGGGAGGTGCTGACACGGTGTTGGAATCTCCGGGATCAGGAATTCCTCATTTATTTGTTGTCTGGCAGAACGGAAACACAATTAAAAGATAAAACATGATTTATCCGCCCGAATGCAGATATTACACTTTGACTTCAGTCTAATGACCAGGTTGCTCTTTTAGTGAATGTTTTATATTTCTTTATAAGGAAACATAATTTTACCACTACCATCTGTGTGTTTGTTGTTCTTTTTCTGTTTGTTTTTTAATCATTTCATCCCTTGCAAGACAATAAAGCCTCTCAGACACAAGGGGTTTACTGAGTGTGAAAGAATAGGAAAAAAATAAACATTATTAAGGATAGAGAATAATAGAAGAGTAATCAAGAAGACATTGCATTTAATTTTTAAAAAATCAAAGCTGCTCGGATAGCATAGACCAGGAAAAGAGTGCGAGAACAGAAACTGTTAGCATATAATTTACGCTTACATCTAGCCAATTCAACAGTAAATTAATGGGACCTTATTGATAATCTAGTACAGAGCTTAAATTCATTAAGTCTAGGTAGCGTAACGGAGAGTTCATCCGGACAATCACCAGGAATGTATTTATAGAAATGCAAAGGGGAGTGACCTCATGGTGGTGGGAGATGTGACTGAAGCCGAAATGCCTGATCAATACCAATAATATTGCCGATTCTTCTTTGGATTTTATCAAGAATCTCTACTTATACAGTAGGAACATTGGAGCATATGTGGCAGCAATATTCAAAGTTTGAAAGAATGGTAGATTTATATATATGCAAAATAGATTCTGGAAAAAAATAATTCTCTTGCCCGACACGGTGAATATGAACAAACTTTATTAATCAAGTATATGACACAGTACGGATAGCAGATACTGAAAATAAATTCCAAAACGTAATACAAAAGGTAGCGAAGGAGAGCGAGAAGAAACGACTAACCATAAACTACAAGAAGACAGAATGCATGGTCATCAGTAAAAGGGTGAGTCCAAAATGAGATGTACAGGTTGGGGAGACTAAAATCAAGCAGGTGCGTAAATTTAAATATCTGGTGAGTGAGTTAACGGAAGACGGTAAGTGCGACGCTGATGGCCAAAGACGCATTCCAAAAGTTAGGCAGAGTATTACCAGATAGGACGACCTGTTTGGTAACAAAGAAAGGGGTACTGAGCTGCTACGTGTCATCTGTCCTCCTTTACGGCAGCGAATGTTGAACGGTCTCCTGAAAACTGAAGAAGAGACTCGTGGAAACGGAGGCCTGGTTCTACAGAAGGATGCTAAGAATGTCATGGATCGAGCGTGCGAGCAACGATGAGGTCTTGGAGAGGATGCAAACAAGGAGGAAGCTTATACTTAACATCAGGAAGAGGCAGGTGAAATTTCTGGAACACGTAATGAGAAAGGAGGGCTTGGAGAATCTGATACTCACGAGTCGAATAGAGGGAAAGAGAGATAAAGGAAAGCAACGCATCACATACCTAGCGGGCTTAAGCAAGTGAGTGACAGAACATGGACTTGGGGAAGTAGCAAAGAAACAAAACAAATGGATAGGAGGAAGTGGAGAGCCATGATCGTCTACTTCCTGAAGCAAAAAAAGATTATTTTTTAGCTTTATAATATGTTTTTAGAAACTCAACTTATATTCAAACATATATAATATTGTAGTGTAAGCAAATATGTGGATGTAGATCCGACGGTATGCTGAAAAATATGGAAAAGACAAAACAAAATCCGAATATGCAAGTTTACTGTTTTAATGTTGTTTTACTGTCGATGTCAGACGTTTCGATCTAGTAGACCATCTTCAGGACATGGTTATTAGAAACATGCATAGGATTAGACGATATTTAAGTCAACATGAAGAGATGATAGACACAAGACTAATCAGAAAGAGAACAACTGAAATTCTAAAGTCAGCGTTCGCTTTTTGCGATTCGCTCACGTTGGCGTCGAGTCTCTTTCTTGGGAGCGCGTTTTCGCAGCGCGACGCCAACGTAATGTAAAAATAATAAAATAATTTATGAAATAACAATTAATTCTTTTAAAAATTCATTTTTCATCGGAAAAGTTTTTTGCCTTCAGACAATATTATGCATTTTCATAAAAAAAACAAAGAAAAGCAACTAAAAGCATTTAAAATTAAATAATATATTTGTTTTATTGTTTCGTATGTTACAATTCAGAGCTGATTTTAGGTAGACAAGGTCGGATTTAAAAAAAAAAAAACAAAACATGATTTACTTTCTTCAAAGCCTTGTGTTTTTAACGTGATTCGAAATTGAATTTTTAGAGTTTTCATGAAATTATTTATGGGGTATAATATATACACACACACACACACACACACACACACACATATATATATATATATATATATATATATATATATATATATATATATATATATATAATGACTTTAAAAAGATAACATATTTGTGATAATTTCCATCATTTCTGAATACTTTCTGAAAGTTTCATTAAAATCTGACAATTATTTCTATTTTTGTAACATTTTCAAAATTAATGTCTGTCATAAAAAAATGGACAAAAAATTGGCCGTATTATTTACTAGAGTTCAGGTGATGACGAGAAACAAGGTTTTTCAATCGAAAGTTAGAATGTTCTAATAAAGACAGAAAACTTTTTTTAAAAATAATTAAAAATTATTTTGTTCTTTCCTGTTAATAGTAACATAAACAACTAGACGATAAAATTTTTTTTTCGTCAAGTTTTACGTCTTTTTCATCAGATTATGATCTTTCTTTTAGCGATCTCATGCATATACGTACGTTAGTGTCATATCAACATTATTTGGGGGTGCCGAGAAATATTTTTATAATTAAATTTCCCAATTTCTTTATCGCTATGTTGTCTCTCTCTATCTATCTATCTATCTATCTATCTATCTATATATATATATATATATATATATATATATATATATATATATATATATATGTATAAATATATATATATATCCTATATTTCTCTCATTGCTGCAGTAAGGTTTCTAAACATTTTTTAATTTCAATTTCTAAAATCTTTTTACTTTAAAGTTCTCATATTCATTATTACTTTCTGAACGTATTTAATTCATTCTTACTCAAATTTGCAATTTGTCTTTTTTTCTTTTTCTTTCTCTTCCGTATTTTTCACTTTTTACGCTTTCATATGTTTTTTTTTCCAATGCATATCTCCATTTTTACCACTCGCCTTATACGCCTCCTGCTCCCTCCTGCCTCTCTCCCTCTCTCTCTTCAATTCTCCTTTTTCAGTCTTCGACAGCCCGACAACTTCATTCTTTATTTCTTTCTTCTTCTTCATATTCGCTTTTCTCTTCAGTCATACTTTGCGGATCTTTCACACATATTTTCTCCGACACTTACGTCAATTATTTTTTAATCACATCCTTGAGAAAAAACACTCCTCATTTTCCATCAAACTTTCGTAGATTTTTAAGAGATATCACGCATGCGCGCACAGACTTTCGAGAAACATCTTTTGCACCACGTATTTAAATGAAGCCTATTTTTAAAAGAAAACGAAAAATATCTTAGACATCGAAATAAATCTCGGATTTATTTCTTCTACGCTAAACATTAATTTTGATACGTTTAGAAAGAGTACACACATATATATATATATATATATATATTGATATACTGATATATATTTTGATACGTTTAGAAAGAGAATATATATATGTATATATATATTCAATCTTTATTTCTTTTTTATCTTTTGATAAGCATCAATTTTGATACATTTAAAAAGAGTATATATATATATATATATATATATATATATATATATATATATATATATATATATATAAAGAGAGAGAGATTTCTTAAAAATGCATATAAATTTCGATTGCCATACTGCTGGGTTGCCTCCCTTGACTCTATTTTTGTCTTGTGAATAGCTGGGCTCACATCAAAAAGCCGTTTTGAATGCAAGAAAAGATATAAAAAGAAATATATTTTATGTCTTTGAGAGCATGTTATTTTGGTTTCTTTAATCGCCATTATTGTAGGCATGGTAAGCATTTAACACCTTCTTTTATAGCATTTTGCTTAGATTTAACTTTTTTTTTTAAAACATTCTTTTCTTTGATTCATTTATTACCTTGACTCTATTTTTGCGTTTTATAGTCCTACACTGTTGGTAATAATGCCATGATATTCTACTCACCTTCTTCCTTTTTCTTCAAATTTCTCTAATCATCTTTTATGCGCCGTGTCGATAGCTCTCCACAGCCTCCTGTTACTTCAGTATTTGTCTATATTTCTGAGATGAGGTATTATGTACAGTATTTACATTATTCGGGCTATTGTCTTCATCTTTGTCACCGTATTTATTAAAACGCTTCGGCTGTTGTACGCTCCAGCCTTCTTCAGGTGGTTGGAATGTCGAACTGAACCCTGTATTTCGCTTACTGGGGTAGACGGTTCTAGTTCCACGTGCCATGTTTTTAATGGATGTCCCTTTATCCACTGTGCCATATGTCCTCGAGGACAAATGGCACAGTGGATAAAGGCGTTAGTTAGATCCTATGACAGGACCCAAATAGTGTGAGTTCAATACCCGCTTAAGGCAGTGGAGAACTTGGAGAGGGGAATTAACAGGAGATAATTGATAACTGATACCCATTAAAAACATGGCACGTGGATCTAGAACAGTCTACCTCATTCAGCGAAATAAAGGGTTCAGCTCGACATCCCAACCATCTGAAGAAGGCCGGAGCGTACTTCGGCCGAAACGATGTAATTAATACGGCGACAAAGATCAGTTCGACATTCCTGTTACTTGTTTCTCGAAAAGCTTTCGCCTCTTTCACATCGCTCCTTGTCTCTGATCTGCCATTCATTCACGCAAATTGATGAGGTAATCCGTTCGCTTTTCCCTTCTGATCCTGCTTTCCTCATTACGTTCTGTGAGTATTAAATTCTCTAATCTTCTTCATAATGCGTCCCTAAAATTTCCATTCTTTTTCTGATTGCAAGTGATAGTGTATTTCCAGCATTTCTATTATTTCCTGTCAATGATATTAGGCAGATAAAGATTGTCGGATTCCCTCGATGTCTATAATTGACAGAAGTCCCACGTTATCGTGCCCAAAGCTTAGAGCTAACCTTGCTCAACTAATAATTACTCGATCATATATGATCTTAAAAAAAACTGTCACCAATACCTACTAAGCATCGTCATTTAGGGGCTGTGTTCCTTCAGGTCGCTAATAATTATAACACATGACAACTTCACAGTCATTATTGTTCTTAGTAATATTTGAATTGTTGTTGCTATACCATCCATTCATATGAACAGATTCCATGACTTTTTCTGTTTCCGTCGACCACAACTTCCTCAAATACATCTTGTAAGTATTAACTTTTTTCAGCCTTTTTTCCTCATAATGTTTTCCAGAAGTTTCAGCTGTCTTTTATTGATTTTTAAGTTTGAGTGTCTTCGTCGTTTTTTTTCCCGTTATAACTTCTTCGTTACCTCTCTGTCGCTTCGAATCATTTTTCAGCTGTGGTTTGTCTTACGGTATATCAACTGCTATTTATCGTCGCAATACTGAGACAAGATCCGTGGCCCCAGAAACTGTGGATCGAGGAAGACTGAGATCCGTTCGTACGCCTGACCCCGAAGAACAAATTCTACAGGCTGTCAGGGACTCGTCAAGTAGACCTAACATGTCGTACATAGCATAGTATCGCATGGAGGGTACTACAAGTGCAGCTCCTATGTCCGATCATTTGCAATGTGTGCATGGTCTTTCGCCCTCTGATCACACCACGCGGGAGAAATTTTACCGATCTGTTGTTTGTCTCTTCAGTCTGTTTTTACGGATGATACAACATTTGGAATATATGAAATAATAAATGAACAACCAACGTTTGTGGGTAGATCGGATTTCCTCATAGCATTATACAGGTTAGACACCAGCATCAATTTATGATTACGATGTGGGCTGGAATTGTATGTGACTGTCTGGTAGGTCCATATGTTCTCCCAGCACGTCTTACAGGTTCTGTCTAGATCACTTCCAGACCTGCTAGAGGATGTACCCCTGCTAATACGAAGAAGCATGTGGTTCATGCATGATGGGGCTCTAGCATATTTACTCACATTGTTTGCTGATGCACTGACTGAAATTTACGATGAAAAATGGATAGGCCGGGAGTAGTGGTTCCGTTGCCTGCACATTCCAACGACTTCAATCACTTGGATTTTTATCCGTGGGACAGCCTAAAAAAATTGGTTTATCTCGCAGACGTTAATAATGCAGAGATGCTTCATCAACCTATCATGGCGGTGGGTTGCGAAACCATTCGACATTGTGAGAATATCTGTAAGTGTCCGCCAGTCAATGATCCGACGGGTAAATGTTTATGCAGAAGCAAGCAAAGGAGGACAATTTGAACATTTGTTATGAGTTGTTCTGTTGAGCTATAGGGATCGCCTTTCTTTACCTTGTTCTGTTAACCGTCTACAAAAGATTGTTTAGTTTTTTTGTTTTGTTTTACTGCATATCAAACTCAATACGTTATTTAAGCCGAAAAAGATTTTTACGATACATTCGTATGAATAGAATATATATTCTTTGTAAGAAATCAGTTTGTGGATCCGGTTTCATTGTCGTATTTTTGTAAAGAGTGTTTTGCTGAGAGTCTGGTTTCATTGATGTATTCTTTTCAGATATGCAGTTTGTAAAGAAATTGATTTTGTTTTCATTCTCATTTCGTTTATATTTTTGGTATAGGCCATGTGTTTTGAGAAATAATATTATATGATACACTTTTGTTTTCTCGAAGAGCTGATATATGATTATATTACAGGTTTGGTTTGGTTTCGTTTTGTTTTACGGCATATCAACCTCAATGGGTTATTTAATGTCAATAACATTTTTACGATAGATTCGTATGAATAGAATGTTTTCCTTGTAAGAAATTAGTTTGTAGATAAAGTTTAATTGACGTATTTTTGTAAAGTCGGTTTTTGTCTAGAGTTAAATGTATTTCTGGTAATATGTTTTGTCAAAAAATGCATTACTGGTACTGCCACCATAAAAAAGATCCTTTTATACTTTCATAGTACTCTGACCCTAACCCGGGAACCAACCACTTGCCAGCAGCTGGGACCCTAACATGTACTACCATATCGGCCAGGTTTGTACCTGATAAGAAAAGCAATTTTGAGGTTGTTCCACGCTCCTCAAAACATCCCGATTAGAGTCCTTGCTGCCGGATGTAGTTTATCGTCATACACAGGACGTTCTTCAATTGTAAATGTTTACTATTTTTTCTTTCTGCTTTCACTTCTTCCCCCTTCTGTTGTCTTCCTTACTTCATTCTTTGTCTTCTTTTCCTTCTTTTTTTAATTTTTTCCTCGATATTTCATTCTTCTTACTACTATGTTATCATTTTTCCAATCTTTGTTTTATGACAACAGTAGCAATCAATCCACAGTGGGTTGAATATAAGACTTCCTACCACAGAGACGCTTAGAGAACAAGGAATAAATGCGAAATGCACAATGACTTCATCAACTCTATTGGTAAGGTGTGTATATGCATCACCTGTTGCTATGTCTGCCTCTCGCCCATTTGCAGCCAAATGAACCGCTGACACTTGAGCATGGAAAAGAAATGTTCTTCTGAGACTCGTCATGCCGACGGTAATAATATATCCGTCTTCGTCATTATTATTTCCCTTATTTTTGTTAAAGTTAGTTAAACCGCCCAAACTATCTGGTACTATTGCTAGACGCTCCTCTCAAATCATCATCATCATCATCATCATCATCATCATCATCATCATCATCATCATCATCATCATCATCAATAGTCGCAACAGTAATATGATAATTATTGTTGTAGAATACACACGGACGATATTGGGTATGTCGCAATTCACATAAATACAGTAGTAAATACTGTATGTTGGTTTGCAGTTGGAGATTCGTCTTCAGCTGTGCTGGTGAAAATCTCTGCCTTCGGACAGAGAGTATCCCCAGACAAGGCCATATCGAAGGGCACAGTCACGTATTGGGAAACAGCTACTCGACCCCGTTTTATACGGAGTCTATGGGGGATTTTTGGCCGAGCATATGGGCTCGGATACCTCACATTAAATTCGACGTTGTGCCACATCTGACCGGTTGGAGCGGTTGGTAGATATCCTGCAGTTAGAGACTCATTGTGGAATTCACTTGAATCACTTCTAGCTGCCGAATCTTATATGCGTTGTTCTTATCCTCATTACTAACCTTCGTTTGATTATTCTATTCAGTAACATTCCCTAGATTACACTTAGTATATATACATATTTTTCTCGACAAAATATTTAAGTGGAGTGCCTCTTTTATCATGAATTTGGTGTCAGTGTAATTTTGAGTTCAATGTCTGGGCCAGGTAGGATTTAATTGAAATCAGTAAAAACAGTAAGAACAATAAAAGACCGGCACTAAATAAGAACAAGACGAGATATCTCGAGACAAGGACAGCGGAATGAGAACCATATAACCTCAAAGATTATAAATACGTTCGCTTCGGAATTTTTCTCGGATCAAAATGGCTGAAATGTTGTCACAAGAAAACCAAAAATAAGGATATTAGTCCGACTGAATTGCCAGAAATTCAGACAGGCATTTTCAGTTAATAAAATTTTAAATAAATCATCATGGTTGGCATTGTATGG
>OZ038480.1:117851618-117876618 GCA_964036315.1 Acanthosepion esculentum
ATAAAAATGTATTTTTATTATTTCATAATGCTGATTAGAGGCCTTGCTACAGAATGTAGCTGATCGCCATACTCAGGACTAAGCCAGCCACCACCTACCACACACCCATATATATATATATATATATATGACACATAATCAGAAAATATATTAAATTAATTGTCGGACTCAATCCATTTCACTATGTATATATATATATATATATATATATATATATATATATATATATGACACATAATCAGAAAATATATTAAATTAATTGTCGGACTCAATCCATTTCACTATATATATATATATATATATATATATATATATATATATATATATATATATATATATATATATATATATATGTATGTATGTGTGTGTCTGTGTGTTTGTGTGTGTATAATATTGTAAATAATGACTTCAGAACTGCGCATGATAATTGTTATTATTTTATTATATTTAAGTATTATCGACATTGTCATTGAACACTCAGTTTTTTTATATTTTAAGCTATTTGCTCATTTATAGATTTAGCTTTCATTCTTAATATATATATAGATATATATATATATATATATATAAGAACATTCATTCTTAATATACATATATATATATATCTTTATATATATATATTTTTATATATATATATATATATATATATATATATATATATATATATACATATATATATATATATATATATATATATATATATATATATATATATATATATATATATATATATATATATATACACACACCGGATAATATATCTTACTGTTCTTTTTACTATAATATATATATATATATATATATATATATATATATATATATATATATATAGAGAGAGAGAGAGAGAGAGACTTTTCGTTCTCCGATAGCACAACTGATGAAAACTGACATTTGCATAATTTAAATATTGTACATTGTTGTACATAAACGTCGGAGTTATGCCACCGGTGATGAAAAAACAATTTATTTTTATATCTCGAGCACTATTTCATTAACACCAGCACTCAATGTGCGATATATTATGACGAAAGAAGTTAAAGAATGACATACCATTTAAATTTTGAAGATCCAAGATGAGTGGGAAGTAAGAAGCCACAAGACATTCTCCCAAACGTGATGTTCGAGAAAACAAACTGCTAACACTTAACTAATCCAACAGTAAAACAAGGAAACCTATCTGCTAAAGCAGTACTGCGATCAAATTCGTAAAAACGTGGTACCAAAGGAGAAATTCTCTTTCAACAATTACCACGAATATATATATATACAAAACGCAGAGAGAAGCTACGTGATGGTTGTGGGAAAGTGACTGAAGTTGAGATGTTAGATCAGGACCAAGAACATTGCAGATTCTTTGGGTCTTCTTAAGAATCTCAAAATACATAGTATAAGCACGAGAAACAACTCGATGCATGGACGAACTTTTGACTCGTAAACGCGTGAGATAGATTCTGGCGAATAAACTTCTCTGACATTAACGAGTGAACCAAATTTCCAAGCAGTAAACGTAGCAATTGATGCAATATAATCTTTCCACTTCACGTCAGCGGAAAACATTATTTTCATATTTCATATGAAAATATTATTTTAGTCCCATTGCAATTTTATTGTCTTGAAATTTTATATTAAAACAAATTTTCGTATTTATATCTGAATTTATGCAATTCACAAGACATTTTTTAATCAGTATCACCGCATGCAAGGCATTAAAGCCACTCAGATACAATGGATTACAGAGTGTGGAAGAATTAGGAAAAAACATTAATAATGAGCAGGAAGAGTAATCAGGAGGATGTTATTGACAATGCATTTAAATTCATGCAGATTAATGTTGGCTGGAAAGCATGGAACCGGAAGAGAATTTCACAAATGAAAAGTGTGAGAAAATAAACTGTTAGCATAGAACTTACGGCTACATCTAGCTGGCACAACTGTAAATTGATTAGATCTTTACGCCAGACTAATACTGCGCTTAAATTCATAAAATTTAGGTAACATACCGAAGAGATCATTCGAACAATTACCATGAAATTATTTATAGAAACGACTTAGAGAGGCACCTTAGGGGGGGGAGAGCTTAGAGAGGCAACCTTACGGGGGAGGGAAACGACTTAGAGAGACAACCTTACGGGGGAGGGAACGACATAGAGAGGCATCCTTACGGGGAAGAGGAGGACTTACAGAGGCAAACTTTGAAGGAGGGAAAGGACTTAACGAGGCAACCTTACGGGGGCGGCAAAGGACTTAGAGAGGCAACCTTGCGGGGGACGGAAAGGACTTAGAGAGGCAACCTTACGGGGAAGGGAACGACATAGAGAGGCAACCTTACGTGGACGAAAACGACTTAGAGAGGCAACCTTACGGGGGAGGGAAAGGACCTACAGAGGCAAACTTTGAAGGAGGGAAAGAACTTAACGAGGCAACCTTACGGGGGTGGCAAAGGACTTAGAGAGGCAACGTTACGGGGGATGGAAACGACATAGAGAGGCAACCTTACGGTGGAGGGAAACGATTTAGAGAGGCAACCTGACGGGGGATGGAAAGTGACTGAAACCAAGCCGCCTGTCCAGGACTAATAATACTGCTGATTCTACTTTGTATTTTATCAATAATTTCAAGGTAAATAGCAGGATCACCGGACTATATGTGCCAGCAATATTCTAATCATCAGCGAATGGTAGACTTATAGATATGTAGGATAGATTCTAGAGAGACAATTTGCCTCGCACGGTCAGTTTTAAGTGCATATTTATTAAAATACTGAAAATACTGAAATGTGATTATTTTTATGTATCATTTGCATAATTTATGTATTTATTTTCAAAAATATATTTCTAATTTTCATCAGTAATGTCAAAGCATGAGATCCATTAATCTTATTTTTTTAAGCTTTTCACCCCAAGCAAGGCTGGAAGCCACTAGCACGCAAGGAGTTACAGAAGATTTGGAGCGAGAGCAGATAGGAGTGCTAGAGGAAAGGATGTGTAGAAGGAAAGTGTATAGATCAAGGCAAGAGGTTACAGAAGATTGGGAGCGAGAGCAGATAGGAGTGAAGGAGGAAAGGATGTGGAGAAGGATAGTGGATAGATCAAGGCAACTGGAGATGTCGATTGACGTTACATTTGAATAGTTGGAGATTATAGTTGTCAGGGAAACAGGAATAAGGAAGGGAGTTCCACAGGCGAGAGGTGCGAGACATGAAGCCATTGGATACGAAGATACGGCTACATTTAACAGTTTCAATAGTGAAACGGTTAGAGCGGGATGCCAGCCTCATAGGACGCTTGAATTTATGAAGTCTGGGAACAAGCGAAAGCAGCTCATGGGAGCAATTACCGTGAAAGTATTTGTAAAAAAGACAGAGCGAGGCGACAGCGCGTCTGTGAGAGAGCGACTGCAGACGAGATGACAGATCAGGGCCAATTACGTTGCATACCCGTATCTGGATCTTATCAAGAACCCCGAGGCAAAGAGAAGGGGCTCCAGACCATATATGGCAGCAATACTCCATGCAAGGTCGAATGGTTGATATCCATTAATCTCAAATTAACTTACACCATTACAATATGAGTCATCTTAATTTTAATTAAGTTGAAAATATGTTTATCTACACTGGAGTCATTATCAATTATTTAATGAGCGGTTTGAGTTTTTCTACCGGTAGCTTACTTTTGCATTTCACTAGAATTTATATGATTCTTCAGTCTCGTCGGTATTCTTGTTGGTTTTAACACTCCAATCGCTTGACGGCTCTCAGATATCTACGAATTTCTAATTATATTTTGTGAGATCTTCTGTGCATTAAAACTGTAAATATTTCCAGAAATACTTGATTGGTTTTCAAAAATGTAAAAGTGGATGAATATATATATATATATATATATATATATATATACGATTTAACGGTAAATAAATATTTCATTTATAAGGCTTTCAATTTGTAATAGATTGACATTAATTTCAGTATTGTGACTCATGTGTGTCATCTGACACTTATTCACATTAAAAACGCTTACGGTAATAAGAGATATATTAAATCTATCTATATATATATATATATATATATATATATATATATATATATATATATATATATATATATATATATATGTATATACATATGTATATATGTATATATATATATAGATATATCTGTCTATTGCTCTCTCTATCTCTCTATGCATATATATATATGTATGTAATACACACACTCACGCGTGCACAAACACACAGACACACACACACACACACACACACACATATATATATATATATATATATATATATATATATATATATATATATATATATATATATATATATATATATATATATGTATGTATATATAATGAAAATGGGTAAATGTATATCTGAAAGCGCTCGGAATAAAAGAACATTCGGACAGTTTTTATGTTATTTATCACCTGAAAAGGAAAAAATATTAGATCGCATGAGAAATTGCATAAAAAACTAAATCACAGCACCTTGTCTGTCGTATTCAATGAAATGTGCATGAAAGAATGATTTCTGCCTAAATACACAATATATATATATATATATATATATATATATGTGTGTGTGTGTGTGTGTGTGTGTGTGTGTGTGTGTGTGTGTGTGTGTGTGTGTGTGTGTGTGTGTGTATTTCTACGTATCTAAATAAATGTAATTGACATCAATATGAATCGAATGCATGAGCCTTCCTTTAAATTCTATTTAATCCGTACCAAGGTGCGGTTCGATTACGGTTTTTTTTTATCTACGCTCCTCCATCGCCGCTGCAAACGAATGGCAGGAAATGATTTGTCCATGAGGCGCTAATGCATCAATTCATTTCCCAAGGTATTCTTTAAAAAAAGTACGATATTAGATTTGTTGAAAGCGGATTTCTTCCATTGAGGTAGGTGTGAATGCTACGGCGTGACGTCATTCTTTATTTCTCGTTGGGAAATCTCAAAGCCATTCCTGCCAAATTTAGCGACTCGCTCAATAGCGCCATTTCCCCTTCCTATTCGATGCACCAAAAACGTGTCGGGTCAGGTTGTAATTACACAGACAATTTGACAAACAGGAAAACAATATCGTCTGATTTTAATTGCTGGCTTCAATAGTTGTTTGAGAAAGAGCACGAAAATTATTTCTTTTTCTTCTGTCTTGATTTGGGGCTCTCATAATCTTTGACTGACGGTGATTTTCAAAGCTTTTGTATGAGCTTATGGTATGTCAAAATGTACGAACCATTGAATCTATGCGAATAGGAACAAGTAACTTGAATAGTTATTCTCAACAGAATGCAGAAAGCACTGGACGACCGTTTCGTCCTATATTTGGGACTCATCAGCAGTGCGCATCCATTACCGAGAATTGAAACCCGAAAAGTTACGATAGGAGGCAAACTACATACCAACTGTACCAACGGACCTCGATAACGCAGAGGTAACGAAACGGCCGTCCAGTGGTTTCTGCATTCTGTTGAGGTTTCTTCTAGACTCGATGAATTACTTAAGATTATTTCAAATTATTTCTATCATATATATTGATACATGTTTCATTAAATAATATAGACAAGTGTTGTTGATTTATTTTATGTAAATTCCTTTCATATCGTCTGTTAAGCTTAATAAGATTATCATTAAACGAAGAAAGAAAATCATAATATTGATACATAGATAA
This sequence comes from Acanthosepion esculentum, assembly GCA_964036315.1. Lineage (NCBI taxonomy): Eukaryota > Metazoa > Mollusca > Cephalopoda > Sepiida > Sepiidae > Acanthosepion > Acanthosepion esculentum. The sequence continues at coordinate 117,857,289 of OZ038480.1, forward strand.
ATAGACATCACTTGTCTATATTATTTAATGAAACATGCATCAATGAAAGAATGCTGCCTAAATACACACAATATATATATATATATATATTAAAATATGTATTCATCGCGACACACAAATTACAATTTTACGGAACCAAAACCTAAACCTTAAATTAAACTTAAAGACGTTTTGTTCCATTTTCAAGCGATGTTGAATAACATTCGAAAAATGAATTACGTCATTTAAGTTTTAAGTTAAATAGTACCATATAGTTGAACCTGCACGGGGAAGGGATTACAAAATTTTATGTGATTAATATGATTAAGTCTTATTTTATATATTTATATTTTTTATTAATAAATATCTAAAATACTATATTTATCAATATACTAGATACGGTATTGTTAAAATGAAAATTTAAAATTTTGGAATTTAATTACGCAAATCGTTGTTTTATATTGTACATATTGTTAATATACATATATTTTATGTGCGACAATGTCTTGTGGTTATTCTTCTTGCGTGAGTCCTGTTTTCTTATCAAAGTTAAATTAATGCCGTGAAGTCCCCCACAAACTCATATCAGTTCTAACCATGCGCCAACCTCCTCACTCCCACGCACACCCACATGCTGTGGATAATTTGTACACCTTCACTAAAAACTCCTTTTGACACAACAATACTTTTCAACAGTAAATATCACAAGAACAATCATATCATGAAACACTCATGAACATTTATCCAGTGAACTTTAAACCAAATAATTATCTCTCACTGAACTCTTAAATTTCAGACAAAGGGAGGCAACTCTTGATTAATTCAACCCTTCTTACTTAAATTCATGTTTTCTTTCACATCGTTGTTTGATATTGTACATCGTGTTAAGATACATATATTTTATGTGCAATAATGTCTTGTGGTTATTCTTCTTGCGAGAGTCCTGTTTTTTTTCTTATCAAAGTTAAATTAATGCCGTGAAGTCCCCCACAAAGCAATTAAAAGCGTTTCTAATTAAATAATTTCTTAGTTTTATTGCATTTTTTATTTTGCCATTCAGTGCAGATTTTTGGTAACTGGGAGTTCTCTTTCATAAAAAAATGATTTAAATTCGCCAAGGAGATCTGCTTATGGATAATATAATCATTAAGCCGAACAAAAATGGGTTTCTTGGAATTTCATAAAATTAAGTAACTGAGGTGGGGTAAGAGATTTTAAAAGAAATTTCAATATAATTTTATTCATTTGTGAAGAAATCCCAAAAGTTTAATTAAAATTCGGCAATTATTTGATTTTTGCAAGAATTTCCAAATGTATTTTTCACCATAAAAAGACGCTAAAGTTTCCTATGCTGATTTACCAAAATTTTCGGAAGGATAAGTAAATATTTTAATAATAAAGAAGATCATTTCCGTCTTTCCTCTTAATCATAACATAAAGATTCTGACGATAAAACTTTAGGTACATACATAATGGACTGTCGCGTCGTTTCCGACGTATGAGTGTCAAGCAACTCAGTTGCTAGGAACCGACAGCTGGACTCCCCAAAATATTACTTGATTACAGTGGTGAAAGCTTTGTGCAGAACCAAACAGACTTTTTGAAGAGTCGAATACAAAGACCTGTTGCACCGTGTGGCACAAGTTTCCCAAACGACCTTCCTCAAGTTTTGAATTCAGAGTTGTCCTTCTTCTAGACCAGTTGCCATCCAAGGCTATAGAACACAGTCTGTCCTTTAGCTGGAGGGAGATGAAGAGGATTCATACCTTTCCAAAGAGTATTAGTATTATAAATAAATGTCGGCTGTGATCTATTTCCTAACATATATATATATATATATATATATATATATATATATATATATATATGAAGAAATATAGTTTTAATGTGTGCTATATTTATGGGATAAAGTGCTCAATATCAGAGATAGAGCGTATGTAAATATAAAAGTGAACATTGAAGTCAACACTCAGAAGCGACAGGCTGTTTCATGCCGATACAATGCGTCCAGCATAAAACAGCCTGTCGCCTCTGAGCGTTTACTTCAATATTCACTTTTTTATATATATATATATATATATATATATATATATATATATATATATATATATATATATATGTGTGTGTGTGTGTGTGTGTGTGTGTTAGGAAATAGATTAAATCCGAAATATTTTTATTTATTTTGTTTAACTATATTTTTTATGGACACTCATGTTCGAGTAGAAGCTCTGTTTATCCCAACTACATATACAGGCCTGAAAATTCAAGAAATATTGTCATAATAATATGCGTGCTCCGGCAGGATTCGAACCTTAAGGGACACAGCACATAGAAGAACATATGGGTCAGCAGTAGAATAGGCAGATGAGAGTGCGGAAAAGACTTGATAAACACTAAAACCTAAAGTCTATCGTCAGGAAAATATATAGGGAAGATTAAAGAACTAAAACCTGTCTTTCCATTTACTTTGCTCACCATCTTTCAATCTCAAATTAAGTGTCAAGTTTCAGTCACAACAGTATGAAGACAGAACGCAAGACATGACCGAGATATCTGGAGGTACATCTGAACAGAGAATTATAACTTACAGAAACAATGCAATGTATTCAGATTTAGCAAAAGATTGAACGCCGAAGTTTTTTTTATATATCACTGAATACTGAATATTATCCTCACAGATAGAGAATAGATAAGTGTGTAAACCGCCCCCATTGAGTGGTTTGTAACACTTTATCTATCATCTCTCCGTTGCGTCACTGTCCTTGGGCAGAGTGCGCTCAGAGGCGACTCAGTCAAAGGACAGAGTCGCATCTGAGGAAAATTATACTGAGAGGTGCCCAGCACTGTGGAACAGCTGCCCGAGGCCGTGCCCTCGCATTGCACCAAAGAGAGGGATCGGTGCTCGCACCGAGGCCAGCGCAACCGACGGTTGTGGGCAATTTTTGTTTCTGACCCGGATATACGCGCTCGAGTCCCCGGTTTTAAAAATGACCTTGTTTAACAACTCGTCTTAGAAGGGAGACAGAGTAAATACCCATATAGTGAAGAGACTTGAAGCGAAATAGAAGTGATTCCACCGAGGAATAATAATATTAATGAGGCAAATTTTTTCTTTGATTAGAGACCACAAAGACAAAATATGCCTCCTTATTGACATGGCAGTTCCTGCAGACTGCAATGTATCTTTGGAGATCTTCAAATACTATAAAAATGCAAGAACATTGAAATCGAAATCTCGAAGATGTGGCTCATGAGGACTTTAAAAATTCCAGTTGATATTGGACCCCTCGTTTGATTGAGAAATATTCCAAAAGACGCAATGAAGGAATCCCTGGTAGCCTATGCCTTAAAGAAATACAAAAAAACATACTATACTATGTACGAATTTTTTTAAAACTGTTCAGTCGAAAATGTCATTATGACATTTCTGATCTTAGGTCTCTGGTCGGGACCCGGAAAGAAATGAGTACACATCAGAAACCAAAGGAAATAAACCAATAATAATAATGTATGGCTAATTTCGCTGCGTGCGACATGCAACGTTAATACGTGCTCATTGCAGTCAGTTGCTGACGCCATTGTAGAGCAAACACTGTAACTTGTTCTAAAAACAAACCAAAAGTACGCATGCGCAAGTATAATGCAAGCGCACAGTCAATCACAAAGACAGGAAAGAAATGGAATGTCGTGTGCGCAAAAGAAATAAAAAAAATAATTTATTTAAAAATAAACAAAGAGAAAAGAAAAAGAAACAATTAAACACGTTTCAATGTAATAAGGAAGTGGACATTTTGTTGAAAATTAATAAACAAAGATAAACAAAAATTGCTGTTCTTCTGACATCTTTACTAAGCCCATACAAGTTTAATTAAATAAAACTTAACGCTAAATATCACACACCGAAATAAATTCTGTTCTCGCCGATTTCGATATACAAGAAAAAAAAAAAACAGCGAAAGTGATAAAAATGGCCTTTCCCTTTCCATAAAGAATGGCTTCTTTTTGCCCTGATTTCCTGTTCTTTTTTACTGCTTAGGAAAACATTCCCTTGCAATTCAATTATGCAACGAGCAAACTGCATCCCGCTGTTCCTGCTTATACGTCGCTCATTAGCACTTGCGCAAATATCTCGTTTAAAAATATCTTAGATACAAGTCCTATCAAACATTCTCTTATTTCTATAAAAATACTATTTACATGTGTGTTTATCCGTAAAATTTACAGATTATAATCGTTTTCTATTGTTTTGCAGCATATCAACCTCAATGGGTTATTTAATGCCGATAATTTTTTATTTTGGTAATATTTTTTTCTTCAAAAAATCTATTAATATTTTTCATTCAAAAAATGTATATCTTGTAATATTATTTTTTCCAGAATGTATTACTCGTAATATTCTTTTTTCAGAAATGTATTGCTGGTAATACTTTTTTTACAAAAAGGTGTTTCTAGTACAGAGTGACCCCAAAAAACGGGAACTTTTTAACAATCTAATAAAACCAAGAGTGATGGAAGAAAAATATTTAATTCATAGTAATTGAAACCTTCAAACATGCCATTTAAGAAACAATGATGGAATTTTCATTTTTTAAGAATTTCATCCTGTAGATGGCGTCCTCCTGTACGAATGCATTCTTGAAATCTGCTGTTGAGATTCCTCATTGACTGCTGCAACATCTCAGTTGGGATACTGTGAATATCATCCTCGTTACTAAAATGGCGAAATATTTACTTGCTCAAGGTCACTGTCTCGTAATGTTGCCACTTGCTCATGTCTGTCAATACGCACTTCAAAAATTCCTGTTGTTTGGGTCACCCTATATTAAAACCTATTTTTACACTTGGTTTTGACTCCAGTTTAGGTGTTAACTATTTGTCCATAGCTGGGACCCCCCTAACAGGTGCTCCCATCCCGAGTAAGGGTGAACCTGGGAACATCAATAATTAAGAGGTGGTTCCGTGTTTCTCAAAACCTCCTGATCCAAGCTCTTTCTGTTGGATGCAGTTTATTCGAAATAGTCGCTCCACTTCATGTTACTGGGAAATTAAGGCATAGTGCATTGCTCTCCTGTAATTTAGCATCAGTCATGCTGATGTCAGATAGAAAAGGTCCTTGTGGAGATTGCCTTGCTTGTCTCCGCTGTAGATGCCATTATTTAAAAGGGTAGAATATTTCTTGTCATCCACTCACGTAGCGATGTTCCATCTGTGGCCGATTCTTTACCTTTCCTTTTTGTTAGAATATGAGTCAATGTAACTTAAAAAAAAATACTCGCAGCTGGCCAGGATGCTGAGGGAGAGATGTTTTTAATCGAGTCACCATCTCTACTAGGATTAACAAACTAAGCATGAATAGCTTATTTCAACCCATCAGCTAAGGACGCGTTACTCGTGCCAGTACAACTATCCACGGCTTTCGAACCTTTTCATAACCAGTTTTACTCCCAAGGTTTGTGTCAGTCCGTGGTATAATTTCCAGGCACTTTCCAAAGGTGCCACGCCCTGAGATTGTCTTCTGGGACTAGATATTATCAGTAGGTCACCTGCTTAACTAACCATTCATGACAACATTCGAACTTGAGTCACATGATTGAAATTCTAAAGTTACACTCACTCCATCATGCGCCCATTTAATCTAAAATCAAATCATATGAGTAGTTAGTAAACTTAACTTTGTACAGAAGATGAGATGAGGTATTGTGATTACTTGCATTATTTACATTATTCGGACTGCTGCCTTCATTTTCATTGACATATTCAGAACGTTTCAGCCGTTGTACGCTCCGGCCTTTTACAGGTGATTGGAATTTCTCAAGAACACAGGGCCCAGTCGCTAAAGATATTGGATAGATCCAGTGAATAGACCTAAACAGTTACGAGTTCATTACCAGCCCACAACAGTGGTGAACCAAAAACTTGGAGAGTCGATTTAAGGGAAATAACTGAGACATTCAGAAGAGGCATGTCACGTGGAATTAGAACAATTTAATCCGGTGGAGGAAATAAAGGGTTCGGTTAAAAATTCCAATCACCTGAAGAAGGCCGGAGTGAGCAACGGTCAAGATGGTGTGAATATGGCAATGAAGATGAGGACAACAGTCCGAATAGTGTAAACAATGCAAGAAACAGTCACAATGTGTGTGGCTAAAGTTCGGTCTTGTGGGTGATGAATTGTTTCCACCCTAAATCTCTTTCCCCACAGATGCAATGATTGACTACTCGATTTCTATTTTCATGGCAGATGTTCAGCTGAACTCCATTTCTTAGTTCCCTAAGTCCAGACATCCGCAGCTTGGAACTGGCCTGCCACTTTCAATGAATCTCACTGGTTCTCATTTCCTATATATTCTCTTCCTGAATTGATGCTTTCATTGGTTTGCTTCCTACGACTTATCAACATTTTGTATGTTATGTAAAGCCAAAAAAGGATTCTGAGCAGATAACACAGATTTACTAATACAAGTTCTACTAATTAACCCATAGCTGGGGGAATAGGTAGATTCATTTACAAGGGTATTTGCTTGTAAGTGAATATGACCAACCTGACTAGATTTCTGAGACCTTACCCATTATCAATCACAGATTTATGCGTACAAGACCCGGCATTGCACAGCGGTGACCCATCGAGGTATTGACCAAGTTTGACGTTGCTATACTTCGGTAAAACTTCGAGAACTGGTGTTTCAACGTGATATGGCCGTAACCCTTCCATTGATAAAATGGAATTTACTGTTGACTTCTAAAAAAGAGATATTCAATCTTCAGAAAACGTGGGTCCCAGCGCGGAGAAACCATCCTCATGCCAAGTTTATTGTGAAAAATACTCTAAAATAACGCGCGGGTTGTGATATGAAAATTGGCTATATGATTTATAGTTAACCGCTTGTCGCCCATCACCAAGTGATGAACACGGTCAATGTTTTTCTCTGCAGTTGAAGTTGCAAGACATCCAGAGCCTTGGTAATTTTTAAGACTTACTCTTTGCCTCCGAAATTCATCTATCTATCTATCTATCTATCTATGTTCATTCGGTTCCTTAAAGAAAATAAATCTAGTCGCGAATGTACACGAATAACAAATGTAACCTAGTCCAAATGGCAACACAGCGCCATCTACCGTAAACTCAATAACTCAAAAACGAAGCATTTGCGGACATATGTTTATATGTACTTTTGTTTGTTTTGGTGTGAGGAAACTGATCCCAAAATTTGTAAATGTATTTTTGATATACCCTGTATACACACACACACACACACACACACACACACACACACACACACACATATATATATATATATATATATATATATATATATATATATATATATATATATATATATATATATATATATATACATATATATATATATATAACATATATGTCAGTAGGTTTCTGTTTTAATCAAAATTGAGATAAAAACAATTCTAAGAATGAAACGAAAGAAATAAGATAAAACTAAACAATTACATAACAATAAAAAGTTATTCCTCTAAAACCTGTATTTCGTTTGTCATTACTTCCATATTTTATCAGTGCGGTGTTCTCCTTCAGGAGTTTCAAGACAACGTTCGATGCTGGTCAACGCAAAATTTCCATCTTGTAACCTGTCGTTAATAATTGAATAAGACCTAATGTCAGCATTCTATTTTCTTCGTCCGTTCGTCCATTCGATGTGTCTTAAGTTCCATTTCCGTTAAAAACCGAAGAGGTGGCACTACCAGCTTCATCTGTTTCTGAAATTTGCAGATATTATGAAAATCGTGAATGGAATAAAAACGAAACAGAGATAGCTAAAATAAATCAAATCCTATTGATTTGAAAACAGAGCATTTACGTAAATACTTGTATCTATAAAAAGAATGTTGAACATAAAAATGTCTTTAAATAATTGTCGGATTTTGTCCATTTCATAATGTGTGACGTCATTTGTTTACATTTGATACGCCATAAGCAGTTATGAATGTATCTGAAATATTCATGGAAGATTGAAGTTTGTAAGCAGTAAATTCGACCTTGCCAACCGAACGATTCTCAGTGGCCGAATCAGTTAAGGTACGTCAGTCTATATGTCGGTTCCGTGTAGGATACACGTTCGAATCCTGTCGGAGGACGAATATTTTCTATGAAAGTTTCTCGGACATTCATGCGGGTAAATGTTATTTAATACTGTTTATTATAAAACAGAGCATTTACTTAAATACTTGTATGTATAAAAATAATGTTAAACATAAAAATGTTTTTATATAATTAAATATATATTTAACATATAATTAATTATTATTTAGGAACATATTATAAACAAAGCATTTACTTAAATATGTGTATCTATAAAAAGAACGTATAAACATAAAAATATCTAAAAATAATTGTCGGATTTTGTCCTTTTCATAATGTTTGACGTCATTTGTTTACATTCGGATACACTTTCAACATATATGAATGTACGTGGGAGATTCATGGAAGATTGTAGTTTAAAAGCAGTAAAATCGACCTTGCTAACCGAATGATCCTCTGTGGCTCAATCGGTTATGGCACGTCAGGCTATATGACGCTTCCGTATAGGATACAGGTTCGATTCCTGTCGGAGGACGAATATTTTCTATGAAAGTTTCTCGGACATTCAGGCTGGTTAAATGTTATTTAATACTGTTTATTATAAAACAGACCATTTACTTAAATACTTGTATCTATAAAAATAATGTATAAACATGAAAATGTCTTTATATATATATATATATATATATATATATATATGTGTGTGTGTGTGTGTGTCTGTGAAAAGTGTGTGTATATATATATATATATATATATATATATATATATATATATATATATATATATATATATATATATATATATATATATATATATATATAAGTCCCATACTGTCCACATATGGGTGGGCCAGCACGTGTGTATGTGTGTCTGCGTACCTCAATAGGCGTAAGGGCATGCATGTGTGTTTGCGTTAGCATGAGTAACATCACGACGACGATTTCCTTCCCACTTCCATAATAACACGAATACACGCAACCTAGATGAATCCAAAATTTTAAAAAATTAATCAGTTTGTTTGACGATTGCAAAAGCGTGAAAACCAGGTTCACAAACTCACATCTATCCAACTAAATATATATATATATATATATATATATATATATATATGTACAAGGTAGCCAAAAAAATTTCTGTCCGTTTTTTGATTAGTCATGGAATGAAGTTGAAATATATACGAAATGCGTGTAGCAATTGTTTTCAAATTCGGACAGCCGGAAGTAGGAACATCAGACGTTATAAAAAAACACGCGCACCGTGCCCAGCCATCAGTTATAAGCCGGACAGCTGTGAGAAGGATGGAAGTGTCTAGAGATCTCGTTCGGGGCTCTTTGCTTTACGACTTCAAATTGGGCTTATCAGCAGCTGCATCAAGTCGCCGCATATGTCAAGCGTTTGGGGACAGTGCTGTGGATGAACGTACTGCAAGGCGTTGGTTTCGAAAATTCTAATTGGGAGATTTGTCTCTCCATGATGAGCCTCGCAGTGGACGACCACAGGTCTTGAATGACGGTGTCCTGAAGGCGGCCGTTGAAGAGGACAGTAGTCTAACGTGTGGTGAACTTGCAAGACAGTTCAACGTTTCCGATGAAACAGTTAGACTTCACCACACCGCCTAGGTAAGACGTACAAACTGAGCAAGTGGGTTACGCAAACACTGTTGGAGGTCCGCAAGTGACAATGAGTGGCAGCTTGCGTATCGCTGCTTTCTCGCCACTCAATCGAGTGCTTACCAGTGATGAAAAGTGGGTTCTGTATGAAACTCCCAAGAGTTCCGGACATTGGTTGTCTCCTCAGGATGCTGTCACTCACACCGCAAGACCGCCTATGCACCCACGCAAGATTATGCTTTGTGTCTGGTGGACAGGTCGTCAACCAGACACAAAATTCTGAACTGCTACCAACGGGTCAAACGGTCACTGGAGATCTATACTCGCAGCAATTGAAACGTGTGCAACAGGCATTGCGCCAGAAGGAGCCAGCACTGGTGAATCGCAAAGGTGTGCTTTTCCTCCATGACAACGCCAGGCCGCATGTCGAGCGAGTGGTCAGGGATACCATACAGCATCTTGGGTGGGAGACTTTGTGCCATCCACCTTATTCACCTGACCTTGCGCCATCCGATTACCACCTCTTCCACTCCCTGGATAATGATCTTCGTGGGAAATCCTTCACCAATGAAGGAGACTTGCGCATAGGCCTCACGGACTTATCTGCGTCAACCCCACCCCCGAGTTCTACCGCAAGGGCATTGAACAGCTAGAGACACATTGGCAGAAGGTGCTGGATGCCGATGGCGATTACTTCGAAGACTAAATATAAGTTACACATACTGTGAAGCGTTTTCTTTTTTTCCTTTAAAAACGGACAGAACCTTTTTGGTTACCTTGTATATATATATATATATATATATATATATATATATATATATATATATATATATATATATATATATATATACATAAATATATATATATATATAAGGTATATTTTGACAGTAAGAATTCTTTTTATTTTGTCGTCAATTTTATTTATTTCCACTTGAAGATATTTGATCTGATCTTGAGATGTTTTAGTTTCTCATTCTATGAGAGAACGTTGAGATTTTCTCTCATATATTGTGACCTCAATGCATCGAAGGATAAAATCATATATCTCTAAAATCATGAATGGAATAAAAAAGAAACATAAAAGAGTTAGCTTAAAGATATCTAACGTCATTGATTTGAAAAGGCGAAAGATTCATTCTCAGCCGACGTTGTTCAGATCAAGAAAGAACAATTTTAGGAAAAGGAATTATTTTCCTTAAGGAACCGAATGAACAGACTTTGATCGACAGATAGTTGAATTTAGAAGGGGAAGAGAGAGTCTTAAAAATGTCCAGGGCTATGAACGTCTTGCAACTTCAACCACAGAGGAAAACATTGATCGTGTTCATCACATGGTGATCGGTGACAGGCAGTTAACTATAAATCACATAGCCAATTCACATGCCGTCTCCTATGAGATAGGTTTGCACAATAAGCTTGGCATGACGAAGGTTTCTGTTCGCTGGGTTTGACGTCTTCTGAAAACTGAACATCTCTTTTTCATAAGGCAACAGTAAATCCTCTTTTACGAATGGAAAGTTTGCGGCTACATCTCGTTCAAACACCGGTTCTGGTAGGCTGATCCAAGTATAGCAACGTCGAACTTGGTCAGTACCTAGATAGGTGACCGCTGCGTAATAGCAAATGTTGTAAACTTGGTTGTGTGTGTGATGTAATTGGTAAGGGCACATAAATCTATTCAGGTTGGTTATATACATATAGGAGCAAATAGAATTGATGACAAACTATGTGCACTTTCGCACAAATACTCTTATGAATGTTATGGCGATTTTCTAAGCGTAGCTTAGATGTGGCCCACGACCGTATGTATGGCGCATACAGTGAGGATCGAACACACAATGCAGTTGTCATTATCTACTCAAGATAAGATAGCTATGAATATATTTCTTCCAATCAATCGAGTACTCGGCACAATTTTGTTAGAAGCGGACGACGTCTTTGAATATAAAACTTTCAAGATCGCTACAAGAAAAAGATATTGAGGAAAAAAACAATGAACAGCTATCAGTGCGTAAAATGGAATCGACAAAATAATTTCAAGTCCAGGTGCCGTCTTCTGCGTTCAAATTTGAACAAATGCTATTTATAAAACTACTAGTGTACCCGTGCCGTCAAAATTGACGGTCAGATGGAATGTATTATAAGCAATATGTATCGTATTGTAAGTAATTTTCGTTTAATCCAAGTACAATTTTATAATTTGAAATAGTTCTTTGCTAACGCTAATAATTAAACAGTGTACAATCTATAAACACCCAAGGAAAGATATCCGTATTTTATCCTCATAAATGTTACAGATTTACAACCAAAATTTCGTTTACCGCAAATCTTCCCAATATTTTTTGTGTAAACTTTGGGAGGTCTGCATAATACTTGATAGTCCGTAGATTCGATCTATAATTTCAGAATCTTCTTATTTGTCGTTATACTAAGAGTAACATATCATCAGATTTTTTTTTCTCAAGCTACTACTAAATTCCACAAGATAGGCTTCGAATTGTATTTTACAACAATGAAGGACAAAATAAATATATATACAAACTCAGTATCATCCAATCCACCTTTTTGTAAAAAACATTATGATCATATGATTTGCATTTGCGAAGATATTTTAAAATTAGCAATACGTAATAATTGCATTAGAATCGATTTTAGTCATGTAAGCGTTTCGAAATTCTCAAAATTATAAAAGTAAGAACGAACGGGACTAATTATTATCCCCGTTCATTTTTGCTTTTTAAATCTGCTGATAATTTCGAAACGCTATATATATTTTTAAATTTTCTGTCCTCTAGAATTTATTTCCGTATTTCTTTTTGTGTAATTATTTTAACTTTTTTATTCATTCATTATTGCCGATTTTAAAAACGAAACTTAAAATCGATTCTTCTTTTTACTTTACTTCAAACAAAATATCTTGAATAAGGCAAGTCTAGCGCAAGGGTGACTGCCCCACCCCGAAACTATGAAAAGTAATTTATTTATGTTATGGAAAATAATTGTTTATCCAATCTTTAAAAACTAAACTTCATTGGGTTTTTGGGTTTTTTTTTTTTTTAATAACATGAAAAAAGTTAATAATTTTAAATTAATTTTTATTAAGGCAAAAACTTTTTTCGAAAATTAATTGAAATAAAATATAATTAAATTAGTAAAACAAATATTCAACACGATTAATTTTGCCCGTATGACTGTCTCATGATTTTTATTCAACTAAAGTACTTTTTTTTCTTTTCAAAAAGAGATATAACTTGAATGTTGCATACTTCCCCTCAATTGTTAAACAAAAACATTCATACTGCCCCTCAATTGTTACACAAGAAAAAGTATATATATATATATATATATATATATATATTTATATATTGTGTGTGTATTTAGGCAGCAATTTTTCATTGATGCATGTTTTATTAAATAACAGAAGCCATTGATTTATACCAACGGCTTCCCGTACTTAATACTTCCTGTTTTCACTCTCGCGTAATCATGTGTGACGTCACGAGCTGCGACGCGATTTTCGCTTCCGTGTCTCGTTTACACGTGTTTGACGTTGCTTTGAAATTTTTCATGGAACAAAAACAGACTATCATTATTGATTCGTCCATGTATTGGTTGATATATTGAAAAGTAATTATCATCCTTGATAATGGCTTATGTAAGCCGAAACCTTAGATTGAATTGTATCCATATAGTGATTTCTTTTCGTCTTTCAATGATAATGTCATTAAGCTTAACAGAAAATATGAAAGGAACTTACTTAAGATAAATAGACAAAACTTGTCTATATTATTTAATGAAACATTCATTAATATATATATATATATATATATATATATATATATATATATATATATATATATATATATATATATATATAGTTTCTAAATATACTTGAAAAAATCCGATAGCTTCTAAATATTCGAAGATAACAGAAGAGAAATCCACGACAAGCCATGTTTGCCTTCATTTTGAAGGAACGTAACAAATTTATATATTCACGTGTGTTTGCCTGATGACCAATTGCTAAGAAAATAACCAGATTTCTACGTTTTTATACACGTCCATCTCTTCAAGAGATGTGCGATGTCTCCAGAACTTCTACGTTGTTTTAAGTTTAAGCAATGTGCGTTTTCTTAACTTTCCACCCAATTCATTTTCTCTCATCCATTTGCAATAATTCCTCACAGAGTGAATGCTGGACAATTTTCTCACGGTGGAATAACAACATTTGAAGCAACAGAAATTCGATTCTGTAGAATGGTTTTGCTAGAACCATGGACTAAACACGTTAGTAACGACCATGTCTTAGAGAAAATGGAAATAAAAAGGACACATACAAATCCAGAAAGAGAAAGTTGAAATCTCTAAGGCATATGATGAGGAGAGAGGGTTTGGAAAATTTGACACTAGCAAGACACATTGAAGGCAAGAGGGACATAGAGTAGCAGATCATAACCTACCCGACAAGGTTGCGTAAATGGATCGTAAAAAGGGGGTTTAAGAGAGACAGCAAAAAATGAATTAAGAGCTACAAAGGATATTAAATTGTGTAGAGTCATGATTGCCAAAATTCTTAAAGGTCCACTGTACATAGAATAAGATGTTACTTACTGTTTCGCTCTCTCTCTCTCTTTCTCTCACGCCCGCGCCTTCAATATGTTATATGAGTGTCAAATTCCAAGGCACATGATGAGGAGAGAGGGTTTGGAAAATTTGACACTAGCAAGACACATTGAAGGCAAGAGGGACATAGAGAAGAAATTCATAACCTACTCGACGAACTTGCGCAAATGGATCGTAAAAAAGGGGTTTACGAGAGATCGCAAAAAGAGAAAATTAACTAAGAGCTACAAAGGATTTTAAATTGTATAGAGTTATGACTGTCAAAACTTTTAAAAGGCCACTGTACATAGAATAAGATGGTACTTACTGTTTTGCTCTCTCTCTCGCGCGCGCGCCCCTTCAATATGTTATATGCGTGTCACATTCTTAAAGCTTCCTAGGAACTTCAAATCAAGTCGGCATTTAAGTCTTATTAATGAAGGTATTGTGTCCCTCCTGGACAGTTTCAAAATCATTATCGATTCATGTCTTTAATGACAGGGGCTAAATGGCTTTATATATAATGAAAGGAGACAGCGCAAATCAATTATTTGATAGATTTGGGTGTTGCCTCAAACTACCAAGCCAGCTCGTCAAGACAACAACATTTCCCGAAATCTAGCACGTTTTCCTAAATCTGATTGTTTAATCTCAGTTTCCGGTAACAAGAACATACTCCCGGGAGAAAAGTATTGTTCCTTAGCCGCAAGCAGAAGCTCTGCCTTAATATGATCATGCGCAAATTGATTCTGACAAATACTCGCATCGGTTGCAAGCTACAAACTTGACTTCATATGTTAAAATAATCTGGGGAAGTCCGAAAGAAGACAGAATTTCGTCTTACATTTGTCAACGTTTGAAGTTGCATTGGGGAATCCATAAAGTTTTGTCAGTTTCGTTGTCAATAGTTAGCTGTCAACCAAGTCTATTATCGTTAGTCGATCAAACTCTATGAAAAAAAAAAGCGAAAACTTGAATTGGAACCCTTGAATTAACTATTAAAGCATTATTGCAAATAAAAAAAAAATAGAAAATAAATAGCTGGAATTCTGACCTATTTAAACATGTCTGTCTGTTCACCAGTCAAATTAATCGATTTACTAATAAAAGATATTCAAGCATCATTCCTTTCTTTTTTTTTCTTTTTGCATTGAGGACGCGTAATTAATGTCCTCTGCATAGAAGGCAACACATTATGCAAGCAGAAAGAGAAAGAAAAGATGATGATATCATTCTCACCAATTCTCTCTCTCTGTCATCTTCTATCTTGCTTTCTCTGTCTTTCAAAAGAAACAACGAAATAAACATCTGAATGACATTTTAATTCGACAGCTAGTGGTGCTCAGTGAACATTGACAATAATCTAAGCAGTTCAATCAATCACAGAATTAGAGCAAGGCCTAAATTTACTGTAAAAAAAAATGTAAAAATATATGAATGAAGTCGAAAGCAAAAATAATTCCAGTCAAATATTTCTTCCCGTTTTCTCCAATGAAAGTAAAAGAAAACATTTACCGTTGATAAAATCTTCTCATGTCTGAGAGGAATGATTAGCAAACGTACTATTAATAAACTAAAGGATTACCTGCAATTACCTGTTCAAATATCACTGTCTCAATACATTCCTATCTATCTATCTATCTATCTATCTATCTATCTATCTATCTATCTAAGTATGATCATATCTATCTATCTATCTATCTATCTATCTATCTATCTATCTATCTATCTAAGTATGATCATATCTATCTATCTATCTATCTATCTATCTAAGTATGATCATATCTATCTATCTATCTATCTATCTATCTATCTAAGTATGATCATATCTATCTATCTATCTATCTATCTAAGTATGATCATATCTATCTATCTATCTATCTATCTATCTATCTATCTATCTATCTAAGTATGATCATATCTATCTATCTATCTATCTATCTATCTATCTAAGTCTGATCATATCTATCTATCTATCTATCTATCTATCTATCTATCTAAGTATGATCATATCTATCTATCTGTCTATCTATCTATCTATCTATCTATCTATCTAAGTATGATCATATCTATCCATCTATCTATCTATCTATCTATGATCATATCTATCTATCTATCTGTCTATCTATCTATCTAAGTATGATCATTTCTATCTATCTATCTAAGTATGATCATTTCTATCTATCTATCTATCTATCTAAGTATGATCATATCTAAGTATGATCATATCTATCTATCTATCTATCTATCTAAGTATGATCATATCTATCTATCTATCTATCTATCTATCTAAGTATGATCATATCTATCTATCTATCTATCTATCTATCTATCTATCTATCTATCTATCTATGATCATATCTATCTATCTATCTATCTATCTATCTAAGTATGATCATATCTATCTATCTATCTATCTATCTATCTATCTAAATATGATCATGTCTATCTATCTATCTATCTATCTATCTATCTATCTATCTATCTATCTCAGTTCGTTCATGTGTATCTTAATTTAAAAATTGTAAAACCAATATTGTTTTTTAATTGATTGCTAATATTTCTGCATTTCTTTAAAATACTTTCAATATATTCTACTTTTTGCTTGTCTCCGTTTACTTTTGACAAATAAAAGCAAAAAAACAAAAAAACAAACAAAACAAAAACAAAACTAAAACACCAGGTAAGACTAAGGGTATTTTGATAGTCAAGTCAATATATACTGACGCGCTGTTACTACCAAAATGTGGCAGCTCATGTAAGGAACCGTTTGTTTTCATTAAATGCGTAATTGTATCATTTCTATTTTAAAAAAAGAATGTCCAATACTACAATTGCGAGTATATGAAAGCTATTTTCACTGATATCTTCAAAAAATGTCCACAATGCCTAATATGGGTATTTGTGGTAACCGGTATATTGTTAATTTTACTCATATGCAGTGGAAGCACTTCCATAAATTTAGCTGACCAGAGTCTGGCAGCTGATCTATCCTCTGATCTTGCTTATACAGCTCCTTCGGTGAAGAGATCGCTTGTACCTGAACAACCAAGCTAGTAACGTTCAATTATCGTTGATTTCTCGTCAGTTTTTCTACAGTCATGATGAAATACTGTACTCTCATTGAGACTCGTATGCTGCAATGTCTAATGTGGCGGGAGCTCACTCCAGATCGAAATTGGGACGCATTATACAAGACCTGTTGGCAAAGATGACGGAAAAAAGTCGGTTCCAGTAGCACCCCAGAAAGTAATTGAATTCTCCTGCATTATTATATCTTTGCAAGAGTCAGATAAGACTAAAAATTAAATTTCACTGCTGGTGCTACCCATCTCTCCGGTTCCAGAGTTCAAAACCGTTTACGCGAATTTATCCTCGATTGTGCTCTGAAAAGCAGGAAGATTTAACCGGTTAGGTTTATTTTCATGTTTTCTTCTTTTTTTGCACTATCTTTTGAGTAACCACATTACAGTGAGTAACATTTTTCTTATCCTAGTTTTTCTTCCGCTTTTGTTTTAATATATCCATCTGACATAAATTTACTCAAACTCGTAAGGTATCTTACGCGTAGATCTCCTCTGTTATCCTTGCCTTCAGTCTGCCCAGAGAGTGTCAAAACTTCAAAGCTCTCTTTGATCATGATGTGACCTATTTCAACTGCTCTTTGCTGATGTCATGTATGTGTCTTTTTGTTTCCATTTTTATCTAAAACTTCTTTGTTGCTGACATGTTCGACCCATGGTATTCTCAGTATGCTTCTGTAGAACCACATTTCTGTTGCTTGAAGTCTCTTCTTTCTCTATGGAGAGATTGACCAGCATTCACTGTTATATCGTACGGCTGACATTACGTAACAGTGCAGTGCACTTTTCTTTGGTTCTAACAAAATTTTCCGGTTTCCTAAAACTTTGCTTATCTTCTTTAAGACACCTTTCGCTATGCTAGTGCGCCTTTACAGTTAGATGTTGCACTTTCCGTCTTAAAATATTTCCCAGATAAACTGTTGTACTTTAATTGTTACCTCCCATTTTAATTTTCGTTTTTGGTTCATCCTTTTCTAACAAACATACATTCTGTCTTGTAGTTGATGTTTAATCCTTTATTCTCGCTTTCATTCACGACCTTCTGTAGGAATTATTTTAGTTTCAATTCTGTGTCTGCTATCAAAACTCTGTCATCTGAATATCTTATGTTGTTAAGATTGTGACCTTCAGTAATGAATCCTGGTAGGACTTCGATAGAGAAACTGTTTCTCTCAGAATCACTTACTGTATAGGTTAAACAAGTTCGGTGAGAAGACACATCCGTGTTTTACACAGCTTTCTATTGTTGTATATTTCATGAATGCATTTTCCATACGTATAGAGACAATTTACCGCCAGTATAAGTTCTGGATTATTCCAATATCCTCCCCAAATATGCAGCTTTACTTAGCAGATCCAACAATTCTTTGTGACATACGTCATCAAACGCTTTTGCCTAATCTATAAAATACGTCCTTCTGCATTTATATAGGCTCTTTCTACTGTTGTAGATTTCATTTATTTTGTCTGTAATCTTATCAATACCAAATCATCTAAGGTTGCAAGGCTCTCCACAATTTTCTCTCCTTTGTAGCTCTTAATAAATGTTACCATTTTATATTCTCTCCTAAACCATGTTCCGCCATACATTTACGTAATCTCGCAAGGCATTGTATGCGTTGTTTACCTATGTCCCTCTTGCCTTCAATCTGTCCCGTGAGTAGCAAATTTTCCATTCTTTTTTCAAATTTGTGAAAACAACAAATATGATATGATACAGCGGGATATACGGTATTTATTATATATTAGCTTAAAAGCCGCCCTGCTCAGGATTCTTGATTCGGCCTTCGGTCCAACAATGACGCTTCATGCATTGATTACATATTAAATTTTATTAAAATTTGAACAATATTTTTCAAACAATTAACAGTTTTCATCAAACAATGACATAATTAGACTATTTGGAACTTATTGCAAATCTACATGATAAAAAACATTTTCGGTTTTCCCATTCGGGGTCAGTACAAATAGCTTGTTTCCATCCCTAACCCTAGAACAGC
>OZ038480.1:117881618-117891618 GCA_964036315.1 Acanthosepion esculentum
GAAAGTCAACATTATATAAATTAAAATCTTCCAAAGAAACTACTCCCCAGTGTTCACACTGTCACAATGAACAAGGAAATAAAAAACATGATTGTGATGAAACCTGGGCTGAAATTGAAAAAGCAATTGAAAAGGTTGTCAATTTTATGGAAAGAAAGTCAGCATTCAGCTATGACAATTGCAATAATGCACGCAGAGTTAAAGTGACCTTTGTTTAAAAAATTTCAAGAACAAAAGCAAATTGGGGTGGAAAAGTTGAGAATGAAATTAGAAGAGAAAGGATCATCATGCAACAGCGAATAAAAAATCCTCGTTACATTATTTGTTTTGCATACGTGGCAGACTTAATTTAATGAATTTTCATTGACATTACATAATTTATTTCTTTTTCCTTAAAATCACTTCCGTTATATTTCCCTCGCCATTAGTTTATTTTGCTTACTATAAAACAATGAAAATAAATGTAAAACCTGATATCAGTTCTTTTATTTTAATCTAAATATAACCCTTCATATCCGGACTTTGTAACCAATTCCTTATATCCAGAAGGCTTTCTTAGTCTGGTTGTTAGGGATTCTACAGAACAACAATTTAAATATCTGGATGGTGATTTAACAGAGGACGGAAAGTGCCTTCCAAAAGCTAAGTAAATTATTAAAATTAAGAAATATTCGTTCGACTCAAAGAAATCCGTACTAAACTGGTATGGAACATCAGTTCTAGTATATGGAAATGGAAATGAATGCTGGACAATCTCCTCGCAAAGAAAGGGAAAACTTAAGCGAACAGAAATGTGGTTCTTCAGAAGGATGCTGAGAATACCATGAATTGAATATGTGAACAGTGACGAAGTTTTAGAGAAAGCTGAATCAAAATAGACATTTATTTCTGATGGTTCAGCTATATACAAAAATAGGACTAAGGGAATTATAATATAACTTAAAATATACCGCCATTTTCATCGTGTTGGCAAACTAGTATTTAAAATATTGATACACTTAAGTATATATACATATAAATATAAAAGTGGACATAGAATTCAGCACTTAGAGGCGACAGTGTGTTTCATGCTAGTGCAATCGTCAGGCGACTAGTGCTGTTATTTTTCTCGGCTATTTATATATAAGGGTCGGTGGTGCATTATGGGTAGTCTATTTTGGCGGTTACTTTTACCGGAAGTCGCTTATTTGTTTATTTATTTATGTCAAATTATTTTGCTTGTGTTTTTGTTTGTTTTTTTATTTTTTTATTTTTATCTTATATATTTATTTTTTATTTTGATCGGTGTTTTTTGTTAACGTAGTAAAAATTTGTTTATATAGCTTATTGTTAGTAGTCTATTATGGCGGCCATTTACCGGAAGTCGCTTGTTTGCTTATTTATTTGGGTCAAATTGTTTTGCTTGTTTTTATTTATTTTCATTTTTATTTTTTATCTTATATATTTGTTTATTTGTCATTGATTAAATCTATTTATTGAATTTTGGGGTGGGATGTTGTGGTTTGTTCTTACTATTATTTTGGTCGGAACAGTTTTTAATTTATCTATTTGGGTTGATTATCTTTATTTGTTTTTTCTAAACGGCTAGTTTATCGTAATCGGTTGTTAGTTTATTTATATATTTGCATGTATTTAGATCAATTTATTATACTTGTTGTTATTTATTTGTTACACAATATATTTTTGGCTTTCGATTTTTAAGTAACGTAGGATATTATCTTTTATTATTTTTTTTATTTTTTATCGTTATATAACAGTTATAACTTTCGTCCGTTCTTTTGTTTTGATTTTATTTCGTATATTCTAACAGGTGTGGTTTTATAATTTGTTTGGAGTAATTTATTTTGCTTATTTTATTGTTGTTTGTTTGTTTATATATTTATTTATTTTTCTATTTTAAGTTACGTAGTAAAAATTTGTTTTCATGTCTGCATTTTGAGATTAGCTCGGATCTTTTATTTAATAATTTATTTTGATCTGGGAAGTTAATGATAGCTATTTTTTCCTCCAAGCAAAGTTTGCAAGTTTTTGATAGGTTGTTGTAGGCTGATGATTGTTTCCTTATTTTCCAAGATATTTTTGGTGTGGTGTGTGTTTTGTTTTTTATTTCCCAGATATACTTAGAAAGCATTGTGCTGTTCGCATATTTACTATTTGTGAAAGACATTTTGTGTACATAATTTCTTTGTTTCCATGGTCCTTCGGTTATTCCTATGTATACTTTTTCTTCTTTATCTGCTGATTTTATCGTTGCTTGGTAGATTACGTTGTTTTGTAAACAATTACCGTTTAAGGGACATTCGTTTTTTATTCTGCAGTTGCACGTGGGTTTAATTTGTTCGTGTGGTTTGTTAATAATTTTCCTGTTGTGCTTTTTTATTATTTGTGCCATGTTCTCGGTGCAACTGTAGCTGATTTTTACTGTGTTTTTGTTGAATATTTTGTGTAGGGTGCTTGATTCCGGGAAGTGTTTGTGTAAAAGTTTGAAGAATATTTTTCCTGTGTTTGTTTTTACGTTTTTGCTGTACGGGGGTTGAACGATATGATATTTCTTTTCCTGTTGGTCTTTTTTGTGTTCTGTGGTGAGTATGTGAGTGTTGCTGGGAATCCGCTATCTTTTAGGGCTGTTTCGTAGTCTTTCTTAGCTTCTGGATATAAGGAATTGGTTACAAAGTTCGGATATGAAGGGTTATATTTAGATTAAAATAAAAGAACTGAAATCAGATTTAACATTTACTTTCAGTGATTTATAGTAAACAAAATAAGCTAATGGTGAGTGAAATATAACGGGAGTGATTTTAAGATTGTTTTGGGTGCCTTTTTGTATGTTTTGGTTATGTTGTTCTTTAGTAATTTATTGTGCGTAGGAGGGCTTAGTTTGTATAAATTTCTTGTTTTGTCAGCTGCAATAAATACATTTGTTGAACTCTTTATTTTAGCTATATCTTCTTTTAGCTTTTTTTGGAATGCATTTTGTTTTTTGTTGGAGCGCACCCACCTTCACAACCACAATAGACTGATCCTATTATTATAAATAGAACAGTAGTTCTAGAGACTGGGAGTAGAATAGTGTAGCAGTGTAGTGCAGTGCAGAGTGAGACTTCTGTAGTGATCAGTTACACTTCCGTTTCTCGTCCGGAAGATACCGTTGGACTTTATTACTATTACTTATTGTTACTACTAACCTACGTTCGTTCTACTACTAATCTCTCAGATGTAAATACCTCTCTGAATATACCAGTATTTTCCCCTACGACTGTGTTTGTTCGTTATTACCATATACTCACGTGGAAACACTCAACATCTCAACAGTGGCGACGAAGGATGTTTTATTGATCTCAACATTTTTTATGGAATTTTATGTTTCTAACTAGGTCAGTTAAGTCGTTCTCGATGTCGTCTAATTCTTTTTGTTGCGGGGGACATTTTTTTGTTTTGAACCCGTATTTTTCCTTGAGTGTATTATTATTATTGTGAAGATCTTGGTTTAAAAAGTGGGCTTTCCATCTCATTCTTTTTATGAAACTTTCTGTTTTTTCAAATAATTTTAGGGGAAGGGATGGGTATGTTTTTTAGTGAGTAGTCGAGGCTAAATTTTTCTATGTCCATACTGTGTTATGAATGTAGCGAAAGTGATCTACTTAAAGTGTGCTATATTTATGGGATAAAGTGCTCAATATCAGAGATAGAGCGTGTGTAAATATAAAAGTGGACATGGAAGTCAGCACTTAGAGGCGACAGTCTGTTTCATGCTAGTGCAATCGTCAGGCGACTAGTGCTGTTATTTTTCTCGGCTATTTATATATAAGGGTCAGTGGTGCATTATGGGTAGTCTATTTTGGCGGTTACTTTTACCGGAAGTCGCTTATTTGTTTATTTATTTATGTCAAATTATTTTGCTTGTTTTTTTGTTTTTTTTAAATTTATTTTTATTTTATTTTTATTTTTTATCTAAAAGTTTTATTTATTTTTTATTTTGATCGGTGTTTTTTGTTAACGTAGTAAAAATTTGTTTATATAGCTTATTGTTGGTAGTCTATTATGTCGGCCATTTCAAAACCAACCCTGCATGCAGACTCATAAACCCAGCCAAAAGCGAACTAGGTAAAATAAGTAAAACAATACTAGAAAGAATTAATTCTGAACTTAGGAAGAAGTTAGGAGAAAACCAGTGGAAAAACACAAAAGCAACCATTGACTGGTTCAACAGCATAAATAACAAACAAAATTGCCACTTCCTACAATTAGACATAAAAGAATTTTACCCATCCATAACAGAACGTACGTTAGATAAGGCCATCAACATAGCTCAGGAACAAATAATAACAAAACCAAACGAAATCGACATCATTAAGCACTCCCGTAAATCATTATTATTTCACCATGAAGAAGCATGGATAAAGAAAGATGGGATATTTGACACTACAATGGGAAGCTTTGACGGTGCAGAGACATGCGAAATCGTAGGTATTTACTTACTACACGAACTAAGCAAAATAATAGATAGAAATGACACAGGACTCTACAGGGACGACGGTCTCATAATCTTAAGAAACTGCAACAAACAAAACACAGATAAAACTAGAAAAGCAATAATTAAAATTTTCAAAAATAACGGATTCGAGATAGATATAAAAACTAACCTAAACGAAGTAGATTTTCTAGATGTTACCTTCAACCTAAGAAAAGGCACACACAAACCATACAGAAAACCGAATGATAAACCACAGTACATACACACATACACATATACTCCAACCACCCGCCTTCTATAATCAAACAGATACCAAAATCGATTAACCGCAGGCTTTCCGACAATTCTTCCGATGAATCTATATTTAACAAAGCTAAGAAAGACTACGAAACAGCCCTAAAAGATAGCGGATTCCCAGCAACACTCACATACTCACCACAGAACACAAAAAAGACCAACAGGAAAAGAAATATCATATGTTTCAACCCCCGTACAGCAAAAACGTAAAAACAAACATAGGAAAAATATTCTTCAAACTTTTACACAAACACTTCCCGGAATCAAGCACCCTACACAAAATATTCAACAAAAACACAGTAAAAATCAGCTACAGTTCCACCGAGAACATGGCACAAATAATAAAAAAGCACAACAGGAAAATTATTAACAAACCACACGAACAAATTAAACCCACGTGCAACTGCAGAATAAAAAACGAATGTCCCTTAAACGATAATTGTTTACAAAACAACGTAATCTACCAAGCAACGATAAAATCAGCAGATAATGAAGAAAAAGTATACATAGGAGTAACCGAAGGACCATGGAAACAAAGAAATTATGTACACAAAATGTCTTTCACAAATAGTAAATATGCGAACAGCACAATGCTCTCTAAGTATATCTGGGAAATAAAAAACAAAACACACACCACACCAAAAATATCTTGGAAAATAAGGAAAAAATCATCAGCCTACAACAACCTATCAAAAACTTGCAAACTTTGCTTGGAGAAAAAAATAGCTATCATTAACTTCCCAGATCAAAATAAATTATTAAATAAAAGATCCGCAAAAATGCAGACATGAAAACAAATTTTTACTACGTAACTTAAAATAGAAAAATAAATAAATATATAAACAAACAAACAACAATAAAATAAGCAAAATAAATTACTCCAAACAAATTATAAAACCACACCTGTTAGAATATACGAAATAAAATCAAAACAAAAGAACGGACGAAAGTTATAACTGTTATATAACGATAAAAAATAAAAAAAATAATAAAAGATAATATACTACGTTACTTAAAAATCGAAAGCCAAAAATATATTGTGTAAGAAATAAATAACAACAAGTATAATAAATATGATCTAAATACATGCAAATATATAAATAAACTAACAACCGATTACGATAAACTAGCCGTTTAGAAAAAACAAATAAAGAAAATCAACCCAAATAGATAAATTAAAAACTGTTCCGACCAAAATAATAGTAAGAACAAACCACAACATCCCACCCCCAAATTCAATAAATAGATCTAATCAATGACAAATAAACAAATATATAAGATAAAAAATAAAAATGAAAATAAATAAAAACAAGCAAAACAATTTGACCCAAATAAATAAGCAAACAAGCGACTTCCGGTAAATGGCCGCCATATAAGACTACCAACAATAAGCTATATAAACAAATTTTTACTACGTCAACAAAAAACACCGATCAAAATTTTAAAAAAAAAATAAATAAATATATAGGATAAAAAAACAAAAAAAAACAAACAAAAAAACAAGCAAAATAATTTGACATAAATAAATAAACAAATAAGCGACTTCCGGTAAAAGTAACCGCCAAAATAGACTACCCATAATGCACCACTGACCCTTATATATAAATAGCCGAGAAAAATAACAGCACTAGTCGCCTGACGATTGCACTAGCATGAAACAGACTGTCGCCTCTAAGTGCTGACTTCCATGTCCACTTTTATATTTACACACGCTCTATCTCTGATATTGAGCACTTTATCCCATAAATATAGCACACTTTAAGAATATATTTCTTCATATATATATATATATATATATGTGTGTGTATGTGTGTGTGTGTGTGTGTGTGTGTGTGTGTGTGTGTGTGTGTGTGTGTGTGTGTGTAGTTAGACCGTCAGAAATAAAGCTATACAGACACATCGGAAAGCGATAGTTGAATTTTTAGGGAACATAATGAGAAAAGAGGGCCTGGAAAATTTGACACTGTCAGAACACTTGTAAATGACAAAAGGAAAACAGTGCCTAAAACAACGAGCTTGTGTAAATGGATGGCAGAACAGAGATTAGGTGACATAGCAAAAACAAAAAATATTTAGATTTATTTATATATAAGAGCGACAAAGGATAGGAAATTGTAGTGTACCATTATCGCCAACGTTCTGAAGAATAAAAATGCTTTACAAATAGAAAGCATTGAATTGGAGTAAAAATGACAGTATTTGTTAAAGACTTCCGTTGTCTCCTTTCTATTATTGGGTGAAATTTTAGTAAATACAGTTCCACTGTTTTCCTGTTAACTCTCTCATCCATCTACCTTTTAAGGCACACACTACGGATGTTTCAGCTGTCACGTCCATTCAAAGATCGTACCAATGAAACCAAAACAAAGTTGTTCTTAGACTGAGGCCTTAGACTAGTTTATTTCAATTCTTATGATCGTCATATTTTAAGAATTTTATTGAAATAAAAATCATTTATATCCATTCACTCTAAGGACAAGATTATAAAAGGTACAAGATTATAAAAGATTCTAATATTAAAAACTTTAAAGACTTTAAAAAGAAGTTTAAAAAATGTTTTCTTGTTTGCCAAATTGAAATACAGTCTGTGAATTTTTACAAACACATCTATAATATAATATAAAACAAATATGAAATATAAAATTTATATATTTATGGGTCACACAGCCTGATCAGACTTTCTTAGTAAAACGAGATTGCACTGTTATGGTAACAAAACCAGTAACTGACGCTATTAAGCGAACACATTTCGTATTGTTAAAGCAGAATATTCCATTAGTAAATAAGGGAGATCAAGCTAATAATATTTTGATTTCGTTTGTTTCGTATTATCATTTTTTTGGATAATTTTATTTATATTGATTTATAAACTAGAATTATATCGAGTTATATAAAATATAAAACTAAATAGTTATTTTCAGACAAAGATTCAGGGTTATTCATGCAAAAATATAACTAAAGGAATTACAATATAATTTAAAATATACCGCCATATTTGATCGTATGGATAAAGTAGAATTTAAAATATTGATACACTGAAGTATATATATATATATATATATATATAGATATATATATATAGATATATATATAGATATATATATGTGTGTGTGTGTATCTGTGTGTGTGCGCGCATAATTTAACCGTCAGAAATAAATCTATACAGACACACACAAAAGTATATATTATATCATTGTTATTATTATTATTATTTAGTATTAATTTTATTTATTTAAGGAAATTAATGTCCACCGGGTAGATGTAATAAAGAAAAAAATAAAAATGTAATTTCAGTGTTTCAAAAAACGTACATCTATTCTATCAAATAATGTAATAAAATAGTTTAATTGCTTACATATATATATATATATATATATATATATATATATATATATATATATATGGATAGCGGCTTGGATTGAGGAATCGTCAAGTCCATTACATTCACTTACGTGCTAATACCCTTGGGAAAGGTATGAATCCTCTTCTTCTCCCTCCAGCTATAGGTAAATAGCAGGACAGACTGGGATATATAGCCTTGGATGACAACTGATCTAGGAGAAGGACAACTCTGAAGGAGAGGGACGTTTGGGGACCTTGTGGCACTTGGTGCACCATGTCTCTGTATTCGGCTCTTCAAAAAGTGTGGATGGTCCTGCACGAAAACTTCACCACTGTAATCAAATCTCATGTGCTGTTGTCGGGGTGTCGGTTTCCTAGGAACTGATCTGCTTGAGCATCATACGTCGAATTCGACGAGAGAGTCGTGTATATATATATATATATATAAGTTTTTGATTTAATTTTTCTTGTATTCTTATAATTTTCTCCTTTTCTGGACAGAAATTATGTAGAAATTCTCCAAATTTTGTGTATGCCCAAGCGATTTCGGCTATACATTTATCTCATATCAAGGATGATTTTATTTTTACTTTTAACTAAATGTATGGATTGTATTACGTATGTACCTAGAGTTATATGAGTTGATGTTATTAAGTGTTCGCCTTTTCTATTTTATTAAAAATGACTGAAGTTTTGATTGTGGGGGGGCTCCTTTCGAACCTTTTATTTTGGAACAGTTAACATCTTGATGATACCATTTTTCCCCTTCAAGTTCCATGTGCAATTAATTTTAGTTATTGCTGGTGTTGACAGTCCTCAAGTAATGTGGTTGCTGCTATTTGGTAAAGTTCTTTTTGATTCCATAGTACCAGTCAACAATATTATTTGAAGAATATACTTCGCTAATATTAAAGCTAAGTTATTATTATCTCCAATGAAAAAAAGAATTCTTACAATACAAAAAATATTTACTAACTTTAAATAACCTGCAACGTGTTGATAAGCTGTAAAAAACGAATCCATCAACTAATTAATCATAGGTAATGAAATGAAAAGTATTGCCATTTTTTATATATTTATTTGAACCTTCTTACTTCTTTAAATAATGATGTTTATTTATATTTATGATTATTAGTGCATTATTTTGTTAAAGTTCACTACAGATATTTATCGAGAGTAATTTCCTGGTTAGTTTATAGTCCTGAACTTATTTAGTCATTAAGAATCAGGTTTAATCGGAAATTCAAATAGAGAAACCATGAAATGTTCAAGGGAATTCCTAGTTCTTATAGCTTTTTTTTGTCAGCTTTATTTAGATAAGTAATTATTGGTTTGGTTTAGTTTGTTTTACGGCATATCAAACATAATAGGTTATTTAATGCCGACAATATTTATTGGTTATAATTTTTTTTTCTCCCCTAAATGTATTGCTGGTAAAAAAAATTTTCTTCAAAAATCTGTTACTGGTAATATTTTTTCTTCATAATGTATCACTGGTAATATTATTTTTAAAAATGTATAGCTGGTAATTTTTTTCAAAAATGTATAGTTTACTTTGTTTTGTTTTATGGCATTTCAACCTCAATTGGTTATTTAATGCGGACAAGATTTTTATTGCTGGTAATTAGTAATTTTTTTAAATGTATAGCTGCTTTTTGTTTCAAAAATGTATGGATGGCAATAATTTTTCTTCAAAAATTTATTGCTTGTAATAATTTTTACACTTTCATAGTGTTTTGACCCCAGTTTGGGGGTTAACTATTTACTCATAACTGTAACCTTAACAAGTGTTACAACCAGGGTCACGCGGATGTAGTTTATCGTCATACCCAGGACGGTAAGAAATTATTATTTACATATTCATTATTAACCGAGCAGAATCACCTT
>OZ038480.1:117896618-117921618 GCA_964036315.1 Acanthosepion esculentum
ACTTTCAGGGGGAAAAATTAACAGGAAATAACAGATAACAGACATCCATTAAACATGGCACGTGGAACTAGAACAGTCTACCCCATTGAGCGAAATAAAGGGTTCAGTTCGACATTCCAACCACCTGAAGAAGGCCAGATCGTACAACGGCCGAAACGTTGTAATAAATATTGCGACAAAGATGAGGACAATAGTCCGAATAATGTAAATAATGTACATAATACCTCATCTCAGAAATATAGACAGATATCATAAAATCAGTTTATGAACCCGTAACAAAGAGTTACAAAGGACAGGAAATTGTAGAGGGCCATGATCGCCTACGCACAGAAAGAAAACGGTGCATAGAGAAAGAACAAACTTTTACTAAAAAATGTTGTTAGGCGTTTGTATATTTACTCTATAGAAAGGCGGTGGACCTTTTTACCACATGAAAGAGGACGCTACCACAAATAGGTGGAGAGTCCCCGCTATAGACCCATGTATAAACACGGCAAATATTTACCTATAGATTCAAGTAAAAATACAATCATCCTTTAACTATAGACTCTATTATAAACACGATCATACTTTACCTATAAATACGATCATTCTTTACCTATCAACACGATCATCCTTTGCCTATATATACGATCATTCTGGACCTATAAACACGATCATCTTTTACCTATATATACGATCATTCTTTACCTATAAACACGATCATCCTTTATTTATAAATACGATCATTCTTTACCTATAAACACGATCATCCTTTACCTATAAATACGATCCTTCTTTACCTATAAACACGATCATCCTTTACCTATAAATACGATCATTCTTGACCTATCAACACGATCATCCTTTACCCACAAATACGATCATTCTTGACCAATAAACACGATCATTCTTTGCCTATAAACACAATCATCCTTTACCTATAAATACGATCATTCTGGACCTATAAACACGATCATCCTTTACCTATATATACGATCATTCTTTACCTATAAACACGATCATCCTTTATTTATAAATACGATCATTCTTTACCTATAAACACGATCATCCTTTACCTATAAATACGATCATTCCTTACCTATAAACACGGTCATCCTTTACCCACAAATACGACCATTCTTGACCTATAAACACGATCATTCTTTACCTATAAATACGATCATCCTTTACCTATAAATACGATAATTTATTACCTAAAAACCGAAGTATAAACGCTAAATTTTACTGCTCTGTTCAAGTATAAAAACGACCAATCGTTTCCTATATATATATATATATATATATATATATATATATATATATGTATGTATGTATGTATGTATGTATAAATCCAATAAATGTTTACTTATAGACGCAAGAATAATCGCGATCGATATTTGCCTAAGGACTCTAACAGAAACCAAAATAGATCTCGGCATTAGATAATTCAGCAAGGGCTGATATATATTGTAAAATCCATCAATCTACTAAAATATCATTTAACCTTCATTTATACGTTCAAATTAATCTCTCTATTGGTTTGATGAAATTGATTTGTCCCAATAATAATTTACCCTAGTTTTGGTGATTAAAAATTCATTGCTGAAATTGTAAACGAACGAAATGAAAAGATCACATTAACAAGACAATATTCTAATCGATTAGTTAAATCAAGTGCGTTTTTGGATCCTCTATCGAAAGTCGCAGAAAAGAAATAGTGACAAGAGGGAAAGAATCGTTATCAGTTGCGTTGAAAATTTATAAAATAAGACTCTGAAGAATTCGATAAAGAAAGAGTAAAAAGCTGCAAAGCGGTTTCACATTATCACAACGTTAGAATTTGTTCTTCCGTGTTATTTTAAGCAGAATCCAAATGATGATTCTTCTGTTAATCGATTGAAGTATGTTTCAGTTTGGAACATTCTCTCGTATAAAAAATATCAAAAGCTTTAAAACCCCCACGCTGAATCTACGTGACTGTATTCTAAGAATCTTCGTCAAAATGGCTGATAGATTTAAACATGGCCCCTGAATCCGCAAGTAGGACGAATAGGTTTAACTAAGTCTGTGTATATGTACGTGCCTTCGTGTATGCGGGTGCATTCGATTATCATTGATTAATGTTCCATTATTTTCGACTAATTAATTATTGAGTGGTGTCCTGCTTAGTGGGTGTAACCATTTACGAGTTTTTCTTCATGGTGGGAGAGGTCATTAATTCAACTCATATAAAAAGCTACGGTCCGGTCGCTGATTTCCTAGGTAGGCAAGCCGTCTTTATTAGGAAAACTCGTGTAAAGAAATCTTCCTACTCATATTTTTCTCATCTGGTCTCGACCAGAATTAACATTAGTAAATATCAATGGTATGTATTTACACTATATACATTGTTCGGACTGTTTTCCTGATCTTTATTGTCATATTCACGACGTTTCGGCCGTTACACTGGGCGGCCTTCTTCAGGTCATATAGGTTGTAATTTCGAACCAAACCCTCTTTATTTAGTGAACTGGGGTAGATTATTCTATCTCTACGTGTGATGCCTTTTCTGGGATGTCTCACATATCCAGAAAAAAACATGTATTTCTGGAAATCTGAATATTCTGATCTCCGGAATCAAAACCTGCATTGCAGCGTTGAATTCCATGTCCACACTCGCGTAAAATCAAACATCTATTAGTGATACTGAAAACTGTTCACTTAACGATTGTAAATTTTAAACAATACATACATACATACATACATACATATATACATACATATATATATATATATATATATATATATATATATATATATATATATATATATATATATATACAGAATTAATGTTGAGAAATTTATCATTGCTCACGAAACTTCGAAGTCGGCATGCTGAACCAAAACCACTCAGTTAAATAAGTTTATAGGACGAAACGACCCTCCAAGGCTTTCTGGATTCTGTTAACGTTTCTTCTAGACTCGATGAATTACATAATTATGATTATTTCAAATCTTCCTACTTATTTCTATCTCATATATATATAATAAACTTTTTGGTAATTCGTATGGTATTTCCAAGAGGATATCGATCTATTGAGAGGTCTATGTCAAAAAACAGAGTAAAAATTATGATATAATGCGAAACAAACACTTAAAACCATAGGTGATATTTTATCCCATTGAAAAGAAAAACATCATAAAATCTTCAGTTATTTAAACCAAACGAAAATAGAAATATTTACTTAAAAATTAAGAATAGTGATTTCATATTGAGAGAATGGGGGAAAGCAAGATGTTAAGTTATCATCATGTATAAAGTGGGGAAAGAAATTGTGTGTCGTCTTAATTGTATTAACACCCTTGGTGACATAATTTAACATCCGGATTGTAGACATAAATCGTTACATTAAATGGCAATTGAGAATACATTTGAAAAAAGATTTTAAGTGTAAAATCGAAATTCTCTCAGGATCCTTCTTCGGTTAAGATTTTAACATATGTATTTAACTTAGAAAAAAACTGTTATAATTTATATTACAAATAGTGGTTGGTTGAGAACATTCAAAAAATATTCAAAAAATATATTCAAAACCTAGCTAAAGATTTCAATTTAAACGTAAAAGAGATCTATTCAAAATAAAACTATATGTGTGTCTTTTCTATATATAAAAAAATCTATTTCTGTAAAGAAAAAATTAGATATATTAAGTATATAAAATAAGCACTGGTCCCAAACTATGTATAATTATCCATTACTGATTTTTTTCTTTTGCGTTTAAATGCAACGGCTAACAGTTGTGCTTTAGCGTTCATTAGAATCTGAAAAGTTATCCATTATGAATATTTTTCTTTTATGTTGGAATATCATGCTTGAGAAAAATCTGAAAAATGTTTTGCTGACTTCATTTTTTAATTTCATTTTCCAGGGAATTTCTACGCGACAATTTAACAGTCAATCAAATTATAGCAAACATCAATTTTCATCGAAACATTAAAAATACAGATACTCTCAGCTTTAAATTTATATTCTGATATTTTGTTTCTAGATGTTTAACATATTCAGCTTTTTATCGTAATTTTATCGTTTTTATTTTATTACTGTTACAATACAAAAAAGGACTTAGTGTTAAATGTAAGAACGCACAACACAACATAGTCAGTAAAAGACTCCCAAGGTGTGAGCTTCCGTATTTTTGATGCCAACATCAAACAGGTAGGATTAGTTATCTGAGTAGCGCAGTAACAGTCGACAGAAATATGACATAGAAATCAGATGACGTATAGGAATAGCGAAAGATGCCTCCAGGAAACCAAACAAAGTATTAAGAGATCAGAAAATTTTCTTTATAAGCAGAGAAAAGAATGCAGAACTACAATGTCAAAACTAATGATGAACAATTTCCTCACAGAAAATGAAGAAACCTAAGACGACAGAAATGTGGCTCGATCGACTAAGGATACGAATATCATAGAGTAACGCCGAAGATTTAAGAAAAACAGAAATATCATAGTAATGTATACTTACAATCAGAATGAGACACCGGAAATTTCTGGGACATATAATGAGGGAAAATGTATGAGCGAAAGAGAGAGAGAGAGAGAGAGAGAGAGAGAGAGAGAGCCATCTTCTAACTGCATTTTGGGTTTTGTGTGTGTTTTCTATGGTTGGCCGTTATTTTGTTAGTAGTTATTTGTTCATATCGTGATTACTCATTTCTGGATGGATAGTGTTTGGGATTGGTATGGACTAGGTGTTAGATATGCTGGTTTGTGTTTGTGATGGGGCTGCGTTTTGTGTGGTATTTATCACTTTCTTTGTTTATATTAGGTTGGTGCAAAAATAATGTCGTTTTTTGACGTTCAACTTCATGTGAGAAAACGACATTATTTTTGCACCAACCTAATATTAGTATTTAGGTAGAAAAGTTGATGCTTATTTAAATGTCTGCATTTCCCATTATCTCATTCCTCTTGTTCAATAAGTTGTTTTGATCCTTGAAGGTGATGATTCTTAATTTTTCCTCCAGGCACAATTTACAGTTTTTTCTGTTGCTACTGTGTAGTTGTTTAGTTACATTATCCGTGTATGTGCATACATGAGTGCACATACACGGGGGGCGTATATAAATACCCACCCGCACAAAAATATATGCACACACAAAAATTCAACTATAACCTTTTTGTGGCGTTGTTAAAATCAGAAGTCAAGACGCAAGAGAGGAATTGAGTTAAACAAATATATTGACAGAAACAGTAATACAAACATATAAAAACGAGTGTTACAGCAAGAATGTTCGATCCGACTGTTAGAGCTGACTGCTGGAACCTTCTCTCTTCAAAAGGCAGTACCTGCTCATTTTTATAGCTGAGAGAGTTCATGCGTGCGTGGGTAAATTACCATAACATCCCCCTCCTAAGTATTATCTCCACAGGTGTCTCAATAGATTTTTTCTTTGGGTTAACGACGATTAAGTCCGTCACTTTCTTTTTCATCTTTAAACGGCATTGCTCCGGGGCCGCTTGAGGTATTGACATGTCAAAAGTATTGTAAATGACACCCATGACTTCTTTTTCTTCAGGAGGACTGCTGTCCGCATCGTCCGACAGGAGTTTCAAATGTCCCTTGTGAGTAAACTGGGAACCTTTAATTATGTAGATCATATTTCCTACACTTTCCTTAATTGTAACTATTTCTCAGAAAGATTTATTATCCCGAAACATCCGGGAAAAAAAAACTTTCTCTCCGGGTTGGTAGTGTTTTTGTGATACAGTGTTTGTTCGTCCGGGTTTTGTTTGTTTGGGGAGTGGCTTGTCGAACACAGACCTATTTTACGCGCAAACATACCCGCAGCTGGGGGTAATGATGACGGTGTGTTGTCGTTGGGTGTAATTCTATACACCTGAAGGAACTATTGTAGGGCTTTCTCTGCGGGTGTGTCTCTAACTTTCTTCAGGGCTCTTTTCAGCGTATCAACAAAGCACTCAGCCTGTCCGTTGGACCTTGGGTGATACGGGGTCATCGTGATAAGATTGACCTGAAAGGTCTCACAACAATCCTTAAAGTCACTGGATGAAAATTGTATCCCTTGTCGGATACTAGAAAATTGACTAATCCCAAATTGTAACTTCTGTAGTCGGTTTTCTACAGCTAAGGACATCGGGACATTTTGAAAAACTATCTACTACTATGAGATAGTAGAATCCGTCTAGCTGGCCTGCAAGTTTACATGTATTCGGGACCATGGTCGTTTTAGGCCAAGGACTCTATTTGATTGGGGGTTCCTTAGCTGCCAAAGTACAGACTTTACAAGATTTTAAGATGTGTCCAATATCCTTATTTATGTTCGGCCAGTACACATAACTGCGCATAAGGCTTTTTATCCTTGTAATCCCTGCGTGGCCGGCATGGAAATCTTTCAGAATTCTCGTTGTAGCGTTGTGGGAATGACGACTCGCTCACTATATAGCAGTACTTCGTCGCATAGGGAGAAAATACCTGAAGTCATTTGGTCTTTTTCCCGAATTTTGGTTTTGGTTTGTTTCTCGTTTGGTCTGGTCGAGAGTTACAGAGAGTTTTTATTTAGGATTTGTACTTGCACGTATTTCCTAATATTTAACCTATCTGATTCATCCGATTTTGCGTTATTTTTGCGCAGCTATTACCCTTTTTCGCGCTCGGCAATTTGAGCTCTTGTGCCCTATACAGTTACAAGTTAGGCGCTCCTTATTCCGGTAAGGGCAATCCTTATACCAATGTAATGACCCACAACCGGAACACGGGTTAGGAGGCAAGTTGCCTTGTTCCTTTTTGGACTGGTTTGATTTAGTGGAAGAACTAGATTGTTTTTTCTTTCGGCGTAACTTACTTATGTGTGGTATACCAGATTCCTCGTTAGTTTTTCGAATCTTAGTGTACGCTTACGAATCTCTAAACAGTCTTCCGCTATTTGTTGGAGAGTAAGGTTTGGCTCGTTTTCCAATTTGTTCAGAACTGTACGTCTAATTTTAGCGTCTTTAGATGAAACGAGTCCCTGAACAAATATTAAACACTTGAAATTATTCGAACTCAATTCTGACAATTTAAAATAGACGCAATGCTTGTTCACGACTGACGCGAATGTAGTTTAATGTTCACTATCCTTTCAGGTTAAATTCATACACTTCCATCTCTTATGAAAAAGTGAAGTTTTAGAACTAAAATGTTCTGTAAGCAGTTTAACCGCTTCGGTAAATGTCAGTTCGCTTGTTTTACGGAGTAAAATATAGTTCACAAATTTGTTGTGCTCCTAGTTTTTGAAGTAGTAGGCGAACTTTCTTAGAGTTTGCCCAATTCACGCAATCTGTGGCGTATAAATCCTCGTACCTTCTAAAATAGGAAGCGAAAGTTATATCTTCGTCCGGAGAATAAGCAAAATTGTGTATTGCGCGCTAGATCGTGTTTTGTGAGAACGCATTATCGTTTTCACTAATTTTCCCCCTGTTCAAGCAAGTTTCTTTGCTCTTGTTGAGTTTTAAGTAGAATTTCTTCAAGTTTTTGTTGTCTGCTTTTCGTTTGTTTTTGTAATGCGAGACTTTCTTCTTCAATTCGATGTCGAAGCTCAAGCCTTTCCTTTTCAGTTTGCTTTTGCATTTCAAGCCGTTCATTTTCAGTTTGTTTTTGAATTTCAATTCGTTCTTTTTGCAAATCCAACTGAAGTTATTCCATTCTTTTTTGCTGTTCAAGTTGGAATTTAAGAAAATTGAGCATGACGGTGTTGAACTCGTTCCCGTTTGACTGTGTCTTTTTTAGGAGTAAACCGAAATAGAATTTAATTGAGGAGAAAAAATCACGAAATTACTTTAATTTCTTACTCACTTGGGGAATCACGAGTGTTTTGGGTTTTTTTCTAAGAGACATGAATTCTCAGAAAGTTCAGTGCAAGTTAATTATACTTTTATCCGTTCGGTTTCCTTTTCTGGATTGCCAAGTGTTTATGGGTAGAACCAATATTGATCATTTCCAGGTAGTCCTTTTAGGGTCCTCTCGTTGTTGTGGCCTTGTTAGGGCCAGAAATAGATACACAAGATTGCAATTAAGTCAAACAAATATATTAACAGAAACAGTAATACAGACATATACAAACGAGTGTTACAGCAAGAATGTTCGGTCAGAGATGATTGCTGGAACGTTCCTTCTCAAAAAGCAGTACCTGCTCTTATTTATAGTTGGAAGAGTCCATGCGTACGTGGGTAAATTACCATAAAAACCCTAAATTAAAATAGTTAAAACAAACTAAAGTTAAGGATCATACGAAACATAAACCAATTAAAAAATACAAATTAACAATTAACTGGTTTAACAACATCACTAATAAAAAAAATGTCCTTTCATGCAACTAAACACAAGTATCAAACACTAAGTAAAGTTATAAAACAAAAACCTCACCATAAAGAGAACAAAATCCCTAGCTATATTAATATCGGTTCTAACCACCTCAATGCAGTCCTAAGACAAATACCCACTACCGATTGCCCCAGGACTAGTAAACTATCGTCCAATGAAAAAAAAAATTTAATAAGAATAAAGAACTATACGAAAAGGCCCTCCAAAAAAGTGGTTTAAAAAGTAAGCTGTCTCACACGACCACTATTAGTAATACCGATACACGAAAAGTAGAATGTAGATGTAAAAATAGGTAAAGGAAAATCACTTGGTTCACCCTCCCCCACTTCTGCAAACTGTCAAGTATCAACATCAGACAGTACTTCCTAAATTTAATTACTAAACACTAAACGACTAGTGATGGAATACTTAGACTGCACTTATAATAGTGTCCAACGCATTTATGCGGATTGGGACATACCCATTAGTGTTCCTAGGTACGGTATATAGCAGTTTTCAACTCTTACCACTAACTACTATTAATACTTGCTAAATCAGCACAATGCACTGTTCCTCCTCTGCGTTATTTTCTGTTTACCTTCTGACGCACTTATATAAGAACAGGAAACCATTGCTTTTTGTGTTAGATTAGATATGAGACTTCAAGGAAAAAATTCTGCCTAAAAAAAGAAGGTATTCACCCTTACTTCGCTTTCTGATGCTTGCTAAATTTAGGGAATTTGGGGGCTGTGGATTTTCCAGCAAAAACGAAGTACACGTGTATAGTAAAAAAAGCAAATGTTCATTTTTAAGGAAAACACACGCTCTTCCTAAATTTGCATCGGATTAAAATAAGGTAAGTAAATATGAGCAAGTAAATTAATCGAATTCCAATGAACAATGCTATTTGAACGGGACGTCGATCTTAGATTATTGATCAGAACAGGCTCAAGAGGACACTTAATGGAAATCGTGACCTTTTCTGAGTGAAAACTAAAAATAGATCCTAAACATCCGCCAGCCCGGTGATATCCGTAAGAAAAACGTCTGCACAAGAGAAGGTCAGTTTAAGCACTAGGCAGGTTTCAAAATTTGGAGACACTCCCGTCTTATATTAATTCCAGACACGATGGTTGCAGTGTTTATGTCAGTATTTTCGATGTTTAAATATTTCTTTTTCTTTTTTTCTTTTTTTGAAATTTGATATAATCAATTTTTAAACGTCATTTTTGGGTTTCTTTCGAATTTACAAATTGGATTCAAATGGGACTTACCTTCGTTGACAGATGATTGTAATAATATTTCAATATCTTCACATCATTATAGCTCATCAGTTTCATTTCCCCTGTCTCAGCCTTTACAATACATATAATTTTTACTAAATGATAGATCGATAAGCCTTCACCTCCATTCCCAACAGCTTGGAAACACTACCCTGTCATTGTGACGGGTAGGAAACCAGCTTGTGGCTTCACTCTTGTCTTCCGCCTTCTTTTTGTCAGCGAATGTGGCCTCTGGAACTTTTTGTTCAACCATCCCTCTATAGAGCACTCAAATTCATATTTCCGTGGGATATCGGGGGTCTCGCGATTGAGGCTCATATGAATAAGGAAATGGGCCATGGATCGATGGGCGAGGCCGTCAGTATCCTCACCTCGACAATGTTTAAGGCAGGTGGCCAACTCTATTCGATCTAACAATGTCTCTCTTTTTAGCCAGTTTGAATGTCCAGAGGCTGAGGTCGGAGTCTCGAAGGGCGAGACTTGTCGATAAGTTCAGGAATGAATTTTCCCGGGAAGTAGTTTAGGGGCAGCTCGGCTTCAGTGTTGGGTACAAGCTACATTGACCAAATCTTAGTTAGGCGAGTCAATTTAGGGCTCTTAGGCTGTCCAAGTCATCCTACTATAGTTTATTCGGACCATAGTCTTGTCCGGGTTCGTTTAAACTTAGATAAGCCTAGAATTAGAACGGCTGGTTATTGGAAATTCAACACATCGTTGTTCGATCATAAGGATTTTCAGGGCCAGTTTTTACTTACTCTAATGCGGGAATTGACGGGCTCTGTGGTTGGGAATAAGTGGTGGGATCACCTTAAGGCTACTATTAGGTCGTTTGCGGCTGATTATAGTAAGCGACTCAACCAAGATAGACTAGCAGAGCAAACGGCACAAGAAGCTAGAGTAGAAAGGGCTATAAAATCGGGAGATAGTGGGGAAATAGCCGTAGCTAGCGCAAAGTTGGCCTCCTTGCTTATCAAGAAGCATCAAGCTCTGGTAGTTAGGGCTAGATTAAAAAGGATATCTTCCGATGCAACAAATATGTCTACAGAATTGTGAGCTGAAGAAGTTCGGAGTATCGCGAATCGATATACCGCTAGCGTCACATTGCCGAATGGGCGTACCGTGACTACAAACGATTGCATATGCGAGGCTTTCCGAGCTCACTTTCAGGATCTGTTTACTACGGGGCTAGGCCTCAGT
The DNA here is from genome assembly GCA_964036315.1 of Acanthosepion esculentum. Classification (NCBI taxonomy): domain Eukaryota; kingdom Metazoa; phylum Mollusca; class Cephalopoda; order Sepiida; family Sepiidae; genus Acanthosepion; species Acanthosepion esculentum. The sequence goes on from OZ038480.1 coordinate 117,907,425, forward strand.
TCGACTCAGTTCGACATCTATTTGTCTGACTTTCCTCGCCTCGAGGCGACTAATGCGACTGGGTGCGAGGGTCCGATAACAGAGGAAGAAAATCTGGGACGTGTTGAAGCACGTCGGTCGAGACAAGACTCCAGGTATCGATGGAATTCCCTATGAAGTGTACTTGAGGCAGTCGCACGTGTTTGTCCCTCTGCTGGCACTGATATTTAACCATCATATGGATGAAGAACGGGAATATTCCCGAACGCTTCACCAGAGGTGTGATGAAGTTGCTTCGCAAGGTTAAACAAGGAAGGGATGGGATTAATAGTTTCCAGCCCATAACTATGTTAAATACAGAGTTAAAGATTTTGGCAAAGGTCTTAGCTAACCGTTTGCAGGATTTCCTACCTAGTCTGATTGGCCCCGAGCAGACATGTGCTGTGAATGGTAGGACTATTCAGGACAATCCTTCATTTGGTGCGCTTGATCGTAGAACAAGTCGACAGTCACGCCGCGCTGATCAATTTGGATCAGTCCAAGGCGTTTGATAGGGTTGACCATCGATTTCTCGAGGCTGTCCTCGAGTCGGCAGGCTTTGGGTCGTACTTTCTATTCTGGATTCGTCTCTTGTATCGTTCCCCCGGTGCGATGGTGGGAGTGAATGGGTTGAACTCGAAACCTTTCACTTTGTCCAGATCCATTCTTCAAGGTTGCCCGCTTTCGCCGATGCTGTACATTCTTGCGTTGGAGCCCTTCTTGCGCAAGTTAAAGGCGAATCCAGTCCTACAAGGAATTACACTCTCTGGTTGGAACACGTCGGCCAGGTATTCCGCCTATGCCAATGACGTCAGCGCTTTTGTGAAAAGAAATGCCGAGATTGATGAAATTGGCAAGGAAATCAGCAGGTATGAAAAGGTGACAGGAGCCAAAATCAACCGCGACTATTGGCTTGCGGTCCGGTGCCTGGAAGGGTGTTTCTCTTCCAGGATACTTCAATTGGACGGACGGGCCTCTCAAGATACTCGGCGTCTGGTTTGGCCCCGACCTCCAGTTGGAGAAGAATTGGTTGGAGGTCCGAGAAAATGTCGAGGCTGCAGCTAGTCTGTGGGCTCGGAGGAGGCTTTCCGTAAAGAGAAGGGCGGAAGTTTGTACCTGCACATCTACCCCATCCTTCTTTACCGACTCTCAGTACTTCCTCTGCCGTCCGCCGAACTAATTTTATTAGTGCGAGTCCTGTGTAACTTCTTGTGGGGTGGAAGGTCTCCTGCAGTGCGTCGGTCGGTCTGTTGCTTCCACCCGTCTGAGGGCGGTCTAGGGATGCCCGACGTTGAGATTCGTCAAATGACGTTGCGGCTCAATTTCCTGGATCGAATGCGTCAGCAAGATAAGGGTGACGGCCTCTTCTGGAAGGAATACGCTAAGAAAGCATTTCCGTCTTTGAGAAGTGTGCATGAAGGCGAGGAGAAGGCCCGCCGTACTCCTCGGGCCGAGTGCTCCTTCTATCGCGAGTGTCGACGCGCTCTGAAAGACCTCACACGGATTAAAGAAGGCCTCTCCGACACGCGACTGTTGTCTCCTAAGGCATTATATCGGGTGTTAGTGCGGGGTGGGGGCGTTCGAGATACTCTAAGAGATGAGCTAGGTTTGACGAAGAAGGAGTTTAGCTCTCTGTGGCCTTGGGCGTCCGGGTGGAGGTGTCTCAATAACGATGAGGCATCACTCACCTGGCTGGTGTTGCGGAAGGTCCTCTGGGTCAGCAAAAAGCTCTGTGCAGCGGGCTTGGCAGTTACGCCAAACTGCGTGTGTTGCGGTGGGGCGGTTGAGTCGTTGGGGCACATCTTCGACTGTAGCGTGGTACGACCGTTGTGCAAACTGATTGAAGGTTACATGGTCCGCGTCCTAAGCGGAAAATCCTTTTTCCTCGAAGCCAGGTCCGTATGTAGCAATGTTGTGCCGCAGCTGAAGAATGAATACTATGTGTTCTTGTGTTTACTTGGCAGTACTTACGCGAGTCGTGATTTGGACGACGCGACAGAAGGAATTTCATGGAGGTGAGAAGTTTTCCTCTTCTCAACTGGTTTTGTTTTTTAATCACCATCTTATAATCAAGATTAGAGCGGAAAGGTGGCGGCTCTCTTCATCAAAATTTGGCGAAAGGTGATTGAATGCTTCGCGTTTGGTTCGCTTGAGAGGGGCTAATTTAGAGTGGCATCTGGAGTTGATATAGGCTTAAGGATATTGGTCGCCTGACTTAAAACATTTGTCAGTTAGGGATAAGTTAGAGTAATTAGTTTTGTTTTTGTTCAAGTTGATCGATTTAACTTATCTAGGGTATGGATGGTCATTGGCCCCTTTATATTTGTCCCCCAGTTTTTGGTTCATTTCCACCTCCCCCCCCATTTACATGGACAGCGCTTGCAGTTCTCTTGTTAAACTGTTGGATGCCTTTTGTTTTCGAATTTTGATTTCGTTATTTGTTAGCATGTTTATATATGTGAATGCTAGAGTGAATAATTGTAGAACGGATGCATGGAAATTATTCTATTAATCCCGCAGTATTTTTCGTCCAGTTAACTGTTATCTCTGCCATGATTAGACTGTTGGGGGCGTGTTACTAACACTAGTTTTGTTTAGTTGTGTAAATATTTTATATCACGAACATTGGGGATTTATTGTTTGAAAACCTGTATATATGGGGTTTAGGTAGAATTTCCTTGAGTGGATGTGGTATTGTGGTGTATGTGTATGGCAGTGTTGTGTGGATGAGATGTTTTGGTGAAAGGAGCAATGTTTGGACGATTGGGTCAGTAAATGAGGCCAGCTAAGTTAGAAGTAGACAGTTGAAGACCAGCCTCAACCCGATTCCAATTTTACCCACGTGGCACATCTGTACATTTTTACAATGAATATCTCTGCAGTTGGAGATTCGTCTTCAGCTGTGCTGGCCAAACTCTCTGCCTCCGGGCAGAGAGGATCCCCAGACGAGGCTCTGTCGAAGGGCAGAGTCTCGTCTCGGGAAACAGCTACGCGACCTCGTTTTATAAGTGTTGAAACTTGGCGTATGGTTCGTTCTACTTCGTCGCCATTGTTGAAACTTGACTATTGCAAACACAAAATGTAGTTAGAATAAAATGTATTGAAACAAGAAAGTGTACACAATATTTACATATAGTCTTTTGTATATTTCTGGGAAGACCGTTCCTGGAGAATGAGTTGACTAAGTCGCAGTCGGGCAGAGTCTCTAGTTGGATCTCTGTATTCGCCCCCCTGTCTTCCGGTACCAACCATATTTATATCGTCGGTACTCCACTATGCAAATTAGGTGAATCCTACCACAACAATAAGGGAAATTTTTGTCCAAGCCTACGGACTCGAATACCTTACATTAAATTCGGACTTGAGCCACATCTGAATGCGTGGTGAAGTTGGTGGATATTCTGCAGTTTGAGATTCATTGTAGAATTCACTTGTCTCACTTCTAACAGTTTACTATTTCTTCTACGCGCCGCTGTCGAATCTTATATATGTTGTTCTTATCTTAAGTATTATCGTTCATTACTAACCTTCATGTGAGTATTCTATTCAGAAACCTTCCCTAGGTTATAAAATTTATTAAACCGAGGAATAAATAATTTAGTCTCCCACCGCAGATTGCTTTAGCCTCGTAGACAGCTTCGTTTATATATATATATATATATATATATATATATATATATATATATATATACTGGGTGTAACAACAAAATTGGCCAAATCGTGTAATAGCATGATTAATTTATTTTTTAATATCTAAAAAACATTAAACTAATTTAGTTTTTTTTCCAGGTTTTCAGATACGTCGTTTAGCGATCTTGACACAATTTGAGTTATTGAGATAGAAATAGAAAAGTTTAAAATTGTTTTGTGTCACCCCCAACTATGTCTTCCCAACTGATCAATGGTGAGAGGAAAAAGATCATTCAGGCCTTCAGTATTAGTACCAACATTCATATTCTGGCTTCCATTTTAAACGTCCATTCAAGAGCCATCAAGAGAACGGCGAATAAGTTTTAAAAGAGGGCAATAGAGAGGAAAACTGGATCAGGAGGTCACAACAGCAAGAGGGATCATCATTTCAACTTAAATCCAAATATATTCTTATTGTTCAAAGTAGAGCCCAATAGTGTTATAAAAACCGCGGAGAATTTCAGTAAGATGTCTTTAATTATTTCTAAGATACAACGGTTCAAAGCTTAATCTAACAATTGGACAATTTTGCTGTTATACGATTTGGACAAACTTTTGCTCTTACACCCGGTATATATATAAGAATTATGTTTTTAGATTTTCTGAAGCTTGTGTTTTGATACATGTATCTTGTACTGGATATATCTTTGGGATTTTTACCAAATGCTTGAATCCTAGATTTATATAATCTATTGTTGTAACAAGCACTTAATAATAAATGATATTTAAAAATAAGGCTAAACCAAGTAAATACATGCTTATGCTTATAATTTAAGATAATCTGCTGCACAATAATCTGTTATGACTAAATTTAAGCTGTGTGAAATATTTACTTATTATGTTATGGTCTACTGCTTAGGCTTATATAAATGCTATTTTTGAGATATATTGTAACCTGAGTGAAAAATTTGCCCAGTCGGCGGAGTTTAGAACTTGCTTCCGATAGATTCGCTATAAAAAAGACTACCTTCCAGGTAGATACTTGTAAACATGGGTTAAACTCAACCAATTTCTGTCATTTTGGTGATATTGTGTAACAGACAAGGGTTTACCTTTTTTTCACTTTAGTGTGAAATCGGACATAAGTTTTCTTTTTTATTTTATTTTAATGCAAATCAGACCTTACTAGTATTGCATTTAGCGTAAAAATACCCTATCATATTCCTCTGGTTTAAAACGAACCTATATGTACCTGTAATTCTAGTTTAAACCGGATCTAGGTCTATGTTTTCTACTATTGTATAAACCCGGACCTATGATATTTGTTTTACTTAATGTAAACTCGACGTGCGTTTATCGTTCATTTAATCCAGTATAAAACGGGCCTATATCTAGCTTTTTGATATTGTAAAACCCGAACTAATGCCGACTTCTCTATTGATTCACTGTCATGGTTGTCCTATGTGACTTATATTCGTCATTAAATAACCCGACAGGTGTTGATATGGCGTGAATTCGATCAACATAGCCTAAACCAAACAGAATGCCGACGTATGATCTAATGGTTTTAATAAAATCAGCCAACAACTTGTTTTGACACTAACATTAGGAGAAGAATTCAGATTATAGCAAATAATATGGCTTTCTGATTTGTTGATGTTAAGCTTGTATACTAATTGATGCATTCCAGTAAGGATCGCAATTAATCGGTAACTAACTGAGCAATTTGACGACTACCTGGCGATAACAATACAATAGGCACATAGATCTTTATTGCTGATGTTTACGAAGATACAATTACTCATCGACGAATCAGCCTTCCTTTTGTGCCGTTCCTTGTTTTAAATAAATCAATCTTTATTGCTGTTAGAATATATAAAAGTGTGATTCAACTGACGTGTGTCCTTCACTTAAATGGTTTAAGTTTTCCGCGCGTCAGTAGATTGATCTTTTCCCTAGCCAAAGACAGTTTAATTCAGAAGCTCGGCTTCAGTTTAACGGCATATCAAATCCTTATGGATCATTTAATGCCAAAATTTTATTTTCTTGGGTGCTTTGTTAATTTATTTTTCAAAATTATATTGCTGTGAATTAATATATTCCTTTTCCAATAACTTATTGCTGGTAATTTTCTTTTTTTTTACTATAAAATGTATTGCTGGTATTAGTTTGGTTTGGTTTGGTTTGTTTTACGGCATATCAACCTCAATGGATTATTTAATGCCGACATAAATTTTTATTGCTGGTATATTTTTCTCCAAAAATCTATTTCAGGGAATATTTTTACTTGAAGAAATCTATAGCTGGTCATATTTTTTCCAAAGGATGTATAGCTGTTTGTATTGCTGGTATTTTTTAAAAGTATTGCTGATAATAATTTTTCCTTCAAAAATTATTGCTGATAATACTTTTTTATTACAAATTATTTCTGGTATTAAAATCTATTTTTACACAAGTTTGGGTGTTAACTATTTGCCCATAGCTGGGACCCTAACAGGTGCTTCCACCCGGGGTCAGTGTGGACGTAGGAGCACCAGCAATTAAGAGGTGGCTCCACGCTCCTCAGAACCTCCTGATCAGAGCCCTTGCTGCTGGACGTAGTTTATTGTCTTACCCAGGACGCGGATGTAGTTTACCGTCATATCCAGGACGGTTGCTGGTATTACCAGAAAATGTATTTATATACTTTCATAATGTTTTGACTCAAGTTTGGGCGCCCACTATAGCTGGGACCTTAACAGGTGCTAAAACACCGGATCAGGGTGGATCTGGGAACAACAGCAAGTAAGGTGGTTCCACACTCCTCAAACCCCCCCAATCAGAGGCCTTTGTGCTGGATGTAGTTTATTGTCCTACCGATGATGAAAGAAACACAGGATGAACTTCATTCATAATTCACACGTTACAAAACCAAAGAGCCAATATTTGAACCTGGTTCCCAACACAGCCAACCGGTTTGTGTCTATAGAAGTCCGACTTCCACCTTTATCCACCAACGCCATTTATCCCGGATTTTGAAAGACTAGCAAGGGAACTTTGTCATGTTTTTAGTTATCAACTAGGCGAAATGTTAGCAATCGATTCCTTATATTGGCCAGTCTCATCTTTCATTAAAACAGAAAAAAAAATCTACGCATTACCCAATACTGACTGCCTGATCGAAAGATTATTTTATCGAAGGAGAAATTGATTTGTGCTTTGAAGATGTCTTCTGATATTTGACATATAAGCGTTGAACATTTCACTCGCACAACTGTGACCGTGCATCGTCAGTAAGATTTTAAAAGCAAAGATTTATCGTAACCTGGTTTCTCCGCCAGATAATTTGCCTCTCTATTTTATTTTATCTTATTTCATTATCACTTTTACACCTTCTCATTTGAGGAAACTAGATCAAATACGTATATTTGTGTTCTTAAAAGGCTTAAGTATTTTTCTTCTAAGACAAAAAATTACATTCAGATATTATATATATATATATATATATATATATATATATATATATATATATATATATATATTCAAACATAAATTGTTAAATACAACAGACAACGAATGTCCATTATGTTTGATCATGAGCCGTTCTAAGCTTCGTATAGTTGCTTTTATATCGGGAGAAAATAAAGATAGAAGCTGTCGATAATGTAGATATTTTTTATTATGCTGTTCCTTGATCTAGGCATTCGGCTCACATGAGCCATCTTCAGAGTGGTTATATGGACATTTAAACAGATATTTACCATCAATGATGATATTCTGTCATGTTAACATAGAAGATTGCTATCCAACGATAACGGTCGCGGAATAAGAGTCACAGGTCATAAATTTGTGATGCGGGTCTATGATGTCGTACCACGTGAGAGAAAGAAAAATTACAAAAACTACAGAACCATATGTTTAGATGCAATGTAATGTGTTGTGACTAGTTTGAAATTAATTTTTTTTCTTTGTTTTAATGTAGATGGATTCGAATATCTGAAGGTTATTTTACTGCGTGTAAGTGTTAGTATTGTTGTGTTATCAACTAATGTCTGTCTAATAATATGTACATGGCTATATTTTCCTAAGAACTGTTATTTAATAGAACTAAGATCCGAAATGTGACAGGTAAGTCTATGGGAGAGCGTGGTTGTAGTTAAATCAATATATGTAGTCGTTTTATTATCAGTTTCAGAGATACAATCTCTGAATGGGTATGTGAATTGATACACTACTTTTTTTTTTGTAAAGGATTTGTTTGTGTGGTTGTAGGGTTATTAGAGACTATTAGGTCAATTGTTTTAATTTATTTTATAATATATGATGAGCTTAACTTTATTATTATTAATAGGTTTAACATTTCTACTTATTATGTGTTGTGAGACCGATACTTCCCTACATCATGGACTCTCCCAGTACTATATTATTATGTGAATCATGGGAGTAGCACCAGAAATGCGCAGCCGCGTGTTCTGCTGTCGAACTCTCTGTTTGGCAGAGAGGAACTCGGACGAGGCTTTGCCGCAGGGGAAAGTTTCGTCCGGGGAAGTAGACAGTCCCTAAACTCGTGTATACGGGTTGTAAATGGGCATATTTTTGGCCGAGCCTACGGGCTCGGTAAGCCCACGTTAAACCGGCCTTGTGCCACATTCGACCCGTGTGGGGGGTTGTTAAATATACCAGTAATGCGCAGCCGCGTACGATACCAATATCGTACACCACTGGATAGTAAGCTCTGCTTACACTATTCTTTGTAACTCTTCTGTTTAATATATCTTTCTTACCTCTAACCCGTGTTCCGTGTTTTCCTTCCGTGGCCCCTACTTCGGGACCGCATCAATATGTTTCTGAACGTTGTTTCTTCATGTTTGTAATTATTATGCATTTGTTTACAATTGTATAAGTTAAATGTATTATGTTTATTTTGACGTACACTTTTATGCTTACAATTATTATTAATATTATCAATTTTATTTGAGGTATTATGCAGGTTATTGAGATACATAATAATTTGTTGATCAATGACGGAAATAGGGAAACCATTATTAACAAGTGTTTGTTTAATCTTACGTAATTCTTTATAGAATATGGATTTGGAAGAAGATATCATTTGCGTGCGTTAGATTAAGTTTTTTATAATGGCTAATTTATATCGTTGGGGGCGCATTCACTATTATAATTATGAAGAGAAGCGTTAATGGTAGTGGGTTTTCTATATAGAGAAGCACTATGACTATAAAATTCCTTTTTAATTTGATTAATGCTTTTAGCTGAAACTAAAATATCATCTATGCCTCTTACATGTATAGCGTGTTCATTAGTGTCATTAATTATCTTCTTTGTGCCATATAATAATTAGAAAAAGGGGGACCTAATATATATATATATATATGTATATATATATATATATATATATATATATAAAAGTGAACATAGAAGTCAACACTTAGAAGCGACAGTCTGTTTCATACTAGATGCAATCGCCACCAGGTGGCCTGACAATTGCATCTAACATGAAACAGACTGTCGCCTCTAAGTGTTGACTTCTATGTTCACTTTTATATTTACACACGCTCTATCTCTGATATTGAGCACTTTATCCCATAAATATAGCACACTTTAAGACTATATTTCTTCATATATATATATATATATATATATATATATGTGTGTGTGTGTGTGTGTATGTGTGTGTGTATATATGTGTGTGTATTTATATATATATGTGTGTGTGTATATATATATATATATATATATATATATATACATATATATATATTTATATATATATGAAAAAGTATATATATATATATATATATATATATATATATATATATGGGTGTAAATAAAGACAAAAATTAAAACTTATCTGAATAACGCGTTTCGACCACTGGAGGACTTTATCAAGTCAAAAGCGTTTGGCATGATAAAGTCCCTTAGAGGATGAAAGGCGTCATTGAGTTAAGTTTTCTTTTTGTCTTTATTCATATTGTGCTTTTACAGGTATACACTATGTGAAATTTTAACACATATATATCTGTGTGTATGTAAAAAGGTAAAGAGATTGGGACAGTGTGAAGGAAAGTCTGAAGCAGAGAAGTTGTGTGAACATAGAGAACAACACAACATTATGATATTTAATTTAAAACATCGAGCCTTCATCGAAATGTATGTGTCTCTACTTTGCGTCGGGTACCTATATAGGTCAATGGAAGCCTATGGCAAATTGGGAAAAAGGAAATGTGACAAAGCTCATTTTCACATTCAGACAAGTAAACAAATTCCTACTACGCTACTTATAATCGCATTATGACTCAAAAAGCATAACATTTATATCGTTGCAATACATTTTATTTCAAATATCAAAGATTTAGATGCGAAAAAAAAACCTGAAAAAATAAAATGAATCGAGAAATAAAATATACAGATTTGATCTCATGATTATAAAAAATATCCAAAGCATTAATCGTAACGAAAGAACTTGAATAAGTCGATTCCCTGTGCGTCTTCTTTACATGGGTTCGAACTATAGATATGGAGGCCGCATATGTAGCAGCGATAGAAGATCTGATGATCGACTAAGATGTGAAACTGTCAATCATCATGAAATGTTGATTTCTATGTCCACGCTGTCTGCTTTCTGAGTTGTCTTATGATCTCCAACAGTTGCTTTCTTTTTCCCCGCCCTTCGTGACTCCTTAAACAGCATTGCGCCATCCGTTGCGATCGTTTGCTAGCAGTTCACAGCTACCAGATTCGATGCCTGTGATTTTCAGCACCCTCTCGCCAACGTCATTGAAGCGTAGTGCAGGCCGGCAGACCTGACGTTGCCGCGTGGAAGTCTCACCATACATGATGGCTTTTGGTATTCATCCTTCATTCCTTCATTCATTCAATGTACCTGATCCAACCATCGAAGACGACGTTGACAAAAAGAGTAGATGTTCAGGTGTCTGCTTGCTACAGCACAACAACGTTGGTAACTTTTCCTCTCCATGTGATGCCAAGGACACGTCGCACGCAGCGGAGATGGAAGATTCTCAGGTGGTTTTCCTGACTGACGTGTTTTGTCCAGATTTCGGAGTCGTAAAGCAGTGTAAGGACACATGCCTATAATACCTTTAGTTTGGGGCGCAGGTCAGCTGGTTGTTTACCCATACTCTCTTGTTCAATATGACGATCACTGATGCTGCTTCAGCGATACGTTTTTTTATTTTCCATTTCGAACGATAGGTTGTTAGTGATGATAAAGCCAAGATATGTGACCTTCAAGTAACACGTCATCGATGCTGACTGATGAAGATGCAGAAAGATCTTGACCCATGACGTTGTTTTATTATGTTAATATTCAGACCGAATTCTTTACAGGCATGGTCGAATTGACTAATCAGATTATGTAGGTGGTGTTCGGTGTGCATTTTCAGAGCTGTGTCATCGGCAAACAACATTTCTCTGATGAGTACTGTACATAATTTTGTCGTTGACTTAAGGTGGGCCAAGTTGAATAATTTATCAGTGTTTCTTATATAAGTAAATATACAGTTTTTTTCGGATTGGCTGAAGGCCAAAATCGATAGCATGGAAAAGAAGACGCCAAACAAAGTCGCTACTAAAACGCATCCTTGTTTTACGCCACTCTAAATTGTGAAGGGCATTGAAATTTTACCATCGCAACTGACTCCACTCTCATGAATGGAAGTGTTGATACTCGGCAACTGTGGAGGTAGCGAATTTTCATGAGTAACAGAAACATAAATTTTCAGCTAACAAAGTCGGATCGATGAATGCGATGTATATTGGCATCTGTTCACGACATCCTCCTGGAACTGACGTAGATAGAAAATCATGTCAAATGTGGATCTCTTAGCCCTGAGGCCACATTGGAATACTGGATATATGCGATCAGCACGTACTTGGAAATGCGTTAAAACTACTTTGTATACAAACGCAGTCGCCCTTGTTTTTATACAGGGTAATTATCGTGGTATTGTACTGAAGAACTGTGCTTTCTTTCCCGCAAAGGCTCAGGAGACCATGGAGTGGTTTGAGTAAAGCTGGCAAACCGCATTTGATGATGTCTGGCAAATCTAGTAATCACTGTGTAGAACTGATAATCTTCCACAAGATAAAAGGTCAATGACTTTACCACGCTTTTCGTTTAAGGTTCAATTCAGTTCTTCCAGTACCGGCAGGATTTCAGTAGTATCAAGCGCTTTTTTAGTGACGATAATTTTCTTTCTAGGAAAGTTCGATTGTTTTGAATAAAGTTATATATATATATATATATATATGTGTGTGTGTGTGTGTGTGTGTGTGTGTGTGTGTGTGTGTGTGTGTGTGTGTGTGTGTATAGATTATATTTTATATAATAAAGAAAAAATTTATATAAAGATTTAAATAACAATATCAATGCGATTAATGGTGATATCACTTCGCTGACATGAATTAATGAAACATTAACTTACTAACAGTTCCTTGAATAATAAGATCATTCTATTCTACTTGTCAGATGGAAGACACATGCCAAGTATTTTCAACAATTTCGAATTGTCATCTTAAGGCAACAATTTTCTATATATAGGCAAATACTAAGACAAGCGATGTGTAGATCGAAAGATGTTTTTTAAATTATGCTATTTATTGAAAAATGAATACAGGCTTTGGAGCGTGCGATATCGCGACGCTAGAGTTTTGTTCAAATCGAGAATTTGTTTAACTATTAAGTCATTTTAACAGCACTAACTGGATTATACTAAGTAAATTTCACTTTAACAGATAAATACATATAACTGGAAAATTTCATGAATTTATAAATTTTCAAAATTCAAAAAGTTCTCACTCATTCGATTTGCATAAGAACTCTAGCGTCGTGAAAAACGTCTATTCAACTTTCAATAAAAAACATAATTTGAAAAACATTTTTCGGTCTACACATCGGTCGTCTTAGTATTTGCCTATATATAAGAAAATTATGCACTGAAGATGACAATTTGACATTGTCGAAAGTGCTGGGTATGCGTTTCCATCTGATAACAATTAGAATAGAAGGATCTTGTTATTTAAGGAGTTGATAGTAAGTTAATGTCTAATTAAGTTCAGTTAGCGGAGTAATTTCACAATTAATCACATTAACATTGCTATTTAATACTTTGTATAAATTGTTTCTTTATGATATAATATATATATATATATATATATATATATATATAGTGATTTTCCAAGCGTAGCTTAGATGTGGCACAAGGCCGAAAGTATGGGGCGCCCAGTGAGGATCAAACTCACTACTCAGTCGTAATTGTTCTAGCGAGACAAGCTTGCTAACCATTACACCGCCTCGAGGTGCCCACACATAAATATGATATATATGATATATACAAAAACACAGAAATAAATACTTTCATAAAAAAAACACCCAATTTTGTTTCATTCATTTTATCCAGATATTATATACATATCAAGAAAGTATACGTGGCCTCTCATTATGCTATATATATGATATGATATACACACATATGTCAGTCTAATAGTGAGTAATTGAATGTAAAGTTATACTTGATTTTCTGTGTTTTCAACGGTAATTTTACGCAATGGACCATATACTATTCCCTTTCCTAACAAAACTAGTGTTCTTACTATGTAGGATAACTAAAGCCAATAGCGAAAAAAATACAAGCATAAGTGGTAGAAAGATGAATAGGGTAAAACCTGTATTTAATTCTAAGCGTCCTTCTATCTCTCATTTGCTGCATTTCGTTCCTTCCTCGTCTACATATATCAGATTCTATTGATAATATTGTTATTATCTGAAGAAGTCTTTCGTGGGACGAAACGCGTAACGAAGGAATTTTTTAAAAAGCTTTTCTCATAGACAGATATTACACAATAACTGTTAAGACATCTTCAATAAATTGATGCTCTTTTTAAGCAGCCTTGTAGCAATTCGTTATATTTACTAGCTCAGAAATAAGGCTACTAGTCGGTTTCGTTTTTTTTTACTGTGAAGTACATCCCGTACAAACCCCGGGAGACATTCATGGTTGGTCCTAGCCGTGGACGTTAGAAATTGTGGAACTAAGGAATGAAGTTCGTCTGAGCACTTGGAAATAGCGATAGAGCAATGAGAATCTTGTGAAGTTTCCTCTCTGAAAAAGAGTTTGTAGCATGGAAAACGATTTGTAACGCACAAGGATTATCCTAATAATAGAGAAAACATCGATAAAAACATGGAATCATGGATAGAAAGAAAACTGTATCAGGAATTCAAAGTAAATGAAACATATTTGATGCCGAAATAATTTGTCTTTAACTAAAAAAATAAATTATGTCATTGTTATTTTAGAACATCTAAAAGAAATTATTACGAATAGTCAAACAGGATTAGAGGTAAAAAAAAATATGCCGAACCTACTCAATGCAACAGAAAGGAACATTTTGGAAGAATTAAGACGGAAAGCTGGCTTGGAGAATCTGATACTCACAAGGCAAACCGAAGGCGATTGAAGGAAATATTTTGTAACGTACCTAACGAGTTTGTGTAAATAGATGACAGAACAGGCAGAGGGAAGGA
>OZ038480.1:117926618-118034118 GCA_964036315.1 Acanthosepion esculentum
TATATTTATATATATATATATATATATATATATATATATATATATATATATATATATATATATATATATATAGAGAGAGAGAGAGAGAGAGAGAGAGAGAGAAAGTAAGAGAGAAGGATAGAGAGTGAGGTATTAACGAGGGACAAATTTATTGATAAAATTACGATCTAAACCTAAAATTAACATAAGTCATAAATTTGTTCCTCGTTAATTTCTCCTTAGCCAGTTGACGCTGATGATCCCCTGTGGTGAAACCTAGGTAGATAGCACTTGGCTCATTAGGATTTATTCATTGTACTTATACACTACTTAACGTACTCTTCGTTTTAACTTATTACTCGCTGTTTTTTTTCTTTGTACCGCCCTTTTCTTTCTATTTTCAATTCCATATTGTTTTCCTCGGACTATCACTGGGGTTCCACGTGCCATGTTTTAATATATGTCAATTGTCAGTTATCTCCTGTTAATTCCATTCTCTTCAAGTACTTCAATCCTTAACCGGATATTGAACTCACACTCTTTGGATCCTGTCACTGGATCTAACGTCTTTATCCACTGTGCCATGTGTCCCTGAGGACATCTGTGTATGACTTTCTGGGTAGTATAAACATGATGTCTTCAACCTCATTTTTTTACCAGTGCTCATATTGCAGTTTTTTTCAATATGGGAACCAATAATAAGGAGTGCCAGAGAAAAGCGATAATAACAACAAAAAATTACAATATGACCTCTTGTAAAAGCATTAAATGATAACAGCAAAAATTGCAATATGAACACTGGTAAAAAAATGTATGTGAGTTCAATACACGGTTAAGGCACGTGGAACTAGAACAGTGTGCCCCAGTGAACGAAATAAAGGGTTCAGTTTGACATTCCAACCACCTGAAGAAGGCCGGAGCGTACAACAACCGAAACGTTGTAAAAAATATGTGGACAAAGATCAGGACAATAGACCGAACAATATAAATAGTGTACATAATACCTCATCTCAGAAATATGGACATATATTGCTTTCCTCGGATGCCAATTCATTTGAAAAGTTTTCTTCACCCACCGAGATTAAATAGATTTACCTTTTATATATATATATATATATATATATATATATATATATATATATATATATATATATATATATATATATATACATACATATATATATATGTGGTTTTATGGTATGTTATATTTATGTATAAATGTACTCAATAGAAATAAGGACATATATTGTTTTCCTCGGATGCCAATTTATTTGAGAATTGTGCTACACAGTTTTCTTCACCCACCGAGAATAAATAGATTTACCATATATATATATATATATATATATATATATATATATATATATATATATATATATATATATATATATATATAGAGAGAGAGAGAGAGAGAGAGAGAGAGAGAGATGTGGTTTTATGGTATGTTATACTTATGTATAAATGTACTCAATATACGGGTTATAAGAGTTTGGACTGTGGTAAACACGGAGGGTGTCAGGTTGCTTCATGATAGAATGCAATCTTCAGGCCATATATATACGGGTTATCTCAAAATATGCACGCATATTCTGAAGCTTTCCCAAGAAATAATTCAAGCAACTAGAACCAACTATATCTAATTTATATAAGGCATATGAAGACAGGATTTTTTTTTTTATAAATGCTGACTCTTAAGATGTTTTCTTGATATGTTTCCGAATTGATTTCCGTTATGATCCAGACATTTCTGACAACGTGACATGATGGAATGAGAGAAGCAATCAACATTTCGCTCTTCTGAAAACTATAAATCACCCTTTCTTGCTTCACAGGGCTTGTTGATATCCATGATCTTCTTGAAAGCTTCTCGTGACACCGTGTACAATACTATCAGTTTCAAACTTATCGCTAATTTGTGAGATTGTATGGCGCGTGGGTGGAACTGAATGAAACTCTCTCCGATACCGTCTTTGAACTTTAACTGCTTTTTTGTACTTCCGGTAGCATGATGACGTCATCAAAGTGAAGCCTGGATGACATTAATAATACTAACGTTTTTAATCTGAAATCTATCTATCTATCTATCTATCTATCTATCACAGTTTTTACCGATCTACCTATACATTAATCTGGCATATGTAGATCGATTTCTAAGAATGACAACTTTGCATACCATGCATCTATCTCAGTCTGTTTGTATCTATCTATCTATCTATCTATCTATCTATCTATCTATCTATCTATCTATCTATCTATCTATCTCAGTCTGTTTCTATCTATCTATCTATCTATCTATCTATCTATCTATCTATCTATCTATCTATCTATCTATCTCAGTCTGTTTCTATCTATCTATCTAACTATCTCAGTCTGTTTCTTTCTATCTATCTAACTATCTCAGTCTGTTTCTTTCTATCTATCTATCTATCTATCTATCTATCTATCTATCTATCTATCTATCTCAGTCTGTTTCTAGCTAGCTAGCTAGCTACCTAGCTAGCTATATCTCTCTCAACAAACATAAGATATGCAGAGGACACATTGTTGATAGCAGACACATAAATTAAGTTAAATAGAGGAGAGTTTACTCATGTGCGGGTATTCACTAAAATTAGCGTTTGAAATAATCAAATTAAATGTGATAAATTATACTATTTAAAAGGTATGCTATATTCGGGGCAGTACTCACTATCTTTAATTATAACTATAAACAGTATGGATGTAAGTATTAACACTGGGTGACGAGAGTCTGTTTCAATGAAACTGACAAGCGAGATGATTGCGTTGAAAAAGTGTATCGCCATTCATCGGTAATACCTATCTATCTATCTATCTATCTATCTATCTATCTATCTATCTATCTATCTATCTATCTATCTATCTAGATAGATAGATAGATAGATAGATAGATAGATACATACATACATACATATATATATATATATATATATATATATATATATATATGGGAAGTGAGAGTTTTCGTGCTATACTTTTTAATATCCATTGGTATACTCATAACAGTCATTGAATATATCAAACATTATATATTCTAGAGTCATAGGGATGTTTTATTTTCCAAACACGGCCAGCACATTGTGGCCGTGTCCATAGCTGTTAACACTGAGTGTTGGCTTTTTCTTTTGTTTTATTAATGATATGTTAATGTATACATAAACAATCCATGCATTCGGTTAAAATTAAAAATCAGACCGTCCTTGATATTGGCTAAAGTCGAAACAGCTTTTGGACAAATTCACGTCCAGAAAAGAAGAAAATCTTAAAGAAAATGAAAATAGAAATATGAGCGAAGTACCTTGTAATGAAACTTTTATATATATATGAGATCTAATTGAGCTATTGTCAGAAAGGTGTTCTCATTAAAATATTCATGGAGACCTACCGTATACTATTCGTAACATACCTGTTGACAACACTAATATAATAGCATCATCAACATGCAAAACAAGGCTAAAAATATTGGAAGCATTATTAAAAAAACAAACAAACCAGCACTTAATAATATTAACTTTGAACATGGACATAACATCTTGACCGTGTTTTGAAAAATGAAATCATTTTATAAAACATACAGACAACAAACTATTTCTTATTTTAACAGATAAAATATAATCCTTGAAAATGGCTAAATGTATAGCCGAAAGCGCTCGGACAAAAAGAACATTCGGACAGTTTTTATATAATTAATCGAAAAAAATATTAGATCGCATGAGAAATTGTATAAAAAAAACTAAATAAAACCACCTTGTCTCTCGTTTTCAATGATATAAATATATATATATATGAATAATATATATATAATATATATATACATATATTATATATATATATATAATATATATATATAATATAAATATCGTATATATATAATATATATATAATATATATATGATATATATAATATATATATAATATATATATATAATATATATATAATATATATATATATATATTATAATATAATATATATATAATATATATATAATATATATATACATATAATATATATATACTATATATACATAAATTATATATATAATATATAATATATATATATATAAAATATATATATAATATATATATATATAATATATATAATATAAATATAATATATATAATATATATATAATATATATTATATATATAATATATATAATATATATATAATATATATATATAATATACATATAATATATATATAATATATATATATAATATATATATATATATAATATATGTATGATATATATATATACAATATATATGATATATATATAATATATATACAATATATATATAATATTTATATATATAATATATATACAATATATATACATAATATATATATATATATATATATATATACATATATATATACATATATAATACATATATATATATAATATATATATATATATATAAATGCAATTTCTAAATATATATTATTTATGTATTATATATGCGCGGTACTAATTGGAAATCATTCAATATCAGTGACAGAACTAACATATTTAGTTGGATTGATGTGAGTTTGTGACCCTGGGTTTCACGCGCTCAGTGATCGTCAGACAAACAGATTAATTTTTGATATACGCAACCATAAATAAATCCAAAATTTCAAAAGTTAATCAGTTTGTGTGATGATCGCAGTGAGCGTGAAACCCAGCGTCACAAACCCACAAAAATCCAACTAAATATAGTGAACCTCATAAACAAGAAACAATGATTATTATAAATAAAAATTGAATATCAGTTCTATGTTTTGTATATGATTTCGATTTGCACACCGAAAATGTCGTACAAGAAGATTTTTAACTTTTATAAATTGTATTTATTTGGTTTCATTTTAAGAAAAACTGTTTTTGTGTTCATAAACATGATTATTTTTTTTTATCTGTGAATTGTCTTGAGTTATTTCTTTTATATTTTTATCACATGCAAAAGTTTATAAACGTAACTGTTTATAATTTTACAGGAAATTAATTTTCTTCCTCTCAACACTGTTAGAACCTGGCCGTTTCTTAAAGCCTTTTATATATCGTCAGTTTGTCAGTTCTTATCTGGTATTTGCCGCGACACCATAGAACTACAAACTTGTGCTACTGACACATTATCTGGCAATCTCTAAGCTCGACGTCAATCATTTTATAAAGATAAGTTGCTTTCTCTCCTGAAGCCATCGGTAGTTGACCAACCGAACGTTCGTCGTTGGCGTATTTAACAACATTGTCTCGCAACGCATTTACTTGGATTTTACAAGTAGAATATTCAAAGGTGATACATCTTTCTTAAGATTTTTTTTTAATAAAATATATTTTAACCCTTATGCCACAGATTTCATCAGTGTCCACAAAGGGTTGTGCATTGTTGTGACTCATCACTGATAATGCGGCGGAGCATTTGAAGAAAGTGCTCTTCAAATAGTAAACAACGTCCATCGACGATAAATGACCTCTTAACATCCATGTAGAGATCAACGCCTCACAGGATATCAGTGGCTGACTCGAAAAATTGAGAGAAACATGATCGATCCAGCCACACCTGAGATCAACCCTCGTAGGAAAGAATCGAATGACAGATAGGTATATAACCATCCACTCTATGCTCTCATTTGTAATGTGCCAGGATAATACGTCATTAGAATAGAGAGCATCGGAGAATCGTATTTATCAAAGCTATACTCTAGTACTCTATACGCGGAGAAAATCACCTGTATACGGATAGAAAATGAATTAGTAAATACACAAAAATAGAAAGGGTCGTAAGACGAGCATGTGTCTTATCAATAGACTTATTCAAACTTTACAGTGAGGAGATCCTGAACGAAATCCTACCAGTATCCATTATTGGAAGGCATAATCTTAACAACGTAAGATATGCAAAGGACACATTGTTGATAGTAGACGCATAAATTATGTTAAAGGTGGGGGTGTCTACTCATGTTCGGGTATCCGCTAAAATTAACGTTTATTATAATCACAATACATGAGATAAATTATACTATTTAAAAGGCATGCTATATTCGTGGAAGTACTCAGTATCATTAATTATACATATAAACAGTATGGACATAAGTATTAACACTGGGTGGCGAGAGTCTTTTTCAACGTAACTGTCAAGCAGGTTGATTGCGTTGAAACAGACTATCGTCATTCAACGGTAAGACCTATCTCCACACGGTTTGTTTATCTATCTATCTATCTATCTATCTATCTATCTATCTATCTATATATATATATATATATATGTATATATATAAATATAAATATATATATATATAAATATATATATATATAAATATATATATATATAAATATATATATATATACATATATATATACATATATATTTATATATATATATATATATATATATATATATATATATATATATATATATATATATATATATATATATAATATATATATATATATATGTATATATACAGAGTGTCCATAAAGTTCGTGTGCACTTTAAAAAAATTATAACTTTATTTGTATTTGCGATAGATATAATTTGTAGAAAGGAGTAGAAAGAAGTAAATCTATATTTTTTAAGGTTTTATTGAAATTTTATTTAAGTTTCCACATGTCCTCCATCATTAGCAATACAAAAGGTAATACGATTTCGCAGTTCAAGAAAAACAATTGCCAAATAATTTACAGTAATGCCTGAAATCACATTAGTTATCTTAGCTATACTTAAAACTAGGTACATTAAACTTTATAACATTTTTTACAGATTATTTCTATCGCAAACACAAATAAAGTTATAATTTTGTTTAAAGTGCACACGAACTTTATGGACACCATATATATATATATATATATATATATATATATATATATATATATATATATATATATATATATATATATACAAGATCTCCAACAGAAAATTAAATATCTAGAAAGTGTTTTAACATAGAACGGAAAATGCGACACCGAAATCCGAAATCACATTGGAATATCTAAATATGTCTTCTAAATGTTAAGCAAAGTATTAAGAAACAGGTAACTTTTGTTAGAAACAAAGAAAAGTGTACTGAACAGTTATGTGATATTGCTGCTCCGGTATGGCAGTGAAAGCTGGATAATTTCTTCAGACATGAAAATGAGACTAGGGAAACAGAGATGTTGTTCTTCAGAATGCTGAGAATATAAGGTACGGAAGATATGAGTAACGAGGGAGTTTTAAGAAAATTGGTAAAAAAAGGATACTTATATTCATGATCCAGACAATTGAAATTTTTATGATACGTAATGAAGAAAGAAGGTTCGGCTCATTTAACACTCATAGGACACACTGAATGCCAGGGGCACAGAAGGAAACAACCTACCAAACGTGATTTTGTAAATGCATGGCAGAATTGGGAGCGGCAAGATAGTAAAACGAAAAATATTGCTCATAGCTAAAAAAAGGAAGTTGTGGGGAGCCACGAACTCTTACGTCCTAAAGAACACGGTGCATAAAAAAGAATTTGTCTAATCTAAAATATGGACCCATTTAGGTAATTATATCGAATCTGAAAAATAGACGGGTACGTGGCTTATTGTTATAGAATTTGTTGTCTTACCATAAAAATTTGTTTCGGAGAGAAAACTAGAATGAAATTTTATGAACAAAATCGCCACTTTTGCTAAATAATATCCACCTGGTTGAACGCAAAAGAATTATTTGTAAAAATGGGGAATAAATCAAAAAAATGTCGAAGTAATTTTAGGAAATTTGTTACACATTCACAATATCCACTTTTTCTAGTGTTATTACTTCGAAGAATATCTTTAGCCGAGGAAAACACTTTAGCGATGGTGAATCTCTGAAAGACACGTTAAATTAAAAAACAAAATGATATACATTCGTCTCTTGGCAAGTACAACTACAGAAAGAGTGCAAAACAGACTTGAATTCTGATCCAGCTTATACAATTGCCTTTGATGAGACACGTGAAGTAGATGAACTGTCTGGACTGATCGCATTGCTATATAGATATATTAATTTGAAAGCCGCCCCCCCCCATGTAATTTATTGAATTAATGTCACTTAGAGGCTAAACGAAAGATAAGACATCTGTCAGGCAGTTTTGACTCATCTGAAAGAAAGAAATGACTAAAGTTTGTTTCTGAATTTTTGTTCAATCAGTTTACCCCAGGAAAGGCGATAATGCCACTAAGATGCAATGGGATACTGGGAGTGAAATAGAATGAAAAAGACTTTAGAACGAAGTTGTGTCGAATCTACAATTGAAGAAGTAAATAAATAAATAGTGAATAAAACTTCAGAGCTTAGACGAAGACAACGAAAACCGAAGCTTTAATAGGATACAAGAGATAAGCCTCTACTCCTTTTCAAAAAAAAGGAAGTAGTAGGAACCAGACGGTAGGTGAACCTGTTAATTCCTTCTCAGGAAAAAATATATATAGTAAATAAATGTTCACCGAAAACGCAAGCATTAACAGGATACAAAAGATAAACCTCTACTCCTGTTAAAAAAAAACAGGAAATAGTATGAACCGGACGATAGGTGAACATGTATCTCTCTGTATCTCTGAGATGAGGTATTATGTACACTATTTACATTATTCGGGCTATTGTCCTCATATTTGTCGTCATATTTATTACAACGTTTCGGCCGTTGTACGCTCCGGACTTCTTCAGTATCTGTCTATATTTCTGAGATGAAGTATTATGTACTTTATTTACATTATTCGGACTATTGTCCTCATCTCTTTCGCCATATTTATTACAACGTTTCGGCCGTTGTACGCTCCGGACTTCTTCAGGTAGTTACAGTTTACCCCAGTGAGCGAAATAAAAGGTTAGGTTCGACATTTCTACCACCTGAAGAAGTCCGGAGCGTACAACGGCCGAAACGTTGTAATAAATATGGCGACAAAGAGGAGCAAAATAGTCCGAATAATGTAGATAGGTGAACCTATTTGTGCTTACTGAGGAAAAATAAATATATAATACATAAATTTTCAGATTCAGGCGAAGACGTTAGAGTTATATAGTTGGTGTAGACTTTAGAAGAAATAGGAAACGCAATCCTGAACAGGAAACAAGGGATATATCTCCATACCTGTTCTGAAAACTTTATCAGCACCGAGTATAAAACAGCTGAAGTGGGAATTTTTACAGAGACGAATGAATTTACTTTATGAAAAATTGATTTCTTTTCACTTTATCATTCAACAAGTAGCCGCCCATCCCGGGTATGACGATAAGCTACATCCGCGTCCTGGGTAAGACGATAAACTACATCCGGCAGCAATGCCTTTGATCAGGTTGTTTTGAGGAACGTGGAACCACCTCTTAATTGATGGTGTTCTCAGAATGGTAGCAGCTGATATGGTCTTAGCAATGGGCAAATAATTAACCCCAAAACTTGGGTTAAAACGCTTTGAATGTGTAAAAATAGGTTTTAATACCAGTAATAAATTTTTTGAAGGAAAAATATTACCAGCAATACATTTTTGGAAAAAAAATATTACCAGCAATAAAAATCTTGTTGGCATTAAATAACCCATTGAGGTTGATATCCCGCAAAACAAACGAAAACAAACCAAACCAAGAAGCCGTTTGCGCTCAGAATCTCCAGCTTGAAAATATGCAAGTTGTCAAAATTGTAAATATGATACTAGCAAGATATCTAATTGTGCGTATTACTAGAAGAGGTTTATTATACTTATTCAGATGTATTGCTTCATATTAATGATCTGAAATGAAGCATTAAGCTATTGTTAAATATTCTTAAGTAGTTTTAATAATAATAATAATAATAATAATAATAATGGTCATTTTTATATAATTATAAGGTAACATTCGGCATTCATTGACCGAACTGCTAGTGCTGCACGAGTTAGGCTTTTCTTCACTCCATGGCCATCAGGCTAGGACCAAAGTTTAGTATCTACCCTCGGGCAGATAACCTACATTTTCTTTCTCAACTGTGTCTATGTCTTCGGAAAGAGCACAACTCAGTGGTGTCTGTTTCCGGACAGAGTGCAACTGAAAATATTATTGAGAGACGCCCGGTCTCGGGAAACAGCTGCCCGCAGCTGCACCTCCCCTCATTGCACTAAAGTGTTGGGGAAGCTGTAGTAATATAGATATCAGCGCCACACACGGACACTGGGCTGGTTATTTAGAGGACCGGGCTCGGATGTACGCGCTGGGGTTGCCCACATTCAACTGATCATGTGTCACATCCTGCCAGGAACAACAAATAAATAAAAGGATAGTCTCTTTTCGTCTCTGATCGTATAACTGAGCCGTTTCCTTATAAGAAAACTTTGGACATTCGTTGATCGTCCAGTCAGTGCTATTCTCGGTTGGAATCTTTTTATTAAAACAATTTTCAGGAATATATGTGTCTTAATTTCATTAATTGTTTTCGCTCATTCCAATATTGATGAGCCTTCCTTCCTAACAATTGTATAAAGTAGTGTGGAACGTCCGCATTTTGATTATACCATTATTTTCATTCTGGGTTATATGTGATATCGATTTTAGTAGTTGCTGCAGTTGAAATTTCGGAAGCAATATGGTTTCTGTTAATTGGTGTAGTTCTTTGATTCTGATTCTCTGAGGCTAAAAGAAGAGCGGATTCATTGGAAGCCATTTTTAATAAGAGCAATGATTGAATATGGCTTCCAGTTGCATACACTTTAAATATCTCGAAATAAGTTTGGTTCTATGTATGCCATTCATACAAAAGTCTCGATCTCTTTAAGAAAACGATTCGATATCCTAAGTTATTCTTTTGATCTAGTATTTTACAGGATTTTAAAGATACTTCTAGACCAAACAATTCAACGTCCAATTTTCTTACTTCTTGTACTAAATTTGTTACAAATGATTCATAAAACCGAAGAATTCCACATCCTGAATTTTATGATAGAATCCGTGAATTAGATGTTATTGATTTCATTCCAATTCCAGATTATACGAGGGTCATTCAATAAATAAGGTGAATTGTTCGGTATAAGGACTTCTAATATAGATAGAAACTTACTCTTTTTTCTTTTTTTTCTTTTACTCGTTTTTCACATGGATTTAATTTCTTTTGCAGATTAACAAAAAACTTTGAGAGTTTTGGCGATTAACAAAGATGGCCGACCAAGAAGCTTGCTCCAGCATTGAACAGCGGTCAGTTATCAACTTTTTGGTTGCTAAAGGCTAAAGGGTGCAAACCAGTTGAAATTCATAGGAGAATGTCAACTATGTATGGTGCCACATGTTTCAGCCAAAAAAATGTCTACAAGTGGGCTAAATTGTTTAAAGAAAGACGGAACAGTGTTGAGGATGAAGACAGGCCTTGGAGGCCTACAGAAGTGAAATCTCCTGAGGTGATCGAATCAGTCAATGACCTCATTCAGTCTGACAGAAGGGTGACAGTGGATGACATTGCAAGGACTTTGAGCTTATCTGTTGGGACAAACGCAGGGGTCATCAGTCAGAAGGAGTCATCTTGCATCATGACAACGCAAGGCTTCACACAGCAGCCCAAACGGTGCAGACCATCAACGACCTGGGCTGGGAACTGCTCCCTCATCCCCCTTACAGCCCAGACCTTGCCCCTTCAGACTTTCACCTGTTTGGTCCCTTGAAAGCGTTCGCGAGAGGCACGAAGTTTAAAAGTGATGATGAAGTCAAAAATGTTGTGAGCGACTGGCTGAGACATCAGTCCAAAGATTTTTACGCTGAGGGAATATGGAAGCTTCTGCACAGATGGGAAAAGTGTGTGACAGTGCTGGGAGACTACGTTGAAAAGAAAGTAAGCTTCTATCTGTATTAAAAGTCCTTATACCGAAATTTATTTATGACCCTCGTAGTTTATGTTTTGGATAGGTTTATCTTGAGTTCTACATTACTGGACGCTTGTTAGTAGATGTTGATTTTTTTATTTGTTCAAGATATATCTTACCACAATTATGAATACTCATGTCATCAGCATAAGCCCGTCATCATCAGTACATATGCCTCATGAGGGAAAAGAGGAACGCTTTTATTTATTACTAAACTATAATTGTTATCATGTACTTGAATTCCTGATTGGCTAGTATTGTTGAACTACATGGTTAAAGTGTTATTAGGTTGGTGCAAAAATAATGTCGTTTTTTGACGTTCAACTTCATGTGAGAAAACGACATTATTTTTGCACCAACCTAATATTTATACTTGCTTAACAAGAATATTCAAGGAAAAGGAAACACGTTTATGAAAGTGTTAGAAATTTAGTATCTAAGACCAAAGTAACGTTGCGAAAAGTCATCGAAAACGTTAAACTCACACCACGCTTAGTAAGTTTAACAAAAGACACAACAATAAAAGTTCAATATAGTACGCTGATGTGTTAGAAGCCATTGTTAAAGTGTTAGATAAATAACACGATCAGAATTAATAAAGTTTGCAATGAAAAGAAAAAAGGTGAAAGAGTTGAAACAACGACAATCATGAAAGCAAGCAAACAATATATTTAAAGCAAATCATCATTAGTAAGAAAGCGAAAGAATTCACAAACTAGGAGTTGGTGTTTGTACCCAAAAGCAAGGTCGACCAAGCGAACATGTATATCTGTCTAGTAGTTAAGGCTGATCTAGACTGAAGTTTTTACCTTAGCCTCCTCAAAGGACAAGATGTTGTACAAGGCTAATTTTTACGTCGGGCGAAACCGAGCACGTAGCCTTAGGCAAACATTTCCCGTAGACCCTGGCATACACAGGGTCGGGCTTGTCTACCTCCCCAGACGCGACTCTGCTCTTCGGCATAGCCTCGTCTGGGATCCTCTCTACCCGGAGGCAGAGAGTTCGACAAGTCAGACTGAAACGGCAGATCTGGATTAAGGTTATTTACCTTAGCCATTTCAAAAGATAGGATGTGGCACTAGGCGGATTTTACGTGGGGTGATTCCGTAGACTTGGGCAGATATTTCCCGTAGACCCCACGTATACGGGGTCCGTCTAGTCTACCTCCCCAGACGCGAATCTACCCTTCCGTATAGCCTCGTCTGAGTTCCTATCTTCCCGAAGACAGAGAGTTCGACAAGTCAGCCCAAACCGCCTGAGATGGCATATCTGGGCAGATCAAGTCCAAACGCATTGGCTAAGAAAAATATCCCACCATGCATTCTTTGTCCTTCTGAATATATGATGGGGAAAACTTTTGCAATCCTCCCCCCCCCCCCACCGCCACATTGGGAAATCAACACACGCTATCATAAGCATAAGAAATGAACCCAGTTAAAGGTTTACATATTTTCGAAAGGTAAAGTTAATTTCAATGTTTCATTTTGATATCTGTTAAATAAATGTATCCGTATTTCCAGAGATTGGTCAGGTTAATCTTGAAATAAAAATTACAGATATTACTGATCAGGAATTGTGGGCATCTAATTGAAAAACTATACAAAAAGAACTGGACGATATTTGTCGTCAAAAGGTAAATAAGGTAGAGCGATTTTCAAATGATTTAAAACTGAGTATTGGGACTTGAGAATCAATTCTGGATAATTCTTTTTTTTTCTATTTCCCCTCGGTCCATAGAAGAGGGATGCGAGCAATCCTCAATCTCTACAACTTGCTGTTCATTGTGGCCTTTAATAGCGTTTCTCCCTGTGCCAATATTCGTTCCACCATCCATTCGCCAATCTCCCTAGTCTTCGATATGGCCCGTGAAGGTTCAAAAATCAAAATGAATAAAAAAAAATTGCCATTCAATATAATATCCATTTTCATTGTGCGGACAATTTTTTTTTTTCACAAAATAAATTTTACTAATTTAAAACATTGCGCAAATTTATTTCGCTGAAGCATTCGAATCTGTATTAAAATAAAAGCCACAGCTTATGTGGCGAACATTGAATCAATTTCAGATAAGATTCAAAACCCAAGACTGGCTGAACAAGAATTAGTTGTTCCTGGTATTATCCATTTAATTGGAAAATATTTTAATTGAAACAAACTGTAATTTCTTTCGATAAACTGTTTATTTTTTGCATTTGTTGATAAAATATTGATTATGAAAATAAAGAAACTACCCCACACGGGTCCAAATATTGGAAGTCATTATTATTAATTAATTTTGTAATTATCTTGCGTTCGTCTTCGTTAAAAAATTTCTTAAGATAAATTAAAATAATAAAAATAACCTTCCACGAATTTAACACTAATAAACGTATTATTATTATTATTATTATTATTATTATTATTACTACTACTACTACTACTACTACTACTACTACTACTACTCAATTAAACAATTCAAACTATAGTCCTTAGGCTCTATTGGAGAATTGTCATTTAAGTGATAGCACTTATCTTATGGGATGTTCCTAGTAGGGTGATCTTGGCAACTTGTATGTTAATGTAACCTGGGATACTCTTAATGAAATTGCCCATTCATTTTCTCACGTGACCCAGATCTCCGAATACTATTGGTACAGTCTCAGTCTTCATTCCACACATCTTGTTAATATCGATTTCCAGGTCTTTGTATTTGCAAAATTTCTCGAGAATTTCCATGGAGTTATTTCTCTGAAATGTTACTGCTATGTCAATAAGCATACAGTTCATGGATTTCCTGTCTTTTGTGATAATATCAGTTCTGTTTGCTTTTATTTCCCTCTCACTTTGAATAATCATATCCCAGAGTTACATCGTTATTTTGGGTAACTGAGTATGTCTCAGTGGTTTTGATTTTGTGCTTCTTTCATATCTTCAAGTGCACATATGTCACTACTTTGTTATGTCTGTGGGTATATTCATTTTTTGCTAATTCCGGACATCCTGAGATAATATGATTGACAGATTCATCCTATTTTCCGCAGATCCTGCATTCGGGTTAGTTCCATCCTTGATTATGTGACAGTGATAGAATCTGGTTGAGTGGCTTTGGTCCTGAGCTGCAATAATTTGGCCTTCTGTCCCAGCTTTCATTTCGGTGATCCTCAGCCACTGGTGTGTTTTCTGTTGATTCACATCTGCTTCTTTCGTTCTTTTAGGTATTTATCATGCAACGCCCTGTCCTCCATTTTTTTTTTTATTTTTATTTTTTGTAATTTCGTTTGACCATGTTGTTTTATTTTCTGTTTTACTCGTTTGGCGTAGATGGTGTTCGCTTAGTTTTTTGTTGGTAGGATTTCAGGTATATTAATCTGTTTCTTGAAGTGTGATGCTTCTTTGTTGAAGGAGTGGATTTGGTGTTTTACTATTTGTAGGAGAGGGTCGTTTTTATAATAAGGTATGCTTCCAATAAAGTCGTTTATAAAGTTAATTCAAGTTGGATTAGATCTCGAACACTTAAAGCTCTTGGTACGTACAGCCAATCAACAACTGATTTCAGGTAGTGCATCATCATTTGGGTAAGCATTTTTCTGGTCTTGGCGTCCAATCATTTAATATCATTCATATTTCATTTAATAATGTTGAAGCCGTATGTTACTACGGATATAGCTAAGGTGTTGATAGCCTTTATTTTATTGGCTCCATTTAGTACGCGTTCTCCTATAATATTCTTTTCGGGTCTTTTTCTTCATAATTGGATATTGTATTACGTCTTCTTCATTAATTAATAATTATTTGTATGTACCATCGTCGTCTAGTTCCTTAATCTTATCTGTAATTTTCGTTAGTTTACCGCCTTTCATATTGGCTTTGGCACATTTGTCAAAACCGAACTCCATCCTAATGACTCTGCTGAAGGTTTTGACAATTGTGAATAGGTTTTGTATTGGTTGTCGTCCTTGGCAAATGTTTTAAGATCAGCAATATAGAATAGGTGATTCAGTCTGCTATTCCGCAATTAGTATTCTACTCTTGTTCAGTAGGCAGCTGATTCGCGCTAATGCAAAGCAGAAGAGTAGTGGTGACAATGAATCTCCTTGGAAGATATTACTTTTGATGTTGATTGCTCTCGATGTTAATGATCCGCTTGTATGCTTTAGATTTGTGTAGTCTCCCAATTTTCCATGCTCTCCGTTATGAAGTTGGCCGTTTTGGAGCATGCTCTTTATATCTTTAGGCTCTTCTCTATCTATGACTGTTATACACTGGAACACTTCTCAGTAGTCGATCCATGCTATCGATAAGTTTATTTTCCTTTTTTTTCCCAATATTGTTTTATCGATAATAAGTTGGTTCTTGCACCCGTAACGTCCTCTTTTACATTCCTTCTATTCTGCTGGTAGTAAATTTTGTTTTTGTTTCTCAAGGAAGTTGTATGTCTTCTCGGGTATTATAGAAATGAGGATCTTGTACATTGTTGGCAGGCAGGTGATGAGTCTATAGTTTTTCGATTTCTGCGTCTATTCTGTTTTGGGGAGTAGGTATGTTACTACCAACGTGAGACATTTGGAGCATTTTTCTGAGTTTAGGATTATATCATTGTATGCACATGCGAAGACTTGCTAAATAGGGTTTTATTAAAAGATTGGCTATTCGGCCTGTTCCTGGTGCCTTCCAGTTTTTGGTTTTGCAGATGGCAGAGGTTGTTTCAATAATATTGATATCCGTCCATTTTAGGTATTCTATATGTGTGTATCGTTGCTTGATGCATGTAGATCTTTCATTGTGCATTTTGCTCTTTTCTCACATCTTACCTCAGAAATCCTCAACTTCCTGGATATTAGGTGGGTCATTTATCTCTTGGCATCTTAATGGAGATCTTGTTTTTCCAGAAGAAGATGTTCCTTTTTTTCATAACGCCTGATTCTCTGTGCCTTCGCTTGAATTTGTTGTTTCAGCTTCTCTTTAATTTTTTGTATGTCAGTCTCATTCTTTGTCAAGGCTTGGTTTCACTTTTCTCTTTTTTTCGTTCATTTTAGAGCTCCTGTCTACTTCATCTAGAATTGATAATTGTCCTCGCATTTTATTTATTTCAGTTTCTATTTTACTCTCCAGACTGGCATTTTTCTTTATCGTTTTTAATTTTCACCTATTTTTTCTGAGATCGTTGCCAAGGCCGCATATATAAGGTGATAAATTTATGTCAGGTTCATCGGTTTTTCCATTTCGTCCCTTATTTTTCTAACTGCTGGGTTAGCGAGGTTGATGGTTTCCTTCACTAGACGTTTTTTTCTTACTTTTGGAATTTTTGGCCTTTCCTCGAATGGCATTTCCTTGACATTCTATAATGTATATCGGATGATTTTGTTTCTCTCTCATATTTGTTATTATGTTCCTCGATTTGGTGTGTACCTCGGAGAGATTATTACAATTGGTTTTTATTTGTTCCTCTACATGTGTCTACTCTGGGTTATTGGCATTTAGCCTCTTGATGTTAACGCTTAATCTATTTTTTATGTTTTCTCCGATGCATTCTATGTCAGGTATTATTTTTTCCTGATGATTGACATTCGCTTGTTTGTTGGCATCTATGTTTAGTCTGTTTGATGGATGTTTTTCCGACATATGTTTTAGGCGGCTTCGATCGCTGTTGTCGAATTTATCGCAGCAGTGTAAAATACTATAATTACATCAGTATACTCTTCCATAAACAATTTATTTATTGTTCTTTTTGTGGGATTTTCTGTTAATGAATATGCAGGGCCTCTGTGAGGACTGTACTCTACGTGGTTTTCCTCAAGTTCTCGCTGGGTAGAGTTTGTTCCACTTGCATACTTTTTGATTCCATCTAGTTCCTCACTGGAGATCGCGGTCTTTGTTGACTCGCGTGACGACCGATACAGTTTATGAATATTTTTCGTTGTGTCAGCATTATAGTTAGGTCGTATTTACCCATATGTAGGGGCTGGTTCGTATGATCCATAGCATATCGATATCATTGTGGGCCATAACATTCAGCGAGCCAGGCCACTGCCCGCTATTTTTTTTATTATTGCTATTATTCTCAACAACGGTAAAATCTTCATTTATAAGCATTTGGATTCCAAGAGGACAGGATGTGCTTCACGAGACTCCGACATAACTTCAATTTTCAACGGAATTTTCTTTTGCTTTTTCTCTCTTGTATTCAATAATATGAAACTATATTCAAATCTCCCTAATCCTGTTATTACACGAACATACTTTACCCATAAATACAATTAATATATAGATACTAATAATAATAATTAAAATATTATAAGTGTTTCCATTTTATGGCTTATAAAATAAAAAGGTGACCTAAATTACTAATAAATATATAACAAAATACCATTAATCGATAAGTCACTATCACCAAAATCACCACCATAATCACAATTACCACGATTATTATTATTACTACTATTATTACATTCGTTTTTAATTCTCTTTCTTCTTCCTATTATCAGTAATAAGAGTCTAATATCTGTTCAATTCTCTGCCCAAATCAGGTAGAAAATAAATTAAGATTTGCATAAATCATTGATAAAAGTAGTAGGTACTGATTACATATCAGGTATATCAACAAATAAATATAAATTAGTAACATGTCTCTAAAATTAAAACATTATTAATCTAACATTTTATTTGCGGCTTTATACTAATCAATGTCCATATATACGCAGGTACATATATATATATATATATATATATATATATATATATATATATATATATATATATATATATACACCTACATATACAATTACACATAATAACACATATATAGAACATTATATATTATTATTATTATTATCATCATTATTATTACTACAATTATTATTATTATTGTTATTATTATTATTATTGTTATTATTGCGTTTTGCGTTTACCTTTTGGAGTACGAATTGCACAAAATTCTTATCCAGTGATTTTAAGAGATAGCAAGTTTTTTGTCTTATCAAAAAATGTAAACAGATAAGTTGTATGAAATCAGGAAAATATAATTGTGGTCACTGCATCGAGAGAATTCTACCCAAGTTGTTAAAAAGTGCCCATGAATATGATTTTTTTTTGCTAATCTCATATCTTAGGCCTGCCTAGAATTTACTCGACATATTTGTTTTTGCTTTTTAATATCATCCCAAAAGCCTCAATAACAAAAGTCAACGTTGTTGTCATCAGATGCCACATTCTACTAATTTTTTTCATCTCGTGTTTCTTTCTGTTTGTCTTTTCAAACGGATCACAGACGTGTTTGGCTGGGCCTGCAGCATCTTTCAGAAGTCATGAGTTGTTTTATTACTACTGCTCAACTGATACAAGGCCCAAGAGCCACTTGACTTATAGGGTTACTGAATAAGATTGATGTAACTATGTAAATGAAGCAGGAGCATATTATGAGGATATGTAGAATAGATAAAGATTGTTCCTAGACTTGAAGAAATAAAGATTGTGGTCGGGGGAAGCATCAGACCTATGTTCTATGGCAGACAATGTTTGAGGGGGAATTCCCCCTTACCAATGGAATACGAACAAAATGAGGATGAGTTGGTATTGTGTACGTGACATGAAATTAAAGGTCTGAATTAGTAAGATTTATTCCCAGTAGTCGTTCGAAGCAAGTGTCCTCATTGACAGTAGAATGTCTCATCTGAAGTGGAGCAAATTTAGACTCTGTTTGGTGGTGATAAATCTTTACTAGTGTTACTTACCTGGTGTAAGTGTATCCCACAGACGAGGCTCTGCCGAAGGGCATAGTCTCGACTCGGGAAACTGACTCCGTTTTTACGTGGTATATAGGGAATTTTTGCCCGAGCCTATGGGCTCGGATACCCCACTTTTTAATAGCCCACTTTAGCTTTGATTGTTCTTTATTATTGTTATTATTATTATTATTAGTAGTAGTAGTAGTAGTAGTAGTAGTAGTACTAGTAGTAGTAGTAGTAGTAGTAGTAGTAGTAAGGAAGGTGTAGTTTTTATCATAAGGATTTATAATACTTAAATGTCTATAACACTTAAATCCGTGCAAGATTTGTTCTAGCACTTAAAATAAAATAATGACCTAGCATCTCATTTCGGTGTAATTACCTGTAGCTGTTCAATAAACATTTTCATGACAACTTTTCTGATGGGCTTTCCTCTTTGATAACTCGACTGGATGTAAGTACAGTAGCATATTGGTAACTAGATTACATCATTTTACTGTTGAAATAGCTGGCAGTAACTGTAATTTCTATTCTTATAGTTTCTTCGCTCGCATTTCTGGCCTGTGTAACTCTCTTCCAGATTCTTGCTTTCCTCTCAGCAATGATCTTCAAAAAATTAAAAATGTAACGCCAATCGTCATCTGCTGTCTTTCTGAATCCACTTCTTGTATTCTCCTCCTCACTAAATTTCCATTTCATTCCCAGTAATCCCTTGTAGCTTCATCGCTTTGTTAGGGAGTGAAATAATTAAAAAGTAAAACTTTATCAGATAAAATCTCTATATAACATTCTGTGACTTCTGTTGTTCCATCTGTTCATTACACCCTCTCAAATAGCGATACATTGACCGATTGAAACCAAATTTTAGGGAGAAATGCAAAGAGGTAAGGGGCCTACAAAGTAAAGTTGGTTAAACTTGGGTCAGTCGTTTAGTACAATAAATTTTCATTCATTTTTTTTTTTTGAAAAATTAAAAGTTCTATTATTTAACATACAAAATAATCCCACTATTTTAAATACAACTTAATGATTAAAATAACAAATACTTATTTAATAAAAATACAATAATTTTTTTGCATATCTTTTGTTTAAGATTTTATATATTCAAGAATCCAGTTTCCAGTTTGCCCTGCCTATTAAAAAAAATCACAATGCCAAACGATTCAAACAATCCGAATTTTGCTGAGAATTCCATGAACCGAGCATGTGAGTAAAGTTTTAAGGAAAATAGAAACAAAAACAAACACTTTTACTTCGAATAAGAAAGTTGCAATTTCTCGGGCACACTGAGGAGAGAGGGCTTGGTAAATTTGACATTCACAAGACATATTCAAGGCAAGGGAAAGCAGCGAATAACATGCCTAACTTGCTCGTGTAAATGGTTATCAGAAGATTAATAAGGTTAGCGAAAAGCAAGCCTTTATAAGAGCTATAAAGGAGAAACATTTGTGGAGAACTATGACCGCCTACATCCAGAACGGACACGGCACCTAGAAGAAGAATACTTGTTTGAATATTTTACATGTCCCGTAGCTCGCATTTGATTATTTTCCTTTTGCTGAAAAACATCCATTGTCTTCTTGCAGTTGATAGTCCTTTCTTCACTCTTTCCTTTACTGCTTCTCTAGGTCGTCCTCGCGTTTTCTTTTAGTGTCTAGCATTTATCTGTATTTTCACGTTTATCATTACAGCGGTAGTTAGTTCATTTTTCTTCTTCCTTTACGTGCCTTATTGAGCGATCTTCCACAACGTCTTATCATTTCTTGCTTTATGTAATAACGGTCTTCTTACTATCCCTCCCAACCCCTTCTCTACTATCTGTTTACACAAGATTCTTAGGTTACTCGATGTTTCCCTCTGTCTATTTGCCTTCAATGTATTGTGAGTGTCAAATTCTCCAAGCCCCCTTTCCTCATTATGTGCCCTATAAATTTCAACTATCGCTTTCTACTTCAAAGAGTAAGAGTCATTTACTTCCATTTAACTTAAAACTTCCTCGTTTTCTCGCAAGTTCTGCCAGAGGTTCTCAGCATCTTTCTGTAGAACCACATCTCTGTTGCCGCAAGTCTCTGCTTCATCTTTGAGAAAGTTGACAAGTATAGGAGGTCTGATATTACATAGCAGGCCAGCAATCTTTTTTGTTTCTAACGATAGTTTCCTGTTTCGTAATGCTTTGATTATCTTTTAGAAGGCATCTTTCACTACTACAACGCGCCTTAAGTCACCTTTTCCGTCGTCTGTTACACTTTGCTTTTTCAAATGCAAGTGTCCGTTTCGTTTCCATTTTCTCTAAAACTTCCTCATTGCTTGAATCAATGTTTTCTCAGCATCCTTCTGTATCACCTCATGTCTTTCGCTTCAGCTCTCCATTCTTGAGAAAATTTTCCATAATTTACTCTCATTCAGGAGGTTTTTGATATTGCGTAGCAGTTCAACAATTTTCATTGTTTCTAACAAAATATTCCTGTTTCTTAATATTTATTTTTAGCCTTTGAAAGACATCTTTCGCTATTCCCAGTTGTGTCAGCAATTTCATAATATGGCCGCCTTATTTATCTGTATCAATCTCATCTTCAGTTTAGAAAGAAAGTACGCCGTTTAAACTCTGCTTGTAGTAAACAGATAGATAAACACAGACATGAAGGTTTTGAATTTCACCTCCAAATATTTGACAGACTTCCCTCGTTCTGCTATTAAAGTTTTCTCAAAGCGATCGATGATATCGACTCTTGGATGCTATTATTCGTTCTGCCTGCCTACACACTACTCTTGAAAATTTGCTTATCGATTTCGGTCCGACATTTCCTGTTTTAATTAGCCTTAACCACGTGCCGACCATCGGAGCCTTGTCCGCTTTCGTCTTTTCGTTCTACTTCCTCTGATAAAAGCTGTCATCACGCTAATCTATAAGTCAAAAAAATTCGAGCACGGATGTTGCTTATTATAAAAATATCCATCGTCTATTATGTTGTCTAATTATAATTTTAAAGGCACTCTAATAAAATACATATGGCTAACATACGTAGGCGTGTTAACAGTCTCATATACAGGGTGTCCCGAAAATTTGATGTCATTCTAAAAGCAATAATCTTGAAAACTACTAAGTCTAGCTCAATGAAATTGAAGAGTTTAGGTGTTGAACATCATATGTTTATTCTGGGACCGATTTCATAAGTGTGCATTATGTGCACCGCCTGTGACACGGTACACGTCAAGTCGGTAGTTAAGCTCTTGCTAAACACGCTGTGGCATGTCTCCGGTAACATTATCCAGTGTGGAAGTGATTCTTCTCTTGAGTTCATCAATGCGAGCAGGAAGAGATGGGACATAGTCCAGTCCTTTCAAATATCCATATAAAATATTGTACTGAAGGCATGCTGCACGGAAAGCACGCTGCACAGTCTTTGGGTGAATCTTGGCGAGCATATTACAAGATGCAAAATGATTTCTCCTTGGAAGTGAACGGCATGGCTCAACCTGAAAAGAGAACAAAAATAAAATATTAAACATAAAATCTTGATCTGTTTCTATACATTCTGTGAAAATTCGAGGTTATTTCAACAAGAATTACTAAAATTATTGGCCTGCTAAATGATGTCAAATTTTTGGGGACACCCTTTTTGCCAAAATAATATACCCTGTATATTACTAAGAAATGGTGGCTACAATTTTAGGTGGACATTAATATGTTACCACTTTTAGAAGTCTATTTTAATAAATGTTTCAAATGTCTTATATATATAGAAATTCAAATTTAAAATTTCCATACACGAGCAATGTTTTATTTATAAAGTTTTATTATTTGATTCACCGTTGTTAAATCGAAAGAAGTTGGATATTTATTCATAATTAAGTTAAAAAAAAACCTACAGTGTTCATATTAATAAGTTGTTGTTGCCACGTATTTTACATTACTGCAAGAAACCAGTAAATGAAAAAAAAAACTATGAGATTATCTAAAGTCAAAATGATCTGTAAAATGAAATGCTCTGAACTGATTTATTTATATACGTGATAAAAGAGCAAGTTTATTGAAATTAATTTGATTTATTTTTATTAATATAAAAAAATATTGTTTCTCCCATTTACTCTGTCTATCTCTGATTCTCTTTCTCTCTGTCTATCTCTGATTCTCTTTCTCTCCGTCTATCTATTTTTGTATTTCTCTTTACACACACACACGCACGCACGCACACACAGATACACACACACACACACACATATATATATATATATATATATATATATAAAATTAATATTTTTTTTTTACTGAGCTGATTGTTTTTCAGCTTATCGAGACTAAAGTTTCGTAGACGGACGCTCCAGGAATATATATATATATATATATATATATATATATATATATATACAAGTTTAGGATTGGTATATACGGAATGAAATCCAATAACCAACAATCAATATTCTTTAAAGAGTGCTCAATACAGAGTAGAGCAGATATAATTATTTATTTGAATATTACAACATAAATATGTTATAAAATCACGACAAAAGTAGCCATTTTGTTTCAACACTTCTTGTGTCTTGTCAAGTGATAATATAAAGTATAGAATAAATGGTTTCAAAAGTTTCAAATTAATCAACGATCCTTAGCTAAGAGTAAACGCTGTTACGTAAGCCAGAGTGGCCAATCAAAAAACAAGTATAGGATGATTCGAAAAATTTGACAACTAAGCAAGGCTATCTTAGATATTAAAAGATTTATAAAATTTGAAATTAAAATTAAAAGTAAAAAATTAAAATTACCTATTTAGAAATCTAAATCAGATCTCTATTAAGTTTTAAATTGTAGAATTACTAAGGAGAAAAAATAAAAAATAAAAATAAAAAATAAAAAATAAATAAATAAATCTAAAAATAAAAATAAAAAATATATATGCTATTTAATTTATATTTTCATTGAAATTAAGTTGAAAGTTGTATTTAGAGTCCCAGACATAGATGTATACATTTTTCGTTACATTTCAGCATGTTAGTCGCCTCTCACGTGAAATCACTCGAACAACGGCATGCCAACCGCTCGGACGCATCTAGATATATACACACACATACAAAAAAGCAAACCACACATAGGCAAATGCACTACACCTACACACATACATCGATACACACAGGCACACACATCTACATTCAATATGATCCAGACGGTCAAATGTCGAAGCTATTCGTGGCTTAATATGTTATTAAACGAATTTAAACTTGAAAAATTTAAACAAATAACCATATATAAATATATATATATATATATATATATATATACATACATATATATACATATATATATATATATATACATACATATACATATACACATACACACACATACACATATATATACATATATACATTTTTGAAAACATATAGTTTTCGACACATTTACAGACAAAAATATATATATATATATATATATATATATGGGTGTGTGTGTCTGTGTGTAAATCCGTGGGTAAGTAATTATTCAAGTATTCCGCCCGTTATATATATATATATATATATATATATATATATATATAGATATATATATATATATATATCGTCCACCCTTAACCATGGAATGTTTGGATCTCATTAATTGGATTATATATATATATATATATATATATATATATATATATATATATATATATATATATATAAAGAAAGAACAGTAAGATATAAAATCCGGTGTTCTTATAGATATTTTTATTTTTACACAATAGTGCTCAATATAAATTTACAGAGCATTAATATTATAAATTAATTGATTTAAAATATGGGATTTTCGCTACACAGTGATAACCATGTTTCAAAAATGGAAGCTAAAGCCCTTAAATTTAATTTTGTTATTTAACCAAAGACATTAGTTACATTTCCTCGACGAGGAAATGGAACTAATGTCTTTGGTTACATAACAAAATAACAAAATTAAATTAAATTTAATAATAAAATAACAAAATTAAATTCAAGTGCTTTAGCTTCCATTTTTGAAACATGGTTATCACTGTGTAGCGAAAAACTAATTTTTTAAATCAATTAATCTATAATATATATATATATATATATATATATATATATATATATATAAAGAAATATAGTCTTAAGATGTACTATATTTATGAGATAAAGTGCTCAATATCAGAGACAGAGCGTGTGTAAATATAAAAGTGTACATAGAAGTCAACACTTAGAGCCGACTGTCTGTTTCATGCTAGATGCAATCGTCAGGCCACGAGTGCTGTTATTTTTCTCGGTTATTTATATATACGGGTCAGTGCTGCATTGTTGGTAGTCTATTTTGGCGGTTATTTTACTACAAGTCGTTTATTTGTTTCTTTTTTTATTTGGGTTAAATTATTTTGCTTTTTTTATTTACTTTTATTTTTTATTTTATTTCTTATCTCATATATTTATTTATTTTTATTTTGATCGGTGTTTTTATTAACGTAGTAAAATTTTGTTTATATAGCTTATTTAATAGTTTTGTTTTGTTTGGGAAGATAATTAAAGATATTTGTTCAATTTTGGGGTTGATTGTTGTAGTTTGTTCTAACTATTATTTTGTCGGGAACAGTTTTTAATTTGTTTATTACTTCATCTATTTATTTGGATTGATTATCTTAATTTGTTTTTTCTAATGGCTAGTTTATCGTTATCGGTTGTTAGTTTATATATTTCGAAGTATTTAGATCAATTTATTTTAATTGTTATTATTTATTTGTTATACTGTATATTTTCACTTTTTGGCTTTTAAATAAAGTAGTATATTATTCTTTTTTTATTCATTTTTAATCGTTATATAACAGTTATAGCTATTTTTTTCGTCCGATTTTTGGTTTGATTATTATAGTTTAACTAATATTTTGGTCATAATAGTTTGCTAATTTGTTTATTATTTACTTTATATATTGATTTTGTTTCTTATTTTCTATTCTATTTCGTCTATTCTAACAGGTGTGATTTGGTAATTTTTTTTTATTAATTCATTTTGCTTATTTTATTGTCATTTTGTTTATTTATTTATTTTTTCCGTTTTCGATTTTTAAGTAACGTAGTAAAAATTTGTTTTCATGTCTGCATTTTGAGATGAGCTCGGATCTTTTATTTAATAATTTAT
Source organism: Acanthosepion esculentum (assembly GCA_964036315.1). Classification (NCBI taxonomy): domain Eukaryota; kingdom Metazoa; phylum Mollusca; class Cephalopoda; order Sepiida; family Sepiidae; genus Acanthosepion; species Acanthosepion esculentum. The sequence goes on from OZ038480.1 coordinate 117,953,243, forward strand.
TTTGGTCTGGGAAGTTAATGATAGCTATTTTTTCCTCCAAGCAAAGTTTGCAAGTTTTTGATTGGTCTTTGCAGTCTGATGATCTTTTCCTTATTTTCCAAGATATTTTTGCTGTGGTGTGCGTTTTGTTTTTAATTTCCCAGATATACTTAGAAAGCATTGTGCTGTTCGCATATTTACTATTTGTGAAATATGCTTTGTGTACATAATTTCTTTGTTTCCAAGGTCCTTCACTTACTCCTATGTATACTTTTATCCATTATCTGGTGATTTTTATCGTGGCTTGGTATATTACGTTGTTTTGTAAACAATTACCGTTTAAGAAACATTCGTTCTTTATTCTGCAGTTGCACGTGGGTTTAAATTGTTCGTGTGGTTTGTTGATAATTTTCCAGTTGTGCTTTTTTATTATTTGTGCCATGTTCTCGGTGCAACTGTAGCTGATTTTTACTGTGTTTTTGTTGAATATTTTGGGTAGGGTACTTGATTCCGGGAGGTGTTTGTGTAGGAGTTAGAAGAATATTTTTCCTACGTTTGTTTTTACGTTTTTGCTGTACGGTGGGTTGAACCATATGATATTTAATTTCCTGTTGGCCATTTTTTGTATATATATATATATATATATATATATATATATATATATATATATACACCATCGCCTGAAGAAGTACAATCATTGTATTGAAACATGAAAGTTTTGTGTAACGATTTCAGAATGCTTTATTTTATCATTTCATATAATATATATATATATATATATATATATATATATATATATATATATATATATATATATATATTAGAATTGAACATAGTCCGACAATTTATTTTAAAGACATTTTTATATATATTATGTTTAACGTTCTTTTTATAGATACAAGTATTTAAGCAAATGCTCTGTTTTATAATAAACAGTATTAAATAACATTTACCGGCCTGAATGTCCGAGAAATTTTCATAGAAAATTTTCGCTCTCCGACAGGAATCGAACCTGTATCCTATACGGAACCATCATTTCATAGAAAATTTTCGCTCTCTATAAAAAGAACGTTAAACATAATATATATAAAAATAGACATTTTTATATATATTATGTTTAACGTTCTTTTTATAGAGAGCGAAAATTTTCTATGAAAATTTCTCGGACATTCAGGCCGGTAAATGTTATTTAATACTGTTTATTATAAAACAGAGCATTTGCTTAAATACTTGTATCTATAAAAATATATATATATAAAAATGTCTTTAAAATAAATTGTCGGACTATGTCCAATTCTAAAATATATGACGTCATTTGTTTACATTTAGAGCAGATATGAATAGAAGAGATTCATGGAAGATTTAAGTTTAAAGATAGTAAAATCGACCTTGCTAACCAGACGCTGCTCTGTGGCCGAAAGGTTATGGCACATCACGCGAAATGATGGTTCCGTATAGGATACAGGTTCGATTCCTGTCGGAGAGCGAAAATTTTCTATGAAAATTTCTCGGACATTCAGGCCGGTAAATGTTATTTAATATTGTTTATTATAAAACAGAGCATTTGCTTAAATACTTGTATCTATAAAAAGAACGTTAAACATAATATATATAAAAATGTCTTTAATATATATATATATATATATATATATATATATATATATATATATATATATATATATATACACTTGACGCTCACGTCGTTTCTTCACGTAGCTATGTCTGACGAACCAAATTCAAGTGAATATAGCATAATGACAACAGCACCTTTTGATAATGGACGATTTACAGAAAATGTTCATAATACAACAATTTTCGCGAGGTAAATGAAATTCTATAGCAAGTTACTTTTCTCTGTTCGTACAAAAGGTGTCCGTCTAGTCGTGATACATTTGGCCATAATCATAGCTGAAAGAACTCAGTCTTATTTAAACGAGAACGTAATTTATTACATCGAAATATATATAGAAAGTGCGATATGAATTAGTTTTATATGGGAAATGCACGTCCTTGTTCTTACATTACTTCAACTTTTTTATCAAATTAACTGGTATTAAATATGAGATAAGTAAAAACAAAGGTGATAAAAGCAGAAATAAATGTGGTAAGACGTTGACTAGCTTTGACATTTAGACAAATCGTATCCAATGAATTTAACATTTAAATATAAACCCAAGAGTTCCTAAACCTTCAACGTTTCTCTAGGTCTATAATTACAACCGGCATTTGTATATATTTCGTTCTCTACTCTTACATATTTCCAGTCAAATCCATTACATTCATTTACGTGATATTACGCTTGTAAAAGGTATGAATCCTCTTCTATTCCCTCCAGCTATGGGTAAATAGCAGGACAGACAGGGTTCTATAATTCTGGATGGCCACTGGTCTACTCGAAAGATAAATGACATAACTGACCCTTACATATACAATTCCATCAATATTTGTTTAGACGAAAGATCTATATTCGAAGGCCGAAATGCTTAACTTATCTTTTCACTTTGTCATTGAATTACCCATATATATATTTTTATGTTGGCTATTTCTCTCTGGGTAGTATCAGTTGTATCACAGTTCTCCACGTTACGTTTAGCAAACGGGTTCGCTGTTCTGCTCTCTAATTATGTTGTCATTCTCATTTGCATACCATACTACACCTCCCTGAATCGAAGAGGCTGGACACCCTTGTTTTTCTAGTACTATTTCTGATTACTCTTGTAGTGTGCTCTTCTTCCTCTTCTTTTTCTTTTTTTTCTTTAATGGTGACCTTCGTCTTTCTTCATTTTCTTCTTCACTCTCGTCCATCTTTTCATTCTCACTTTCTTCCGTTGCCTGCTCTGTTCCACTTTTGTAACTTTCTGTCTCTTCTTGCTCTTTATCTCATATTTTCACGTCATCTAATTCGTTTCTGCTTCTGAAATGATCCGCATCTGCTATTGTATTTTGTCCCTTTTTCTCTAGGATAGCCGCGTTGTGTCCTTTTTGTATCAGGACATTTTCTTCTTCCGGTTCAGCCTCTTTATTCTTTGTATACCCTACCTTTTGTTGAAAAAGACATAGTTATGCGGGCTCTGATTTGTCGGCCCATTAATCCCGAAGGGCTCAGCTTTCTTCCTGCATGTGGAATGGATGTATAACTGAGAAGCATTTTTGGTAAATACGCTTCTAGGATTTCATTAAGTGAGGAGAATGCTTTTAATCTCATTTTCCCCGTTTGTACCATTATTTCCGCAATGCCATTAGATTGTGGATGATACAGTGTTGTCTTGTATGCGGTACATTCTATCTGTTTCAAACACGCACATAAATTCTCATCACAAAATTCAGGTGCATTGTCAGTGACTATTGTCTGGGGGTACCCCATTCTTTGAGAAAATCGTTTTTAGTACTTGCTTTATTGTGGTGTCTTTTACTCTGACAGCATCTGGCCATCCTGAATACAAGTCCACTAATACTAAGAACAATTCTCTATCTTTGATATGCGCGTGATCCATGTGGACCCTAACCCACGGCACTGCTTCCTTGGGCCATGAGTGAATTTTACTTTGCTTTAATTTTTTTTTTATTTCTGCACATTTTGGGCATCTCTTAATATATTCCTTTACATCTTTTGAATACCCTGGCCACAAAGTTTGCAACTTTAACCTTTTTTGCGTCGCTATTATTCCACAATGCACGTCATCATGCACTTCTTTTAATATGTCTCTCCTAAGTATTTGTGGATTTATAATTATATCTCCATTGCATTTCATGCCATTATGGTCAGTTTGTGCTTCGCTTCTTTAAAGGGTCGCTCTGCCATCGAATAATTGATCCATACATTATTTCTTATTCTCTCAACTATTCTGCTTAAGATTGGGTCTTGGTTTGTCTCTATTTTGAGTCTATTTAGAGGAAGAACGTCCGTTTCAACCCAGTGTATTATTTTGTCTTCCTCTTTTACCTGTTTTTACTTCTGCTTCATTCTTGAAATATAATATAGGTAACCCATCTACGTGAAGGATAGTGTTCCTTTTTACATATATTATGTCAAAATCGAATGCCAGGATCTTTATCGCCCATCTCAAAATTCTCGACAATGTTACTTTTAGCAATTCCTTTCTCGGGTAAATATGAATTCCAACGTTTCTGGTGTGATTTTAATAAGAATTTCTTTCCTATCAAAAAAATTCGTGCCCTTTCCATGCTCCATATAATCGCTAAAGCTCCTTTTTCAATAATCGATTAGTTAATCTCGGCTGACGTTAATCTTCTTGATACGTACATGTTTGTGTATTCGTCTTGCGATACGAGAGCAGCAATCACCTTTTCACGTACGTCTGCGGTTAACATTACTTCTTCGTCCTGGGTACGACGTTAAGCTGCATCCAACAGCAAGGCCTCTGATCAGGATCTTTTGAGGAAGCGTGGAACCACTTCTTAATTGCTGGTGTTCCCAGGTCCACCTGACCCGGGGTGGTAGTACCTGTTGGGGTCCCAGCTATGAGCAAATAGTGAATTTCCAGGTCTTTTCCAAACTTCCAGGTCTTTTTCAGCACATTTCAACGTCTTGGGTACGACGACAAACTACATCCGCGTCCTGGGTATGATGACAAACTATATCCGCGTCCTGGGTATGATGACAAACTACATCCGCCTCCTGGGTATGGCGATAAACTACATCCGCGTCCTGGGTACTCCGCTTAAGTCTAGGTACCATGGAACAAAGTTCATTAGAACAAATATCATGAATGCATTTACAGAAAAATGTATCAGGTTGCAAGGTATTGGCACCCCCTGAACATAAAACACGGCATGACAGAGTGGGCCAATATCTGCACTTGAAAATCTGCAACTTCTACGGAAAGGAAACTGAAATAAATTGGTATGAGCACCACCCAGACCCGGTTACGGAGATAGGACCGCTTGCAATTTTGTTGGAATACACAATACATGCAGACAGAACAATCAAAGCTAATCGCCCAAACATTTTCATTAGAGACAGCAAACAAAAAATGCCTCCTTATTGATGTGGCAATCCCCCTGCAGACTGTAGTGTATCGTTTCAGATCTTCGAAATTGAAATCTCAAAAATGTGGCACATGGGAACATCAAAAATCAATATTGTAGTTGGAAACCTTGGATTGCTTAGAAAAGATTCCAGTAGACTCATTGAAGGGATTCCTGGGAGCCTAAAAAGTAGTTCCCAGGAGTACAGCCCACACCTTACGAAGGGCTTTATCTATGTAAAATATGTCTGTTGTTTTTTTTTTTCTTTTTTTTAATTGCTCTGTGGGAAATATTATGATGCCATTTCTAACCATAAATCTCTGGAAAGGACACGAAAAAAATGTGTACCCACCAGAAATCAAAGGAAATAATAATCATATGAAGTTTGGTTTGTTTGGTTGGTTTGTTTTGTTTTACGGCATATCAACCTCAATGCGTCATTTAATGCCGACAACTATTTTTTTCCTGGTAAAATGTTTGCTTTGTTAAAAATCCATTTCTGTTAATATTTGTTCTCAAAAATGTATAGCTGACAACATTATTTTTTCAAAAACATTTAGCAGACAACATTATTTTTCCAAAAACATTTAGCTGACAACATTATTTTTTTAAAAACATTTAGCTGACAACATTATTTTTTCAAAAACAATTAGCTGACAACATTATTTTTTCAAAAACAATTAGCTGACATTATTTTTTCAAAAACAATTAGCTGACAACATTATTTTTTCAAAAACATTTAGCTGACAACATTATTTTTTCAAAAACAATTAGCTGACAACATTATTTTTTCAAAAACATTTAGCTGACAACATTATTTTTTCAAAAACAATTAGCTGACAACATTATTTTTTTAAAAAACATTTAGCTGACAACATTATTTTTTCAAAAACAATTAGCTGACAACATTATTTTTTCAAAAACAATTAGCTGACAACATTATTTTTTCAAAAACATTTAGCTGACAACATTATTTTTTCAAAAACAATTAGCTGACAACATTATTTTTTTTAAAACATTTAGCTGGCAGCATTATTTTTTCAAAAACATTTAGCTGACAACAATATTTTTTCAAAAACATTTAGCTGACAACATTATTTTTTTAAAAACATTTAGCTGACAAGATTATTTTTTCAAAAACATTTAGCTGACAACATTATTTTTTTAAAAACATTTAGCTGACAACATTATTTTTTCAAAAACATTTAGCTGACAACATTATTTTTTTAAAAACATTTAGCTGACAGCATTATTTTTTCAAAAACATTTAGCTGACAACATTATTTTTTCAAAAACATTTAGCTGACAACATTATTTTTTTAAAAACATTTAGCTGACAACATTATTTTTTCAAAAACATTTAGCTGACAACATTATTTTTTTTAAAACATTTAGCTGACAACATTATTTTTTTAAAACATTTAGCTGACAACATTATTTTTTTAAAAACATTTTGCTGACAACATTATTTTTTAAAAAAACATATTATCAGAGGCCTTGCTGTTGGACGCAAGGGGTGCTGGCTGATTGTTGGCAGAAGATCGCCGAGAATGATGGATTCTATTTTGAAGAATAAATGTTGGTGTTGCTCCACAAAAATTTGTTTTCTTTCGGCTTCCTGAGGATATTCTGCCCAGCCTAATATAATGACAACAATCCAATGATCTCCAGAACTTTCCTCAGTATTCTTTCTGATTCCATAACTGCCGTGATTTTGGAAATTTCTTCAAATTTATGGGCACGATCAAAAATCTCACATTGGCACCGATTTATATTAATCGGTGACAACGTGAGATTTTAGGATCGTGCCCAAAAATTTGAAGAAATTAACGATATTAACCGTCATATGTAAAAAAAAAAAAGTTTGGGCTCTCAGGCAAGGTTATATTATTTTCTCTATTTCCCCTCTTCTTCAGTATAGGCTTTGTGGTCTGTTGTTATATCTACGACCTGGCTCAGTTTATTTTCCTTGTTCACAGCCACCAGACTATGATTTCTTGCTTGGAGAGATAAGTCGCTCTAGATTTCAAAATAACTGAATTGAATTGAATTGGCATTGGCGGCAGCGTCAGCGGCGGTCGTGGTTCGCTGACGGCTTTTTACTGACATTTTTTTTATCATGATAGTTTATGAAATCGCTGAGCAACAAATAATAATTATTTAGCTTTGCAAAAGATTGATAACATTGGCAATAATGGCGATCAATAATGATTGACTTTGATTTTCATGCTTATTATCGATGATCAATAGCTTCTAATAAAAATGAAAAGTATAAATTATTAGCATTCACAAGGTTACTATCATTTCAATCGTTGGATATAGCGTCCTGATTATCGGTAATAATTAACGATAAAAAGATAATGACGGTAATTAATTAGTGATTAGTGTTTAATAATGCTGATGACTCATTATAATTTTGATGAGGACGACTGATATATAGTAAAGTCTACAATGAATATGTTTGCTAATTGTGATTACCTCGGCCATTTTCTGATTTTTCGTGGAAATTGAAAGAGATCTCTCTGGTGATCATATCTGATCAGGTTTTCTAGAATCTCTTTTAGCCTATTAACGGAACGTAGAACGCGCTGACTATAAGGCCTGCAGAGGGGTAATAGCGATGGTGATATTAGCCAGGTCCTTATATAAAAATCATTCAGAATTTAATGCCGGTTGAAATTTATAAAATCTGTCGGTTAAAACAATTTTAAATATATTTTTCATATCCAGTACCTATTATCGCTCTTTCTAATCATTAATGGGGGATTACTTCCTAAATTTTTGCTCTAGGTAGTTTGGTACTTCAACAACTGATTTTATCGTTACTCTATCTTCTACTAACACGTGCTATCCATTTTAGTTGTCGCTGCTGTTGATATTTCTCAAAGTTATGATGTTTCTGATTTGTCTGCGGTACTTTTTTGTGATTCTTTAGCACAAACGTACCATATTCGAAGATAAACCTTTTAGAAGTTGCCTTTAACCATTAATTTGAGAAAGCGGTTGTAGGAAACTGACGGTTTCCATATTTCTGAACGAGTCTGGTGCCGTGCGTAAAACTCATATGAAACAGTGCATTTTAATTTTCAACATGTGTGTGGTAGGAGCTATCTCTAGCGATGAAATGCTGGTAAGTCACCACAGAATTCTTGCCGATTTCAGCAATATCTCTGGGATTGTTTCCCTTCTACTTTTATTTTCAATTCTTTTCTTTTCCAAAAGTATTCGAAACAATCCCGAGCACCCGAATCATTCGAATATTTACAATATACAGGTTTCTTTGGCAAAATTTTACATTTATCCAACTTTTCAATCTCCATCTGTTTAAATCTCTGGAAATGTTAAACGTATTCTGCTCTGTGACAAACCTGCATTTTTGTAAAATAATTTAAATTTTCGCATTTTACGAGAGGCGAGAAGGACATCCAAATATAAATTGTCAACTTTCTGTTTCATGATCAATCAGAGCTCTCGAAAAAGGACGATACTTTTACTGACATTTGTAGAGTATATTTCTTCGGGAGAATTCAAGGAATCAATCGCTGCAACATCTTAAGTGTTCTTTCCTCTTGAACTGCTGATTAAAAAATTAACAAACTATATTTTTTAACCAATGATAGGTTATGAAAAATTGTTCTTGTTATACGATCAGTTTGGAGTCTATTATTTTTCTATCAATTCTGATAACTGATATGAGTTATCGAGTCTTCAGTAAAAATTTCGTAGATTTTGCAACTTTAGCGATTACACATTTTCGATATTGTTCAATTCCCAGTCATATTTATATAAAAATTTTATATATTTTTAATCGAGTTCATCCAGGTATTAAAGGTATTAAAGCCACTGAGGCGCAAGAGGTTACTAGATGTGGAAGAGTTGGAAGCAGGAACATTCCTAAGGAGTGAGATTAAAGGAATAATAATCAGGAGGACAGCAGATAGTGACTGACATTGCATTTAAATGTTTGCAGATTAAAGATGACTGGACAACATGGAGCCAAAAGGGAATTCCACAATCGAGAAGTGCGAGAAAAGAAACTGTTAGCATAGAATTATGTCGTCAGTTTAGTACTGTGCTTAAATCCGAAGAGTCTAGACACCACAGCAAAGAGCCCATCCGAACAATTACTATGAAAGTATTTATAGAAAATCAAACCTTATGGTGTTAGGAAAGTAACTGACGCCAAAACGCCAGGCCAGGGCCAATAACATTGATGATTTTCTAAGGATTTTATCAAGGAGGTCTAGATAGATAGCAGGAGCACCGGATCATATGTGGCAACAATATTCTAAGCATGGACGAATGTTAGACTTATAGATATGTAAGATAGACTCTGGAGAGAAAAAAAAAATCTCGCACGACACAGTGAACCAACCTTCCTGGAAACGGATCTAGCAATGGATTCAATGTAGTCTTTCCATTTCAGGTCAGCCGAGAATGTTAGCCCAAGAAAGCTCAGCGGGTAACTCTCCGGGAGGTCAACATCAGTCATGATGATAAAATGCAGAGAGGGTTCTCTCAGATGATTAATAGAGAGTAGTTTAGTTGTGCAGTCGTTAAAATTTTTAAAAAAGCCATCCTTTACTCTAGTTAACAACAGACTGAAGATCGTTTTGGATATCATATGCCATTTTGACCAGTGTAGCTACCAAGTGTAGGGGTGATGGCATCGGGAAGGTCATTAATGAAAATCGAAAACAAAATAAAACCAAGGATAGAGTCCTGATGGACACCTGTATTCATACGAAAGGTACTGGAGGTTTGGCCGTTCAGCATTACTTTCATTTCACAATTTGATAGGAAAGATTGAATCAGCTCAGAGCGTATCCTGAAATATCGTAACTTTTCAGCTTGTAGAGTAAAGGTGTATGCCAAACATTGTTGAAACCTTTCGAGATGTCCAAAGCTACAGCATCACATTTTTTTTATCTAGAACTTGATAGACTCTTTCGACATTATCTTCAGTACATCAGCAGCTGACCTGGAGAAGCGAAAGCCATATTCCTTGTCTGAAAAAGTCTCTGCGATGAGAGATGCTGAAACAATTCAGCATTATTTCGGGCTTCTAGGAGCTTCTCCAAAAGTTGTAGAAGTCTAAAACCTCGATTGTTGGAAGTCTTGAACGGTTCACCAGACTGGAATAACAGATAGTCAGGAAATCAAGAGACGGCGAGTAACTTATTATACAGTCTAGAGAGAAGAGGATGTAGTTTAATGCGTATTACAGGGATGACAGGGTACATATGATGGCAGAAACCATAGAAGGGGTTTGCAAATCCTTCAATTATTCTGATAAGAATTAATTCATCATCTATGGTCATTTCCCGAGTTCCCAAATTTTCAAATTCACATTACTTAGCACGTTCTTTTAATGTATTTAAGTACTGTATAATTGATTAATTTGGTGCTTGTCTTGTCTCCAAAAACGTAGTTCTTTCAGCAACGAGCAATCTTTTCTTTGGTCTTATGTTCATTTTTATAACTTTGACAATTTCTTCAAATGTCATTTCTTCTAATTCGCTCGGGTAACACATTGTCAAAAAATTCTTCACTGCTTCACACCCAGCAGTAGCAATAAATTAATCCGCTATATCGTTTTCTCCTCCTTCGGTCTTGGTGCCTCTTTTTTTTTTCTCTTGCAAATGCAGTAAATGTTCTGATCCATGTCATTATGTATTCTGGATCTTCCAGCGCCTTCAAGCATCCTATCGGAGACGCCCTTTTTATGTTGGGTATTTCTCTCTGGGTAATATCGTATCACATTTCTCAACGGTACGTTTTGCAAACGGGTTCGCTGACTAATGCACTTTGTTCACACTCTGCTCTCTACTTATGTTGTCATTCCCATTTGCAAATGATACTATATATATATATGTGTGTATATATATATATATATATATATATATATATATATATATATATATATCACAAAAACGATTCAGTTCATTATTTACATTATTCGGATTATTGTCCAATGTCGCCATATTTATTACAACGTTTCGGTCGTTGTACGCTTCGGCCTTCTTCAGGTGGTTGGAATGTCGAAATGAACCTTTTATTTCACTCACTGGGGTAGACTGTTCTCAAGGACACATGGCACAATGGATAAAGGCGATGGTTAGATCCAGTGACAGGACCCAAAGAGTATGAGTTCAATACCCGGTTAAGGCAGTGGAGAACTTTCAGAGGGAAAATTAACAGGAGATAACAGATAACTGACATCCATTAAACATGGCACGTGGAACTAGAACAGTCTACCCCAATGAGCGAAATAAAGAGTTCAGTTCGACATTCCAGCCACCTGAAGAAGGCCAGAGTGTACAACGGCCGAAACGTTGTAATAAATATGGAGAGAAAGATGAGGACAATAGTCCGATTAATGTAAATAATGTACATAATACCTCATCTCAGAAATATAGACAGATATTGAACGATTCAGTTTCATGTGAGGAGTTAGGCAAAGATACTCCAGATGAGTTAAGAGTAGAGTCTGAAGAGAATGTACGGGGAAAACATTCAGCTTTATCAACAGAAGATGTTAAAACCTCAAATTGATTGAAGAGATTAGGAATAGAGACTTTACATATATTTAATACACTGCTAGAGAACCGGCAGCAGTTACGGGATCCAAAGTTCTTACATACCCGGCCTCATTTTCTCAGCAAACAGATACATAACTTCTTCGAGGACACGTTTACATTTATTACGAGGAGCGATATGTAACCGGAGATGTCGCGCTGTTATTGTCCAAAATAGTGTTTTCTGTCGGCTATAGCGGCAGAACATGCTGGTGTGAATCGGGGATAGAATTGAAGTTTCACTTGTTATTTTCGAAAAGGAAAATTATCCATACCGGCATTGACGAAAGAGGAGACCTCAGTGACACAATTCTCGACTTGAAGGTTAAAAATGTCAGTCCAGAGTGGCATCTTGAAGAAAATCACGGAGTGAATGCCAACCAGCATGCTGATAATGAAATGAGGTCTTATGAATTGGATGAAATTGACAGCACATTGGAAAATAAAAAGAATAAACAAAACTACGGCGTCTTTTTTACTCAGTTTTGTAACAACACTAAGAAATTGATCCGTGAATTGGAGAGGATTAAACTAAAAATATATAAACATAATATGTCTAAATTATTTAACCAAACATGCTTGAATGAAGATATTCTGCCTAAACACACACACACACACACACACACACACACACACACACACACATATATATATATATATATATATATATATATATATATATATATATATATATATATATATATATATATATATGTACAGGTAAAGGGTGTCCATAAAGTTCGTGTGCACTTTTAAAAAATTATAACTTTATTTGTATTTGTGATAGAAATAATCTGTAAAAAATGTTATAAAGTTTAATGTACCTAGTTTTAAGTATAGCTAAAATAACTAATGTGATTTCAAGCGTTACTGTAAATCAGTTGGTAAATGTTTTCCGTCAACTGCGAAATCGTATTATCCTTTGTATTGCTAATGATGGAGGACATGTGGAAACTTAAATAAAATTTCAATAAAACCTTAAAAAATATAGATTTACTTCTTTCTAATCCTTTTTACAAATTATTTTTTATCGCAAATACAAATAAAATTATAAATTTACCGGAAATTTTTTAAAGTGCACACAAAATTTATGGACACCATGTATATAGGCACGCCTGTTGGAGCCAAGAATAAAAGACAAAAAATAATGGGAAAAAAGAAGCGGAAAAGAAAAAAGTTAAAGTATTCATACAGCACAAGTTAAAAAGAAAATCAGCAAAAGATATAATTAAAAGTAAAAATGTTATTACGATGGTTAGTGCTGATTCTACTGCTGAAACGGCCACATATATGCATTTAACATAATCTTGCGTTTTCAAAATCTACATACACAAAAGTAGTAAGCATTATCAACACACAGACAGATACAAATAAAAACTATCTGATATTTGGATCTACAAATAAATTGGTATTTTGACATCTAATTTGGATATGTGTAACTATACAATTTGGTTTATCGACATTGGAGGATCTAATCTCCAGTCCATAAATAATCTTATTTTTCTATAGAAGAAAATGGTCCCATGTATAAAGTTGATGGCATCTGACATGCATCTTTCGAAACAAGATTTCTCTAGACCGCTATACTTCGAGAGATTTGTTTTACAAATATCAGAAATTGTTTTTGGAAGGTTTCAAATAGCTGGACAAGCAATTTGCCAAGTGCGATTAACCGTAGAGTAAAAATGTGGAACCCTATTTCTGTTAAATGTCTCTAGATTCTTTCCTTTGATCAGACTGAGACATTTTCATTACCTTTAATGTTTAAATGACTGTATCTAGCCGGTTTCTCATTTTTATTTTCTATTAGTTTTATCCTTACAGTACATATTTTATATTAGTCATCCTTACAGTGCATTATTACAATACAATATAGTAACATATACAATATTATATAATATAATGATAATACAATAAATACAGTTATCTAGATGTACCATACGATGTTTATCTATCATCCTTAAAATACAATATATTTTTCTAGTTAAGATATAGGTGTATTAGCTGTCATCCATCCTTACAATACAATAAATTATTTTCTGTGGCCATGCCATAGGACTTTAGCTATCATAGATATCACAATATAGTAAATTATATATATCAAAAATTTAGTACATAATTCTTCTAGCTATAATTTAAGACTTTTAGCTGTAATCCTTATAATACTATTAATAATTTCCTCTAGATATGCCATACTACAGGGTTATTTAAAAAGAATGAACCGATTTCATGACGAATTGCTTCATTTTTCAAGCAACGTCATGGAATGAGTCAGTGACCACTTCAAAGAGGAGTTTTCTTAGTTTTGAATGGCTGCCACCTGGGCGCTATAGTCGCTTCGTATCTGCGGCAGCGTTCTGCTTTTATTTTACCCATGGAATGACGAGTCCTCAGCAAAAGGCGTTCTACGTTCTCCAGTGTGCGAAAATCAATTCTGTTGTCACAGTGTAGCGTGGTTTAAACAGTTTTAAGAGAGTGGGTGTCTGTGTAAAGGAAAAGGTCCAGGGCGAACACGCATTTCCGATGAACAAGTGTCGAGAATCAGTGCTGTGTTTGAGGGGAGCTCACGAAAATCCACAAATCGAGCTAGGCGTGACCTTGCGATCTCTCAATCCACTATCTGGCGTGTGCTAAGAACTGCTCCAGCGATGGATTGGTTGGAAAGGAGCCTACGAACTTGCTCTTTTTGTTTGACCTGCGAGATCCCCAGACCTCACACTGTTTGATTCTTTCTTGTAGGGACACGTAAAAGATCGCGTTTATGTTCCACCGCTACTCATTAATCTCGATGACGTTAAACATTGAACAACAACATCGTCATCGTGATATTCTGACATGCGTTTTATCGCATTGGCAGGTGATAGCATTGAATACTTCGACGACTGGAAATAAAATGTGATTAGAATACTTGTGACTTGGCTGGAGTTTTCTATTGCTTTTCCTCATTAAAACATTGCATAATGAAATCGGTTCATTCTTTTTTAATAACCTTGTATTTTTCGGCTGTCATCCTCACAATACAATAAATAATTTCTTTAGCTATGACATAGGAATTTTAGCTGCCATCCTCACAATAAAATAAATAATTTCTTTAGCTATGACATAGGAATTTAACTGCCATCCTCACAATATAATAAATAATTTCTTTAGCTATGACATAGGAATTTTAGCTGCCATTCTCACAATACAATAAATAACTTCTTTAGCTATGACATAGGAATTTTATCTGCCATCCTCACAATACAATAAATAATTTCTTTAGCTATGACATAAAAACAATTAGCTGCCATCCTCACAATACAATAAATAATTTCCTCTTGATATGCAAGATAATAAATAATTTCTTATGGCATAACTTTATTATCTCTCATCCATCCTTATAATACAATAAATTATTTTCCGTGGCTCTGTCATGCGATTTTGATCTGTGCTCCTCACAATGCAATAAATAATTTCTTAAGCCTTAACATAGGAATTTTAGCTGTTATCCTCACGATACAATAAATAATTACCTCTTGATATGACATACTGTTTCGGATATCAGCCTCACGATAAAAAATAATTTCTTCAGTTATGACATGGGTATTTTAGCTATCATCCTCACAATACAATAAATAAATTTCTCTAGATATACGGTACAATTTTTGCTGATTTCTATGTCATAGTTATTAGGCATATTTTATAAAATGTTGAGAGAAAGAGGAAATAATTGTTAAGCACGTCAGTTTTTCTATGGCTTTTGTTCCTTATATGTGACATCTACAAGAGCCAAGAGCAATAAATTGCGATTAAATAAATCCAGCGTGGCAGAAACGTAATCAGAAGATAATAGAAGATACAAAATGGTTTCTTGACCTTTGACTTGACCTTTCCGTTCGTTTCTCCTCAATAATCATCATCCTTTTCTAGAAGAGAAAAATCTTGTTTTCAAGGATATTCTTTCCTAAGCGTATGTTACTTGCCCATCATTTACTTTCTTTCTCTCGGGAAATGTCACTGACAAACAGGATGAAAGATGAACAAACTTGACGGAAAGGCAAAAAAAGACAAGTGATGGGATTTCTGCTTTCTATTTGCTTATCGACACCAACTGAGTCGTTGACCTGTAAGAATAATTAGAAAATTTCAGGTGTTGTTATGGTGAGTTTAGCTCTTGTGTCAGCATCGGTTTTCATGATGACATCTAGTGTCCGATGAGACTTAAATAAAAGATCAAGAATAACAGGCGTTTGTAGCTAGTGATAAAGAGGCTCAAGTCAGCCATCATATTAAGCCGCAGATCCTCTAAACCCCCAAAATATTTGTGAAGGAGAACAGAATAAACAGATGGAGACAGAAATGAAAGAACAAAATAATCAGAATAGAGAAAGAGACATTTTGTTGGACTGATCCGTCTTTCTCGTTCTGCTGTATTAAGTTCATTCACAATTATCACTTTTGCTTACAAATCTCATTGTCGTAGCCGTGTGCTAAAATTGTCCGTGATCGTTTACTGGCTTATGATTCCTGTATAATCAAGTGAATTGCCAATTATATTACCTGAGCCTTAAGTACCGGCAGTTTAATGACAACCATCATTAAAATCGATATATGAAGCGATTCAGACAAAAGTCATTCACAACTACGAAAAACAAATGATATAAGTAAAACGTTCGGGATAAAGTGATACTCAGTCGGAAGATAGCTAATACCGGTCGGGTGTTTATATAGTCAGACTGCATTCTAAAATGTCTAGTCCGTCCGGGAGACAGGGCTAGTCATATACATTCGCTCAAGATGTAGCCAGCACGCGACATCCGTCGAGATGTGGAGGCATTCATACACTGCATAGAGGGGGTCTACGAGAATATCGAAAAACTGCTCGATATTTAAGTAGTTCTGCTGTCACTAAGTCTTCAGAGATAAGTATGAAAATTCTAATGTAAACATGCAAATATTATGCGTAGCTGTCACTGCTCTTGCGATGTTACATTCTCTCTCATATGGCTAAGGGAAAGAATGCAAAAGTGACCAGGAGTTCTCGACGTGGGTTATCAAGTTGTAGCCGGTGTTAATGACACTTTATGAAGACAGGAGTTACAGTTTAAGGAACAAGAAGACATGTGTTACCATATATGAGTCGGTAACAATTAAGTTCATAGAAGAAGATTGTGTTCTGTTAAATTGCAGAATTTGTTCATTGCAACTACCTCCACTAAATAAACGATAGTTTGAATAATTTATTAATAATGTTAAGGAAGCATTTTACGAAGACGTGTGTTAAAAAAAAACCTTCAAATTTGAGGTGTTGTTCATCCAATACAATGCCTAAGAGCCACCCAATGCGGCAGAGCGTTGTTGTAAAGGCAAAGGAGAAGAAATAAGAAGTGAGTATTATGAAGATACGTAGGTTAGATAGCGGTTGACTCTAGATATAATGATGTTAAGATAGGAGTGATTGAAGAAGTATACTTTCGAGAGCCTGTCCACAACTAAACAGTTCTAGGAAGAATTTGTCCAAAAGGAACTTCCACCTCGCCAATAAATTGACAGATCCAGCAAGACGTGATGACAAACCATATGGATGTAATATGCAGTCACCTACAATGCCAACCCACAAATTAATCGTAAACTAATTCTGGCGTCTAACCTGCATTATACGATGGGGAATCGCATCCGTCCGCAAATGTTAGTTGTGTAAACTTGTTATTTCATCTCTTCCAAATGTTGCTTCATCCGTAAACAAGACTGAAGAGACAAACAACGGATTGGCATTCCAAATGATACTGATATAAGAGCTGTTCTTAAAATACCCTGCTTGCGTTACTATGATATGTACGACATGCTCGGTCCACTTGTGCTGATACATGGATCGTCTCCGATATCATGTAGTATGTGTTCTTCGTAGTCAGGCGTACGGGTGGATATCGCTCTTCTTCGATCCATAGTTTATGGTTTCACGGAACTTGTCTTAGCAACGTGACGATAAATAACAGCAAAGGCTGGATGATTCAGCTGTCTTCGGCCTGGAAACGCAATCTGATACGGCCGTGCAAACACCCTGCCATTACTATTCGCACAGCAGTATGTAAAATCATACTTGCATGCTCACAATGTGAATACTCTGGCATTGTTAAACGGAACAAATCTCTGTTAACTCACACTACACACAGCAAAAGTTGAAGACAGATTAACCACAAATGTACACGAATGACAAATGTAACCTTGTCTTCATGGCAACACAGCGCCATTTACCCTAAACTTTCTTTAAAGTTAATAACCCAAAAACGAAGGATTTGCTGACATGTTTACATGGACTTTTTTCCTTGTTTTGGCGTGAGGAACTGAAACCAAATTTTGTAAACGTATTTTTGATACAGCCTGTATATATATATATATATATATATATATATATGTGTGTGTGTGTGTGTGTGTGTGTGTGTATGTGTGTGTGTGTGTGTGTGTGTCTACCTGTCTGTCTGTCTGTGTGAGTGTGTCTGTGTGTGTGTACAGGATGTATCAAAATTTAGTTAAAAAGAAAGTTTACATTAGAAGGCGGGTATGATTTTTACATACGGCCATGCGTATGGTAATGGACACGAGGCTGCACGGTTGTATCATATTGCGTTTCCAGACTGAATTTTTTATATGAACTTTTGTCCTTGTTTTGGTGTGAGGAATATGTTTGTGAAATTATTCTTGATACACGGATATACTTTATCTATCTATCTATCTATCTATCTATCTATCTATCTATCTATCTCTCTCTCTCTCTCTCTCTCTCTCTATATATATATATATATATATATATATATATATATATATATATATATATATATATATATATATATATATATGCAAATCAAATTTTGAAAATAAATCTGGGATTAAGTAGTGGTAATAATGCTCAGAATACATTTATATGTGGAATATGTAATGGACCGCTGCTTGAAAGGAGAAATCAGAGTCCGTGTTCGAATTTCACTGTTATTCCTTACATTCACCGTATACCATATATATGTGCAAATTAATTGAGACAAAACGAATAATTCCGTTATTATTTACTTTTTTTTCGAAGCTTTCCAATGAAACATGACCCAGTGAACATGTTAGTACTTCGTATGTCCATTCCAGTCGTTGCTTGCAAATTGACCACAGATTCTCGATTGGATTTAAAACTTACGTGTTTTCAGGGCAGTCTATTGTACTTTGCTATAATCACTGGTAAAGGTTTCAGTGTGTTACTGCAGTGTTACAATTTTCATATGCTTCCTTGGAATAACGCCCATCGCAAACAATGTATGTAGGACAACTAATCGACAGTCGAGACAGTAGTGTCTAGGCGTGATAAAAATCTGATGCAATCACGGATGACGCAATAATTTTTAAGCCAAACAAATTTCGTCATACACCCCGAAAATAGATTCATGCACACCACTGCAAATGACCTAATCTGAGGAAAAATAGAAATCGTTTACAACCTGTCACCCTAGTGGGTCTCAAACTGGCCGAATAGTAAAAAAAAGAAATCAGCAAAAGCAGTTATTTCAATTAAGTTGCACAAGAGTGTATGTTCCAGTTTTAAATAAAGGCTTGATAAATAATACAAATATCAAATTAGTCACTATATTTATATGGGCAATATATAGTAGAAATTTCAGTTTATAATTGTTGAATTTGTTTATAAATTGGTTTGGCGGTTTCAGATTTTATTATGAAATGTATGGCAATGTTTTACTACTAATCGTATATGTTTGCGTATCATGCGGCCTTTGAATATTTGATTTTGAAGCTAATTTGACTTAAGTAAATAGATATATAATTTCGTCAACAGCTTAGCCAGGGACAGCAGTATATACGCAAATTTTATATCTCGTGTTTATACACGGATATACTTTATCTATCTCTTAAAATTAGCGATTATACACGGATATACTTTATCTATCTCTTAAAATTGCGATCTCTTAAAATTAGCTTCAACATTAAATTTTCAAAATTTGCATGGTACGCGAGTATATACGGTCAATACAAATTATACAAACCAAAGAAATTCAACATATATGGGTCTTCGAAATTTCGTATTTGATTAACACAATATCCAATATACCTGAATAATTTATTTTCTTTTATTTTACATGTTAATATGAGCTGCTTGATGTTCTTTAACATTAATTACTCATTGAAGTTCTATGACTTTAATCAGTGCGTCTTTTATTAAGCAGTATTTAATTTTCATTAACTCTTCTAGTCTCAATGTTAGCATTAGTTGCAACAATTTCTATTGCTTCCCGGAGATTTTTTCTTTGCTTGTTTGTTGATTTTCATTCTCATATAAAAAATCTTTTATTGATGAACCTCAAGTTGCATATTCGATTAATATCTGTCATGGCTGGTAGAAATCCTATTAATGTGATGTCTTTGACGAATAAATAAAAGCTTATTTGAACAGGTTTACTTTCTATGACATACTAGTTAAAGACTATTATCGGTGATATATAGCACTCAAAGAATATCGTCAATGATATATACCACTTAAAGAATATTATCGATGACATATACCACTTAAAGAATATTGTCGATGACATATACCTTCTTAAAGAACATTTTCGATGACATATACCTCTTAAAGAATATTTTTGATGACATATACCCTTTAAAGAAACCATTTTATCCAATAACTTATAATTTTCTTCATTTATCGCAACACATTATACTATTTACATTGTTCGGGCTGTTGTCCTCATCTTTAGTGTCACATTCATGGTGTTTCGGGCCAATGTTAGCTCCGGCATTCTTCATGTGATATTTATTGGCATTTCAAACCGAACCTTTTATTTATTCTAAGGGGGTAGATTGTTCTAATTACACGTAATGTGACTTCTGATACCTCAATTTTAGCTAATTCGCCTTGAAAATCTCCAAGTTTTGCTCCCTCCGCCGAGTCCAGGAACTGAACTTGCAACTTTTTGGGTCAAGTCACTTTTTTTCGATCCACCAGGCAACGCTTTTATCCACAGTCCACGTGTACTTGTCTCAGAGATATATACATGAATCTTGATACAATCGTCAACTTTGAAAGGAATTGTTTAAGAGACCAGAACATCAATTTCAATAACATTTTTTTATTAAATTGCACTTTGTTTCTGTCTAAATTCACAATATTTGCATTTTCAAACCTATTAAAGAACATTGTCGATGACATATACAACTTAAAGAATATTATCGATGACATATACCACTTAAAGAATATTGTCGATGACATATACCACTTAAAGAACATTGTCCGTGACATATACCGTTTAAAGAATATTAGCGATGACATATACCACTTAAAGAATATTGTCGATGGCATATACCACTTATAGAACATTGTCCGTGACATATACCGTTTAAAGAATATTATCGATGACATATACCACTTAAAGAATATTATCGATGACATATACCACTTAAAGAATATTATCGATAACATATACCACTTAAAGAATATTGTCGATGACATATACCACTTAAAGAATATTGTCGATGGCATATACCACTTAAAGAACATTGTCCGTGACATATGCCACTTAAAGAATATTATCGATGACATATACCACTTAAAGGACATTGTCCGTGACATATACCACTTAAAGAATATTATCGATGACATATACCACTTAAAGAATATTATCGATGACATATACCACTTAAAGAATATTATCGATGACATATACCACTTAAAGAACATTGTCGATGTCATATACTACTTAAAAAACATTGTCGATGACATATACCACTTAAAGAACATTGACGATGACATATACCACTTAAAGAATATTGTCGATGACATATACCACTTAAAGAATATTGGTTGATGAGTCCACTTTTCTTTTTTGCTTATTATTGATTTTTCTGAATTCTCATTTTCTGATATTTTCATATCCATTTTTTCCTGTCCTGGTAATTTTAATTTTTTGCATAAACTCTACAGTTCGTAGTGCTGTTTTTACATCACTCAATAAAATTTATTTCTTGATTCTCTCTTGATGTTATAGCTATTTTTTCCCGATCCATGGCAATCTTTGGAAATAACATCAACATATTTTCGAATTGATTTCTACCATAAAGGACACTTCTCTAAACTAGATTCTCATGCTTCAATCTGTGTCAAAACTAATTTAAAGATGCAACACGTTGACTGAGCATTTCTAAGCTCATTCAACGTTTGATCTGACGTGCTCAGACGTTCAGTGTCGGTTAGTATTAGCAAGAGGATTACCGATCTCTGATGCCTGCTATTGCTGGCCAGCGTCATTTACTGAACAGAATGATAGGTCGAGTGCGGCGCGATGAGACAAAAGGAAATCGGCTACTTTGATTGATCGCTCAATCGCAACCAAAGTTTACAATGGAGAGTTTGATCTATGATAAAGGAGATTGATTCAGTGCGAAATGAAAGGTGGACGGATTGAAGCAGGCACGAGGGTGGACCTCTTCGATTACTGCTTGCAATTTGCGCTAGTCACCGCTATTTATCACAGCTCATACTTCGATCAGGAAATAATTTCGGGTATATAATACCAATATATCCTGCACTGAACATTATTATTACAAAGGACGTAAATTGATTTTCTGTAGAAGTTAATATTACAAAAAACTCCATACTTCGAAGTATAGCGTAACATAATATTTTAAACTCTGTGTATTCAGTATCTGTCTATATTTCTGAGATGAGATATTATGTACATTATTTACATTATTCAGACTATTGTCCTCATCTTTGTCGCTATATTTATTACAACGTTTCGGCCGTTGTACGCTCCGGCCTTCATCAGGTGGTTAGAATGTCGAACTGAACCCTTTATTTCGCTCACTGCGGTAGACTGTTCTAGTTCCACGTGCCATGTTTAATGGATGTCAGTTATCAGTAATCTCCTGTTAATTTTGTTCTGAAAGTTCTCCACTCCCTTATCCATATATTGAACTCTCACTCTTTTTGTCCTGTCACTGGATCTAACTAGCGCCTTTATCCACTGTGCCATGTGTCTTCAAGACATTGGAGAACTTTCAGAGGGAAATTAACAGGAGATAACAGATAACTGACATCCATTAAACATGGCACGTGGACTAGAACAATCTACCCCAGTGAGCGAAATAAAGGGTTCATTTCAACATTCCAAGCACCTGAAAAGGGCCAGAGCGTAAAACAGCCGAAGCGTTGTAATAAATATGGCGACAAGGATGAGGACAATAGTCTGAATAATGTAAATAATTTTTCTGTGCATTCAATATTATATTCTCCGTAAATCTGGTGTAAGTTTATCAGCTCTAACCGTCTTTATCTACAGCCAAGATTATATCATAAATCACGTAACTATACCCTTTCTGTCAGCAAAGGACGAATTAATTTCTCATTAATGGAAATACTTTTCCTCTACCTTTTAAATACACACAGATTGACAGCCTAAAAATTATCAAATATATAGTTTCTAACAGATACTTTTTTTACTAATAGTCATGGAATGTTTTTCAACAAAGATCAGATCTTTTTTTATGAAAAACATCCATTGCTTTACATGTAAAGATTATAAAGATTCCCCTTCAAATCATATACATGTCTGCAGATATACCATACCAAGCATTTTCGCTATTTTCTGTGCTGCTGGTACAGAATGAGTCGGCTGGTCCAGAGTGTAAAATTACTGGTTAAAACACTGATGACCGGTCATGAGCGTCTATGGCTTCAACTGTGCATGGGCATTGAATTTTGAGTATTATTTGTTTTGTTAAAGGAAAAAGACGCGCGAAGACACTCAGGCGGCTGCAAGAATTAGACAATTCAAGATGCTTCGCCGCAGCCAGTTTGAAGTAATCCAACAAGTGACGATATTTTGTCAAATACCTGTTGACATACGTTTTCTCGGACATTTCCCTCTCCCTCTTTCACTCGCTTCCTCCTACAAACAATGGTAAGCCTACTGTTCCTCATAAAAGCGAATAATAAAAGTTTGTCCGTCATTGAAACAGTAAGGGATA
The DNA here is from genome assembly GCA_964036315.1 of Acanthosepion esculentum. Taxonomy (NCBI): domain Eukaryota; kingdom Metazoa; phylum Mollusca; class Cephalopoda; order Sepiida; family Sepiidae; genus Acanthosepion; species Acanthosepion esculentum. Next base: position 117,976,786 of record OZ038480.1, read on the forward strand.
TAAGTGTTGTGGTCTGATTAAAGCTACAGACGGAAGGGACCATTGTACGTCTCGTAGCGGATTTTCTCTTCTATTATGTGAACTAGCTGTGGACCAGCATCAGTTGTCTCAGGCTTCTTCTTTAGAACGACGTTTCTGAAAACCGTCAAGTGAAACACTTCATTATTTGTCTGTTTACGTTGAACAAATTCATGAACATAGATCACGTTGAGATTGTTCATCCCGTTGAGATAAGAGATTATCGACATCACCATCACATTTGTGAGTGTTTGCTGTGTTTTTCTTCTCTAACGTATTGGCCTATGACTCAAGCTATCCTTTCCATAAATCTGTTGCAACATTAAAAAAAAAAAACTTCTTTTTTTGGAAATCTTGCTCTTCAAGTTTATTTTCGTTCAAACTAGGAAAACAAATAAAACTAAACGACGTGCGTACTATACACAGATACATCCTAGCACAGGGATCTAAGTTACCAACAGATATGCTATTTTGACTTAAATAATGCAGATTTAGAACTGATATCTTGTAAAATAACATCAAGAAAAAATGTAATGTATATATATATAAACCCTGGTAGGACAACCGTTGGTGGCAAGTGTGCGATGGATAAATTGTCGTCTAAATTACGCAACAGATGCAAATAACATTGACAACTCATTTTAACGGATGTATTTATCAAAAATAAAATATCAAAAACAAAATATCCTGAAATACTACAGCATAAATGTATTGATTAAAATCGCCAATGGCGTCAACCATATTCTCAAGACGACTCTCATGCAATTCTTCTGGGCGGTCTATTTGTTTAAGTTGGTGAATGCTTCCATAATCCTTGCCTCCAGTTCATCTTTGTTGTTACAAATATCTTTTCTGGTCTCTCGAAAAACTGTGCCCCACGAATAATAATCAAGGGGTTGCAGTCTGTGGAGACAGATGCAATGGGGTGATGCGGTCGCAGAAATTGTCTGAGAGTTATGTGTGGGTTTTCCTGCTTCTGAGGTATGGTGAAGAATTTTGTTGCCAGACATAGGGTCTTCCAACAATCACCCACCTGAAGCACTACCTCCTCAAGGCACTTGATATATGCCTCTGTGTTTAGTCTGAGGCCCTCACCATGAACATGTGTGTGTGTGTGTGTGTGTGTGTGTGTGTGTGTGTGTGTGTGTGTGTGTGTGTGTGTGTGTGTGTGTGTGTAAGAAGGACAATTCTCGAGAATGCCGTTATCGGATCTTAACAAAATATAAATGTAAGGCACGGTACGCTCACATTTCTTGAAAGAGTTACTACCTTCCCAAGCTAATATCTTAACGTCTCGATTCCAGTAATTCTCTCATTCACGTCATGTTTCTTCTCTCTTTTCATGGTAGCTGATCTGCTGAGCTACCTTCCCTTATGCGAATGGCGTACTACTAGATTCGTATCTGGGTCCTACCCTTTTACAGTAGAAATAGTTAAATGCAACCGCCTCTTCTACATCCAGCAGTTTCTTTTACTTGCGCTTCTTAACAGTGGAAATCCATTCTTCTTACTTGTTTCTCTGATACCTACAATCTTCAAAAATTTAAATGCAACGTCAATCCCCGCGCTTCTTTTATCCTCTCCTCAATCCCCTTTATACGCAGTCTTTTTCCTCACTTTCACCATCTGTAATCCTCTGCTGGCCAGTGGCTTTCTCACTTGCTTGGGGTGAAATGCTTAAATACATATATATATATATATATATATATATATATATATATATATATATATATATATATATATATATAAAGATAACGGTTAAATCTATTACCTCGTGTTTTTGAAGATGTACAAATAATAAGCCCGTCCCAAATCATAACATTCTGATCCCAATTTAAACAATATTCAGTTTAAAAATATATATTTCTTGAATTTCACTTGCTTAATTTTTGTTTTACCTAATTTTGAATTATGGCACTGTGTCCTTGAAATGTTTTGACCGACCTCCCAACCACCCGATGAATATTCATTGACGTTTCTCAAATTCAAAAGCTTTGATAAAACAATGGCATCAAAATAAATGCGTATATTTGCCTTGGTAAAGTCCCTCAGAGTGCGAAACGCGTCGCCTAATAATAGTTTTTCCTCTTGTCTTTTTTATTTTTATTCGTATATATATATATATATATATATATATATATATATATATATATATATATATATATATATATATATATATTCTGGACTCTCCCGTCGATATTCGACGTATGAGGGTCAAGCAGATCAGTTCCGAGGAAACTGCCAGCCAGAGACCAGCACATTATGGTGGTGAAGATTTTGTGCAGAACCATCCACACTTTTTGAAGGGCCGAATACAGAGACTTGGTGCACTACGTGCCACAGGGTCCCTAAAGGACCCTCCGCAGGTTTTGAATTCAGAGTTGTCCTCCTAAACCAGTTGCCATCCAAGGCTATAGAAGCCAGTCTGTCCTGCTATTCACCCATAGCTGGAGGGAGAACAAGAGGATTCACACCTTTCCCAAGGGTAATAGTACATAAGTGAATGTAATGGATTCGACTGGAATCCCAGCAGCTATCCATTACTCCACCGTGCCTCCTCAATAATATATGCATACATACATACATATACATATATATATGTATATATATATATATATATATATATATATATATATATACACACACACACACACACACACACACACACATATATATATATATATATATATATATATATATATATATATATATATATATGTATATATATATAAAAACCCTGGTAGGGCCACCGTTGGTGTCAAGGTCGAATGCGAGGATCCAGACTAAGCGCAAACAACACCAAAGATCCCCAACCGTGGAACAAGCGGATGATGATTATAACAGATCTCAACGGTTGAACCAGCGGATGAAGAGGGCTACGCATGCCGGACATGCTACAGAAGGCGCCACTCGAAACTATAACAGAGTCAGCAATAGTCCGTTGCAGTTTCATAACTGGATGGTGTATATCTCATTTTATACGTTTCTCAGATAAGAAAATCCAAAATATGGATCACTTGCTGGTCCACGCTAAACAAATTCACGCCATCGCCAATTTTTTATACTCTGATTTTCTTTCACCTCCAATCAACATTTGCAAAGCCAAATGGCGATAGGGGGATGGATGACGGGAGCAGGTTTTGCTGAAGTTGGAAGCTTCCAGTACTGAATCTGCACATTGGCTGCGAATTTAGTCATCATCATCATCATCATAATTTAAAGGAAGCAATCAGCAAAAAAGAAATTAAATTCTTGGATTCAAGATAAAGCCGGCAACGAGATACTTCCAAAGTATATCTATTATGGAAAACGCGTCACTCCTTAAAATATCAAACATTTCCGTAAGATACATGACACGATAAGTTGTCTTTGATAAGTTAAGATCTCCATATATATATATACACTAGTGTGAGAAGAATTCATAGGATATTTTTCATATTTGGTGCACATAGTGTTCGTTCTATTTTTATGAAACAAATTTTGAAATTGTGTTATGCTCTCAAAGAGGTGACAAGAGAACTACGGACATTAGCAAACATACCAAATCGGTCTTTATCTATTCAAAGGTCGAGATGATTTTTTTGCATTTTACTTGTCTATCGACGCAGCATTACACAGCGTTAAATTGTTAAACATTTCTCTTACTAAATTTGAATTGATCCGTTTGTCCACATAATAAAAAATGCTACAAATGATCATTATGATTTTCTTGTACATTATATACGAGAAATCTTAAACCAAAATTAAAGTCTAAAGACGGGGAATCACATTATACATAAATAAACGTTTTCGGTCAGAAGATTTTACTCAGTTTAAAAAAAAACTCTTATTTGAAAGAACAAGATTGAAAATACACTCAGCACAATAGATAATAAAACACGAAGTAGGCAGGTGTTAATAACAATTGTTTATAAAAGTTTTTTTTTATATCTCGCAAATAGTTGCTTCTTCATTCTTAATGAAAAACAATATATTTTATTTTTATTTTTATAGTTCATTAATAAAGAGAATTACAATAAACTCTTATCAAACTGAAAAGTATGACAGATTAATTAACACCTTAAAATGTATTACCAGGTATGTCTAATTAGCATCTTTCTTGGAAAATAAATTTTGAAACGGAAGTTAGGAGAAAACAAACAATGTCTAAACATCCGGTTCATTTATATTCTTTAATATCCTGAAAAAAATATATTAGTGAGATATATGTGCAACATTAATGTATTAATGGATTATACAACTTCAAAAAATATTTAAATAGAGTTTGTATTATACGCAAGGATGTAATTTATTCCTTTTGAGCTTCGGAAACACGAGGTCCCTTTATACACAAGACGTATTATACATGAGAGAATACGGTAAATGCTTAAATAGGAATTTAGTTTGTCGATATTGTCAGCAAATGTCAGACAATGCCAAAATCCTATCTGATGTATCTATTCAAGAAGACGAAGATTATGGATCTATATAAACTTGGTATCTCTAATCATCCCTCAGTGTCCATGTTATGCCATCCATTTACTCAAGATCATCAAGTAGGTTATTCGAATTTCCCATCTGCTTCTCTTACCTTCAATATATCCTGTGAGTGTCAAATTTTCTAAGTGCTCTTTCCTCATTATGTGTCCCATTATTTCTTCAAGTTCTAAATAAAGTATGCGGTTTCCATTTTCGTTGAAATTTCATTGTTGCCCACATGATAAGTTTATTATATCCTCACTATGCTTCTGTAGAACCATATCTCTGTTGCCTCAAGTCTTCTCTTTAACTTTGAAGAATTTGTCTTATATTTACTGTTATATTTAAGGACTCATAGCAATTCAGAATTCTTTCCTTTGTTTCTAATGAAATATTCCCGTTTCTCAATTATTTGTTAGGGTTTTCGAAATTATCTTTTGCTATTCCAAATTGCCTTCTGAATTCTGCGCCACAACCCTAACCCTGCCGATGCCTCCTAAAAGACTTCCCAGGTAGCTACAGTTCTGTACTTGCTTGAATTTAACGTACCCAATTCGTAGCTCTAAAACGCCATGAATACGAAAACCTTATTAAACATCGGATTTACTTTTCCAGTAATTAAATCATTGCGTTGAGCTACTTAATGACTTGAAAATATAACCAGATCCATTTCGATCTGAGAAAGATTTTAAGGCATTTATAAACTAATATTGTCACATCGAAGTTGGTTAATATGCTACCAAGTAAATGCATTGTCTAACATCTGGTTGATACAACTTAGCGTGAAATGCTGGAAGAAATGTGTTATATAATAAAATTAGCATGAACTTGTTAATTTTTTTTATTCTGACGAGAAAGTAATTTAATTCCAGGCAAGAACAGATTGAGTGTGTTACTTGGCGGGTAGCAATACTTCCGATAAGAGCTTTGTTTCTAGAAAATAAATGGCAAGGAAATTAACAGCAGTTCGGCTGTTCTACGCTACTTATAGAACACAAATTAAAACGCAACAATATTTTGAGTATACTATTTAGCAAGCTTATCTCTCAGATACATAGCTAGGAAATTGGATCCTCGCTGGATGCCGTACAGTCTTCCCTTTCGTGTCAGAATAAACTAAGCCAAGGAAATATCTACGTGTATATTGGTAATGGCAATATTAACAGTTTCCTTATAAGGAAACATTCGGCATTTATTGACCGAATATCCAGTGTTACTATCGGTTGGAATTTGCAAAATCTTTCGGTTGAAACATTTTTCAGGAAATTAAGTTTATTAAGTCCGCTATCTATTATTGCTCGTTTCACCATTGATTATGGTTTCCTTCCCCACCTTTTGTTTGAAGTCACCTGGAATGTCAGCATCTTGATTAAGTCATTATTTTTTCCTTCGAGTTACATGTGCTAGCCATTTGAGTTGTTACTGATGTTGAAACTTTTCAAATGATGCGGTTTCTGTTATTTTATACAGTTCTTTGTGATTCTGTTATCCAGTCCAGTGCTTGAAATAGTACGGTCTTCGATAGGTTTCATTCCCTGGAAGGCATCTTCAAACATCTACCCGAGAAAACGTTTGTATACAGCTGACAGTATAGATATTTCTGAACAATTTTGGTGCCATAAAAAAAAGTCTCGACCGGAAGACGCTATTTAAGAACATGACTTGAGGTTCGTACGTTAACATGTTGGCTCTCTAGCATCTTACAGTTTGTGTCAAAACTACCTCCAGCGCAGTCTATTCTATGTTCAGTTAACTTATCCACAATGCTAAATTTCTTATGACTAATAAATAAATCAAATGACCTAATACTGAAGAATAGGTGTGTAGCTAGTGTAACAGATATCGATAAGGAAAGTGAAATCGGTGATATGGGTTCATATTCCGGGCTATTTTATTGCGTTCACTTTAGCGTAAATATCTTCGGGAAAGGCATGAATAAGCCTCTACTCCCCACCAGTTATGGGTTAAATAACAGCATATAGTTAGGAACTTCCTAACCGTGGAAAAGTCAAAGAGAAAACACTTCCCTGTCTTTCTCAAGAATTCATATCAGTTCACAGATCATAAAGAAATCTGTGGAAAGTAATGACCGTCAAAGTCCTCAATGAACTTAACATTAAAAATAATAAAAGAAAGAACTCATCTGTCTATATTTCTGAGATGAAGTACATTATTTATATTATTCGGACCATTGTCCTCATCTTTGTCGCCATATTTATTACAACGTTTCGGCCGTTGTACACTCCGGCCTTCTTCAGGTGTTGGAATGTTAGTTAGATCCAGTGGCAGGACCCAAAGAGTGTGAGTCCAATACCCGGCTAAGGCAGTGGAAAACTTTCAGAGAGAAAATAACAGGAGATAACTGATAACTGACATCCATTAAAACATGGCACTTGGAACTAGAACCGTCTGCCCTACTGAACGAAATAAAGGGTTCAGTTCGACATTCAAACTACCTGAAGAAGGCCGGAGTGTCCAACGGTCGAAACGTTGTAATACATATGGCGACAAAGATGAGGACAATAGTCCGAATAATGTAAATAATGGAAAGAACTCATGTTGGAAAATATCCGTTCATTTTAATCTAATGAAAGTAAACCTAGAGATCTTGATTGTTAATTTTGTCTAATCGCGAATACAGTTAATTATATATTTTGTGATGTCAACAAACAGTCGTTGACTTTTTTGTAATGTCAACGAATACTTGTTGTCACTTTCGAAATGTTCGTTGTAGTAGAGACTTTGTAATCGCAGATACAACTATCGTAACGCCGCTGAACTATATTAGTTTCAGATGCCTTCGAATAACGCACTAATAGAACTTGCTCGATAATACTCGCTTGAAATGTAACCACCGAATAGTGATCCGTGTAGTAATCAGTATAAAGAAATAGTATAGTGAATAGTAGAGAAATAGAGGATAGTGAAGAAATAGTGATCCGTATAGTAATAGAGGATAGAATAGAAATGGTGATCTGTATAGTAATAGAGGATAGAATAGAAATGGTGATCTGTATAGTAATAGAGGATAGAATAGAAATGGTGATCTGTGTAGTAATTGAGGATAGAATAGAAATGGTGGTCCGTATAGTAATAGAGGATAGAACAGAAATGGTGATCTGTATAGTAATAGAGGATAGAATAGAAATGCTGATCTGTGTAGTAATAGAGGATAGAATAGAAATGGTGATCCGTATAGTAATAGAGGATAGAACAGAAATGGTGATCTGTATAGTAATAGAGGATAGAATAGAAATGGTGATCTGTGTAGTAATAGAGGATAGAATAGAAATGGTGATCTGTATAGTAATTGAGGATAGAATAGAAATGGTGATCTGTATAGTAATAGAGGATAGAATAGAAATGTTGATCTGTGTAGTAATTGAGGATAGAATAGAAATGGTGATCTGTATAGTAATAGAGGATAGAATAGAAATGGTGATCTGTATAGTAATAGAGGATAGAATAGAAATGGTGATCTGTATAGTAATAGAGGATAGAATAGAAATGGTGATCCGTATAGTAATAGAGGATAGAATAGAAATGGTGATCTGTATAGTAATAGAGGATAGAATAGAAATGGTGATCTGTATAGTAATAGAGGATAGAATAGAAATGGTGATCTGTATAGTAATAGAGGATAGAATAGAAATGGTGATCCGTATAGTAATAGAGGATAGAATAGAAATGGTGATCTGTATAGTAATAGAGGATAGAATAGAAATGGTGATCTGTATAGTAATAGAGGATAGAATAGTAATGGTGATCCGTATAGTAATAGAGGATAGAACAGAAATTGTGATCTGTATAGTAATAGAGGATAGAATAGAAATGGTGATCTGTGTAGTAATTGAGGATAGAATAGAAATTGTGGTCCGTATAGTAATAGAGGATAGAATAGAAATGGTGATCTGTATAGTAATAGAGGATAGACTAGAAATGGTGATCTGTGTAGTAATAGAGGATAGAATAGAAATGGTGATCTGTATAGTAATTGAGGATAGAATAGAAATGGTGATCTGTATAGTAATAGAGGATAGAATAGAAATGGTGATCTGTATAGTAAAAGAGGATAGAATAGAAATGGTGATCTGTATAGTAATAGAGGATAGAATAGAAATGGTGATCTGTGTAGTAATTGAGGATAGAATAGAAATGGTGGTCCGTATAGTAATAGAGGATAGAATAGAAATGGTGATCTGTGTAGTAATAGAGGATAGAATAGAAATGGTGATCTGTGTAGTAATTCAGCATAGAATAGAAATGGTGGTCCGTATAGTAATATAGGATAGAATAGTAATGGTGATCCGTATAGTAATAGAGGATAGAACAGAAATGGTGATCTGTATAGTAATAGAGGATAGAACAGAAATGGTGATCCGTATAGTAATAGAGGATAGAATAGAAATAGTGATCTGTGTATTAATTGAGGATAGAATAGAAATGGTGGTCCGTATAGTAATAGAGGATAGAATAGTAATGGTGATCTGTATAGTAATAGAGGATAGAATAGTAATGGTGATCTGTATAATAATAGAGGATAGAATAGTAATGGTGATCTGTATAGTAATAGAGGATAGAATAGAAATGGTGATCTGTATAGTAATAGAGGATAGAACAGAAATGGTGATCTGTATAGTAATAGAGGATAGAATAGTAATGGTGATCCGTATAGTAATATAGGATAGAATAGTAATGGTGATCTGTATAGTAATTGAGGATAGAATAGTAATGGTGATCTGTATAGTAATATAGGATAGAATAGTAATGGTGATCTGTATAGTAATAGAGGATAGAACAGAAATGGTGATCTGTATAGTAATAGAGGATAGAACAGAAATGGTGATCTGTATAGTAATAGAGGATAGAATAGTAATGGTGATCCGTATAGTAATATAGGATAGAATAGAAATGGTGATCCGTATAGTAATAGAGGATAGAATAGAAATGGTGATCCGTATAGTAATAGAGGATAGAATAGAAATGGTGATCTGTATAGTAATAGAGGATAGAATAGAAATGGTGATCTGTGTAGTAATTGAGGATAGAATAGAAATGGTGGTCCGTATAGTAATAGAGGATAGAATAGTAATGGTGATCCGTATAGTAATAGAGGATAGAATCGAAATGGTGATCTGTATAGTAATAGAGGATAGAACAGAAATGGTGATCTGTATAGTAATAGAGGATAGAATAGAAATGGTGATCTGTGTAGTAATAGAGGATAGAATAAAAATGGTGATCCGTATAGTAATATAGGATAGAATAGAAATGGTGATCCGTATAGTAATAGAGGATAGAATTGAAATGGTGATCTGTATAGTAATTGAGGATAGAATAGAAATGGTGATCTGTATAGTAATAGAGGATAGAATAGAAATGGTGATCTGTGTAGTAATTGAGGATAGAATAGAAATGGTGGTCCGTATAGTAATAGAGGATAGAATAGTAATGGTGATCCGTATAATAATAGAGGATAGAACAGAAATGGTGATCTGTATAGTAATAGAGGATAGAATAGAAATGGTGATCTGTGTAGTAATAGAGGATAGAATAGAAATGGTGATCCGTATAGTAATATAGGATAGAATAGAAATGGTGATCCGTATAGTAATAGAGGATAGAATAGAAATGGTGATCTGTATAGTAATTGAGGATATAATAGAAATGGTGATCTGTATAGTAATAGAGGATAGAATAGAAATGGTGATCTGTGTAGTAATTGAGGATAGAATAGAAATGGTGGTCCGTATAGTAATAGAGGATAGAATAGAAATGGTGATCTGTATAGTAATTGAGGATAGAACAGAAATGGTGATCTGTATAGTAATAGAGGATAGAATAGAACTGGTGATCTGCATAGTAATAGAGGATAGAATAGAAATGGTGATCCGTATAGTAATAGAGGATAGAACAGAAATGGTGATCTGTATAGTAATAGAGGATAGAATAGAAATGATGATCCGTATAGTAATAGAGGATAGAACAGAAATGGTGATCTGTATAGTAATAGAGGATAGAATAGAAATAGTGATCTGCATAGTAATAGAGGATAGAATAGAAATGGTGATCCGTATAGTAATAGAGGATAGAATAGTAATGGTGATCCGTATAGTAATAGAGGATAGAACAGAAATTGTGATCTGTATAGTAATAGAGGATAGAATAGAAATGGTGATCTGTGTAGTAATTGAGGATAGAATAGAAATTGTGGTCCGTATAGTAATAGAGGATAGAATAGAAATGGTTATCTGTATAGTAATAGAGGATAGACTAGAAATGGTGATATGTGTAGTAATAGAGGATAGAATAGAAATGGTGATCTGTATAGTAATCGAGGATAGAATAGAAATGGTGATCTGTATAGTAATAGAGGATAGAATAGAAATGGTGATCTGTATAGTAAAAGAGGATAGAATAGAAATGGTGATCTGTATAGTAATAGAGGATAGAATAGAAATGGTGATCTGCGTAGTAATTGAGGATAGAATAGAAATGGTGGTCCGTATAGTAATAGAGGATAGAATAGTAATGGTGATCCGTATAGTAATAGAGGATAGAATAGAAATGGTGATCTGTATAGTAATTGAGGATAGAATAGAAATGGTGATCTGTATAGTAATAGAGGATAGAATAGAAATGGTGATCTGTGTAGTAATAGAGGATAGAATAGAAATGGTGATCTGTGTAGTAATTCAGCATAGAATAGAAATGGTGGTCCGTATAGTAATATAGGATAGAATAGTAATGGTGATCCGTATAGTAATAGAGGATAGAACAGAAATGGTGATCTGTATAGTAATAGAGGATAGAACAGAAATGGTGATCCGTATAGTAATAGAGGATAGAATAGAAATAGTGATCTGTGTATTAATTGAGGATAGAATAGAAATGGTGGTCCGTATAGTAATAGAGGATAGAATAGTAATGGTGATCTGTATAGTAATAGAGGATAGAATAGTAATGGTGATCTGTATAATAATAGAGGATAGAATAGTAATGGTGATCTGTATAGTAATAGAGGATAGAATAGAAATGGTGATCTGTATAGTAATAGAGGATAGAACAGAAATGGTGATCTGTATAGTAATAGAGGATAGAATAGTAATGGTGATCCGTATAGTAATATAGGATAGAATAGTAATGGTGATCTGTATAGTAATTGAGGATAGAATAGTAATGGTGATCTGTATAGTAATATAGGATAGAATAGTAATGGTGATCTGTATAGTAATAGAGGATAGAACAGAAATGGTGATCTGTATAGTAATAGAGGATAGAACAGAAATGGTGATCTGTATAGTAATAGAGGATAGAATAGTAATGGTGATCCGTATAGTAATATAGGATAGAATAGAAATGGTGATCCGTATAGTAATAGAGGATAGAATAGAAATGGTGATCCGTATAGTAATAGAGGATAGAATAGAAATGGTGATCTGTATAGTAATAGAGGATAGAATAGAAATGGTGATCTGTGTAGTAATTGAGGATAGAATAGAAATGGTGGTCCGTATAGTAATAGAGGATAGAATAGTAATGGTGATCCGTATAGTAATAGAGGATAGAATCGAAATGGTGATCTGTATAGTAATAGAGGATAGAACAGAAATGGTGATCTGTATAGTAATAGAGGATAGAATAGAAATGGTGATCTGTGTAGTAATAGAGGATAGAATAAAAATGGTGATCCGTATAGTAATATAGGATAGAATAGAAATGGTGATCCGTATAGTAATAGAGGATAGAATTGAAATGGTGATCTGTATAGTAATTGAGGATAGAATAGAAATGGTGATCTGTATAGTAATAGAGGATAGAATAGAAATGGTGATCTGTGTAGTAATTGAGGATAGAATAGAAATGGTGGTCCGTATAGTAATAGAGGATAGAATAGTAATGGTGATCCGTATAATAATAGAGGATAGAACAGAAATGGTGATCTGTATAGTAATAGAGGATAGAATAGAAATGGTGATCTGTGTAGTAATAGAGGAGAGAATAGAAATGGTGATCCGTATAGTAATATAGGATAGAATAGAAATGGTGATCCGTATAGTAATAGAGGATAGAATAGAAATGGTGATCTGTATAGTAATTGAGGATATAATAGAAATGGTGATCTGTATAGTAATAGAGGATAGAATAGAAATGGTGATCTGTGTAGTAATTGAGGATAGAATAGAAATGGTGGTCCGTATAGTAATAGAGGATAGAATAGAAATGGTGATCTGTATAGTAATTGAGGATAGAACAGAAATGGTGATCTGTATAGTAATAGAGGATAGAATAGAACTGGTGATCTGCATAGTAATAGAGGATAGAATAGAAATGGTGATCCGTATAGTAATAGAGGATAGAACAGAAATGGTGATCTGTATAGTAATAGAGGATAGAATAGAAATGATGATCCGTATAGTAATAGAGGATAGAACAGAAATGGTGATCTGTATAGTAATAGAGGATAGAATAGAAATAGTGATCTGCATAGTAATAGAGGATAGAATAGAAATGGTGATCCGTATAGTAATAGAGGATAGAATAGTAATGGTGATCCGTATAGTAATAGAGGATAGAACAGAAATTGTGATCTGTATAGTAATAGAGGATAGAATAGAAATGGTGATCTGTGTAGTAATTGAGGATAGAATAGAAATTGTGGTCCGTATAGTAATAGAGGATAGAATAGAAATGGTTATCTGTATAGTAATAGAGGATAGACTAGAAATGGTGATATGTGTAGTAATAGAGGATAGAATAGAAATGGTGATCTGTATAGTAATCGAGGATAGAATAGAAATGGTGATCTGTATAGTAATAGAGGATAGAATAGAAATGGTGATCTGTATAGTAAAAGAGGATAGAATAGAAATGGTGATCTGTATAGTAATAGAGGATAGAATAGAAATGGTGATCTGCGTAGTAATTGAGGATAGAATAGAAATGGTGGTCCGTATAGTAATAGAGGATAGAATAGTAATGGTGATCCGTATAGTAATAGAGGATAGAATAGAAATGGTGATCTGTATAGTAATTGAGGATAGAATAGAAATGGTGATCTGTATAGTAATAGAGGATAGAATAGAAATGGTGATCTGTGTAGTAATAGAGGATAGAATAGAAATGGTGATCTGTGTAGTAATTCAGCATAGAATAGAAATGGTGGTCCGTATAGTAATAGAGGATAGAATAGTAATGGTGATCCGTATAGTAATAGAGGATAGAACAGAAATGGTGATCTGTATAGTAATAGAGGATAGAACAGAAATGGTGATCCGTATAGTAATAGAGGATAGAATAGAAATAGTGATCTGTGTATTAATTGAGGATAGAATAGAAATGGTGGTCCGTATAGTAATAGAGGATAGAATAGTAATGGTGATCTGTATAGTAATAGAGGATAGAATAGTAATGGTGATCTGTATAATAATAGAGGATAGAATAGTAATGGTGATCTGTATAGTAATAGAGGATAGAATAGAAATGGTGATCTGTATAGTAATAGAGGATAGAACAGAAATGGTGATCTGTATAGTAATAGAGGATAGAATAGTAATGGTGATCCGTATAGTAATATAGGATAGAATAGTAATGGTGATCTGTATAGTAATAGAGGATAGAATAGTAATGGTGATCTGTATAGTAATAGAGGATAGAATAGTAATGGTGATCTGTATAGTAATAGAGGATAGAACAGAAATGGTGATCTGTATAGTAATAGAGGATAGAATAGAAATGGTGATCCGTATAGTAATAGAGGATAGAATAGAAATGGTGATCTGTATAGTAATAGAGGATAGAATAGAAATGGTGATCTGTGTAGTAATTGAGGATAGAATAGAAATGGTGGTCCGTATAGTAATAGAGGATAGAATAGTAATGGTGATCCGTATAGTAATAGAGGATAGAATCGAAATGGTGATCTGTATAGTAATAGAGGATAGAATAGAAATGGTGATCTGTGTAGTAATTGAGGATAGAATAGAAATGGTGGTCCGTATAGTAATAGAGGTTAGAATAGTAATGGTGATCCGTATAGTAATAGAGGATAGAACAGAAATGGTGATCTGTATAGTAATAGAGGATAGAATAGAAATGGTGATCTGTGTAGTAATAGAGGATAGAATAGAAATGGTGATCCGTATAGTAATATAGGATAGAATAGAAATGGTGATCCGTATAGTAATAGAGGATAGAATAGAAATGGTGATCTGTATAGTAATTGAGGATATAATAGAAATGGTGATCTGTATAGTAATAGAGGATAGAATAGAAATGGTGATCTGTGTAGTAATTGAGGATAGAATAGAAATGGTGGTCCGTATAGTAATAGAGGATAGAATAGAAATGGTGATCTGTATAGTAATTGAGGATAGAACAGAAATGGTGATCTGTATAGTAATAGAGGATAGAATAGAAATGGTGATCTGCATAGTAATAGAGGATAGAATAGAAATGGTGATCCGTATAGTAATAGAGGATAGAACAGAAATGGTGATCTGTATAGTAATAGAGGATAGAATAGAAATGATGATCCGTATAGTAATAGAGGATAGAACAGAAATGGTGATCTGTATAGTAATAGAGGATAGAATAGAAATGGTGATCTGCATAGTAATAGAGGATAGAATAGAAATGGTGATCCGTATAGTAATATAGGATAGAATAGAAATGGTGATCCGAATAGTAATAGAGGATAGACTAGAAATGGTGATCTGTGTTCAAACCCACGTGTCTTCCTATATAACAATATTCTTCCTCAGTAACCCGTAGAAATTAATTTTGGCTCCACATGTTACCAAGAAACCAATCGGATTCTGATATATAATAGACTTAGTTGAATTTGGAATGTTGAAAACATGTATAGGGCTTCAAGTTAAGATAGAACTCAGTTCATCAACGGAATTTGTTATGCGTTAAATGTATTTATTCCCACGCCCACCCGAGCAAAATTGGAGGGGGTAATCAGTTTAAATTGAGAGCTTTCGCGTTTTTGGAATAATGATGAACACTGCTCAAGACCCCTCAGCATCTTTCTTTTTGTGAACGCATCAGGTGCCAGGTATTGAGCTACCCCACCATTCAAATGACAAATATTGCTTCGTGTTGATGGCTCTTTGGCACATCGACATTTTGTATTGTAAGTTTAGCCCTGGCCTGGTAAGATCAGAAGTAGGTATGTAATCACACGTCCGCTCGAGTGGAAAGTCACACAAAGACGATATTAAAATGGGCTGGTAGCAACTGGAGTTCAAAGAGATGCTACCAAAGTCCACGCATGACAATTCACTGACTCACACACCACAATGTAATCTCAACAAACTCAACAAACATTCATCATCTATTGTCCGCGTGTTGACAAACATCTACAGTTGACTTGGAAAGTGAAACAGTTTCACTACTAAAAAGTAATTGTATATTTCATCAACTTAGCCTCCACAAAGGCAAGCAACGCTTGATAGCATTTATTCTTACTTGTAAATTACACACGTACACACACTGATAAATGAACGAACACATATAATTTCTTTTCTTGTAGAAGCCAAATCATTTTAAATTGCTTAACAATCAAAAGGTACCAACATTTCTTAACAACATTCCTGCACAAACATTCCTTATGACGTTGTCTTAATTATCACAACAGCAAACATTGTAATTGTTGTTACATGAATATTTTATTGTTGATATAAAAATGTCTTTAATGTTAAATCTTTAACAACAGTATTTCGTAATTTCTTGCCATGCAATTTGTTCTCAAATTGTTTGTATAACCTATATGTTGTGGGATACGGACGCTATAAGCACGCATAGCCTTCATCTTACTTAATTTGGCCTTCTGATATATTTCACTCTGTGTACATCCCGAAACAAGGTCTGGAGACCTCGCCCGTCCCCTCGGTACTCCCCTTCTGTGTAGGCGCTTCAAGCGCCAGAGAACTGTACGAGTGTCATTCAATAAATAAGGTGAATTTTTTGGTATAAGGACTTCTAATACAGATAGAAGCTTACACTGTTTTTAATTTTTTTTGTTTTACTTCTTTTTACATGGATTTAATTTCTTTTGCAGATTAAAAAAATTCTTTGAGAGTTTTGCCGATTAACAAAGACGGCCGATCAAGAAGCATGCTCCAGGATTGAACAGCGGTCAGTTATCAAGTTTTTGGTTGCTGAAGGGTGCAAACCAGTTGAAATTCATAGGAGAATGTCAACTGTGTATGGTGCCACATGTTTCAGCCAAAAATGTCTACAAGTGGGCTAAATTGTTTAAAGAAGGACGGAGCAGTGTTGAGGATGAAGACAGGACTGGGTAGCCTACAGAACTGAGGTCTCCAGAGGTGATCGAATCAGTCAATGACCTCATTCAGTCTGACAGAAGGGTGGCAGTGGATGACATTGCAAGGACTTTGAGCTTATCTGTTGGGACAAACGCAGGGGTCATCAGTCAGAAGGAGTCATCTTGCATCATGACAATGCAAGGTCTCACACAGCAGCCCAAACGGTGCAGACCATCAACGAGCTGCTCCCTCATCACCCTTACAGCCCAGGCCTTGTCCCTACAGACTTTCACCTGTTTGGTCCCTTGAAAGCGTTCACGAGAGGCACGAAGTTTAAAAGTGACGATGCAGTCAAAAGTGTTGTGAGCGACTGGCTGAGACATCAGTTCAAATATTTTTACGTTGAGGGAATACGGAAGCTTGTGCACAGATGGAAAAAGTGTGTGACAGTGCTGAGAGACTACGTTGAAAAAAAAAGAAAAGTAAGCTTCTATCTGTATTAGAAGTCCTTATACCGAAAGATTTACCTTATTTATTGAATGACCCCGTATCTCCCATATGGAGAGGTATAACTAGGCGCTTTAGCAAAATATTTTTCAACCATCAGACGGAAAGAAAGGGGCATGGAAATGTTAACAATGTATCCAACTGCATTCGCACTTGAATGGAATGTGAGACAAGTTGAGATTAAAGTGGACTGCGAACCATCGTATACGTGGAATAAGGACAGACATTGCTTAAACCCCTTCGGCACTTCCCTAATGTGAACGCTTCACGTGCGAGGTAATAGCACTACTTTCCCTAAAGGAGAGTTATTACCTGGCAGGATGATAGGTTTAATTGGTATTTATTCGGTATTTACTTATCAGAGCTCAGAATTACAATTAGAAGCCAGAATTACACTAATATGAGTTACCCAAAAGGCGACACGAAGTTGCTCTGATTGGGAACACAGTCGTCACGATGCATAGCTTATTTACGTTGACAGATATTAGGCTTAACTGGGTATAGAGTAAGTACAAAAGCTTTGGGCACCCAGTAGAGATCGAATTCACTACACCAGCTGAATGTTCTGCAATAACTTAATAAACATTAGCCTACTGAAAAGTTTCCTGATATTTACTCGCTTTTATACAGCACAAAGCAAAATTGATAGATGTGAGTGGGTGAAATTGCGTAATAAATTTGAAGAAAATGCATATTACCTTAAAAATCAGCATTCAAAATATTAACTATATTTGTTATTGTGATTCGAACGCTGATAACTGATGCCAGTGGATAATGCGTAACTCTTTCAGATATAAGGTAGACAATGATAAGTTAATATCCAGTGGGTATCTACACGGGTGTGAAAAGAATTCAGCTATACTCTTCATATTCGCTCCAGTGAATCTTTGCTCTATTTCAATAGTGATTATAATGATTACATATGATTTTATTGAATTAATGGCTATTAGGTAAGTTGATTCACTGTGTCATGCGAGACAATTTTTCTCGTCATTATCTATCTTCAGCATTTATAAGTTTACTATTTGTCCTTATTTGAATATTGCTGTCACGTCTGGTCTGATGCATCTCCAATATATTTAGAGATTCTTGACAGATCCGTAATGTTATTAGTCCTGACCTGGCATTTCGGCTTCAGTCACATTTCCACCACCATATTGTAGTTTCCCTTTGTTTTTTTTTGTTTTTTTTTTGTTGTTTCTTTTTTCATGGTAATTCTTTTGCCTATCTTTCCTCTATGGGACTCATACTTTATGAATTTAAGTGCAGGTGTACTCATTTTACAGTTGAAATGTCTAAATGTAACCGCAAGTTCTATTATGTCCATTATTTATATTATTCGGACTGCTATCCTCATCTTATCCATACTCACAACGTTTCGGTCGTTGTACGCTCAGGCCTTCTTCAGGCGATTGGAATTTTGAACTGAACCCGGCGTAGATTGTTCTAGTTTCACGTGCCATGTCTCTTCCGCACAACTCAGTTATTTCCTTTTAACTCATCTCTTTTTTTTGTAGCCTGGTATTGAACTCACTACTCTTTGGATCTAGTCACTGGATCTAAGCAATGTCTTTATCAACTAGGCCATGTGTTCTTGTGTAAGAATTTTTAGGACTTATAAACCTACTGTCTCACTTACAGTTTTTTACCAGTTCTCATATTGCAATTTTTCTTATTATTATTGCATTTTTAGTAGAGGTTATATTATGATTATTTTTGTTTTTATTGATTGCTTCTCTCTAGCTGTCCTTATTACTGGTTCCCATATTGTATTCATTTCTATGCTTGGTCGGCTCACATATGCTGATTTCTTAAGTTTTTGTATTTTCCAGTGATGCTCTCTGTCTATTATTTCAACCTCATTCCGCAGGAGGGCGATGATCTCCCGTTTCCATCCATGTGTGGTCAGCTACGCCTGATTTTTCTATTTCCCCTTGTGTTTTGTGCTAACATGTTTTTCTCACATTCTTGCTTGTGGAACTTTCTTTTGCCTTCTTACTTTCCAGTCAACTTTGTTTTTCGAACATTTAAATGCAATATCAATGTTTTTTTCTGTCTTCTTCAATCCTATTCTTTCATTATTCTCTTCCCTTTATGTTTTGATATTCCACATTCTTTCAATCTCATTGCATCCTAGTGGCTTTTTAGCCATTCCTAGAATTAAACGATTCATAATTAAGTAAATAACATTCGGAATGATTGGCTTATATCCGCAAAGAGAAACAAAAGAACTAGAAACATTTATAAACTTAACAAATGACACTTTATCTGTTCAAAGGTCAAGAGAATCAACAGATTCCATTTTATTTATAGATTGTTGCAACAACATCAACGTTAGAAACATACGGTTAAACATGGCTGGAACAACACCAGCTGAAATTTGTTATGTGAGTCCTTAATATTCGCTTTTTACGCTATCTAATAGCCGATTTGCAATAAAATGTAAGTATGGCGTGAGACTACAAGTTGAGAAGTCTCAGTCAATATCAATCTCACAACAGAGGTTTTATCACTGACCATGACACAGCATCCCCAAGATTCGACAGCCACCATATTCCGTAGATCACGTCCCTTGCTACATTTACGTCTTCAAAAATCATTTCCCCTTGGCAAAGATTTCAAGACATTGAGGCAATCCAAGAGAATGTGACGAGGCAGCTGCTCGCTATCCTCCAAAAACAGATCCAGTGTGGATTCACAAGGGAACTACTTCGAAGGATATTACATTTTGAATTGATATGGGTCGTATTTTTCTTTTTATAGCACCAGTCTTGATACGATATCTTTTGATCAGACCTGTTATATATATATTCCTTTTTTCCATCGTCATTACTGTGTATCGTGGACCACGTACAATTGTTAAAGTTTGGAATTCATAACTGATCTTCTAGATTGGGTTTAAAAAACTTAGTAATATTTCCAAGTATCAATATATCCTCTAAAGGTACAAGTTTCAAATTTCTTCGGTCTCATGTTCCTCGTTTATAATTATTGGGAATAATCTCCCGTCGATCAGTGTATTGCTCTAATAATGCAGCTAAACACGCGGAGGCGGGGGTGTCGAGTGATGTTAACAATTAGTTGGGTGTAAAGACATGCAATTTAAAATTGGCGTCAGCATTCATTATGCACGGAGCAACTGATTTAATTGGTATTTGTAACTTGTGAAATTAATTGCAGGCTTTTGAAAACGGGTCGATGCAGTTGTCGAGAGATAAAATATGTTGTCATATATTCAAAGCCTTCGAGAAAGCCATATAACGTAAAAATTCTTCATCCAAAAAGACAATATCTTAGTGATACATAATCTAAGTATAGTATGGACAAGCGGACACATACGGAAAAATACTGTTGAAAACAAAGATGTAAAATGTGTGTTTAAAATCTCGAGCAGCCAGCAATTCAAGCAAAGAAGTTCGATGATTAAATTTTTAAACCTAATGTGATCCCTTTTTGAGATCATTTCCCTTAATGATAATTGAAGAATAATTCATTAAACGATGTTATTTCATCTATGGTAATTGGATTTTTGGCGAATGTCTTACTCTTTTTCCTTCGTTCGACACTGCGCGTCTGAAAAATGTCGCCTTCATCGCAGACGCCACCCGTTCTATTCAACGTGGTGTAATGGCTATCAAACTTGTCTCACTAGCTCAGTTATACCTGAATAGTGAGTTCGATCCTCACTGAGTACACCATACTTTCGGCCTTGTGCTACATCTAAACTACGCTTAGAAATTCATTTAGTATCGTTAATCGAACTAGCTAAGTTAATGATGATCTTGTACCAAAAATGATGCATATTATTACTAAATAAAATCGTTT
This sequence comes from Acanthosepion esculentum, assembly GCA_964036315.1. Classification (NCBI taxonomy): domain Eukaryota; kingdom Metazoa; phylum Mollusca; class Cephalopoda; order Sepiida; family Sepiidae; genus Acanthosepion; species Acanthosepion esculentum. The sequence goes on from OZ038480.1 coordinate 117,997,869, forward strand.
CTCAGCGATTTGACTTGGATCAAAGTGCAGTATTTGACCTCGCGGGGATAAACATTTCATCGCTCAGTTGTGTCTGTCTTCAGATAGAGCCAATTCAGTTGTGTCACTGACTCCGGGGAAAGCGCAACTGGAAATATTATTGAGCGGTGCCCGGTTCCAGGAAACAGATGCCCGTGATAGTACCGCCCTCATTGCACTGAAGTAGTCAGCGCACACAACGGTTGCGGGGGCTGGGTTATTTGAAGGCCTGGTACCGGTGCACACGCTCGGTTTCCCCGCCTTAAACTGACCTCGTGTCACATCTAGTATGGGGCTGTAAGAAAATGCAATCGCTTCTCCGCCTTTTGGCTGAGAGGTGTCTTATCATATTAAAAAATCATACTGAAGAGGTGACCCGTCGTGGGGAACAGCTGCCCGAGGCCGCGCCCTCCCATTTCACAAGAGGGAGGGATCTGTGCACGCACCGAGGCCAGCGCACCGACGGTTACGGGTGCTGGGGGAAATTTTGTCCCTTGCCCGAGTGTACGCGCTCGGGTCCCCACTTTAAAAACACCTTGTGTCCTTCAAGTGGGGGTATGAATAAATATAGCTTCTCGGACTTTTGGTTAAGATCAAAGTGTAGTATCTGTTCTTATCAGGTTAATCTAATTCTTTCTCTCTCGCCCTCTCTCTTTCTCTCGCCATTTTTACATTCCCTTCTTTCTTTCTTTCATTTTCTTACTGAAACCAAGTAATGTATTTTCCTCACTTTCCACCCTCATGGTATAATGGTTGAACCATTATACTATCCGGGCAGGCTGCTGCTGAGGTCGAACGCCGTATAGCAGCTGCAAGGTGAGCATTCGTGCGTCTCAAGCGGTTACTATGGGGGTGACGAGAGATATCCGGGGCTACGAAGGGATGCATCTGTCAGGCTCTGGTTCGGACTATCCTTCTCTATGGCTGCGAAACGTGGCCACTTAGAGCGGTTGACCTACGAAGGCTTGAAGTGTTCGATAACGATTGCCTTCGCTCCATTCTGCGATGCCGCCGGATCGATCGTGTGCCCACAACCACACTGCGTCGTCGCCTGAGTTTCCGTCCTGCTCCACCGTCGTCTCCGATGGTTCGACACGCAGCTCGACACCCCTGGTTGGTACTATAAAGTATGTAGGGTTATACCTTAAAATGACCATGCGCAGTGGTTTGGTTTGTTTCAGCTTCTTAGATAAGACGTGTGTTCAAATGTCGACTTCTGGAATCAGGACACACGTAAAGCCTTTCTGGCATTGAGTAGTGAGCACTCGTGCATAGGTGAGACCCACCATTTGACAAGTAACAAGAGTTCCTTCTGTTTTTCTTATGTGTTAATACCAGCCTTTAAGACATCCAGCTGTTGTCTCTAAAGCATTATATCAAGTGTTTGTTATGGTCGGGGGCGTTCGAAATGGTTTGATGGATGAGCTGGCCCTGACGAAGCAGGGATTTCGATCTCTATATTGGGCACCCAAGTTAAAATGTCTTAATAATGATGAGGCATCATTCACCTGGCTAGTGTTGGGAGCTTCCGTCTGGATCGGCAGGAAGCTTTGTTCAGTGAGACTGGCAGCTTCACCATAATTTGTTCGATATGATGGTTGGTAGAGAACTATCTTCCACTGAAGTGCTGTATGACCGTTGTACAGGCTGAGTGAATATTTCATGATTCGCATGCTGGATGTAAATCCTTCTTATCCCGGAAGCAGGTTCAGTTTGTAGAAATGTGGTCCAGTCGTTGACAAAGACTGAGCTCTATGAATAATTTTACTTACTCGGCATTACGAAAGTTTAGATCAGGACGGAAACAAAGTGACTTTCCTCATCAGAATTTGGCGAGAGGTGATTTGAGGGTCTCGTGTCTGTATAGAGCGAATCCTGCTAAATTAGAGTGGCATCTAGGATAAGGGTTATTCGGCTTAAACAATGACGATCCACTTCTAAGAAGGTAAGATAAGAAACATTTTCTTTTTTACATTGCTCACATAACTTATATACTACATGCTTATCGGTCCCTTTTATTTTTGTCTACATTTTCTTTAGTTTAGCTCCCACTTCTTCTTCCTACATTCGGTCACAGAGGTGTGAGTTTTCTTGTGGGTGCTGGACGTATTTCGAGTTTGTATCTCGTATATTGTTATTGTGTCTTTCTTGCGTGCGTGCTTCGAGAGTGACGGTCAGTATGATTGGTTCTCTATTTTATTCAGCCGCGCATTAGTTTCGTTTGTTCAAATGATATCTCTGTCGCAATTTAGGATTGCGGGGCTTTTACGTACTAATACAGTTTTGTTTATTTTTGTAAATAGGTTTCAAATTGTAAATAGACAATACTGCTGGATATATTCTAAAAGATTGTTTTTAATTGCCCACCCCCAACATACAAATATTTTACATATGAAGACTAGTCATAACTTAATAGAGAAATTATGGTATCTTGCTGATTGTAGTAAGCAAAAAATGTGACGTTTTCATGAAAGAAATTTATCGGATGATTGGGTTTACTTAAGTTAAATGTAGAGTTGATGAAGACCAAACCCCTTCCGCAATTTTAGCTCTTTGCCAATATCCAAGTATTAAACCATCAATAAATAGTTAAAAACTGTATAAAGCTTCCTACGTTCTTCCGCGTCTTATTACAAATACGCCGTTATAGATCCTAGAATATCATAAATTGATGCCCAGCAAGCTTTCTCTACTCTTGATGTAGTCAGATTCGTATTATTTTAATTTTGCACCGGAAAAAATCATTTGAATAGCTATCCGCTTACATTAACCAAATGCCATTAACTGGTGTAGTTAGTATTGTTCCTAATAGCATATGCATAAAACGTATTTTCAAATAATTCTACCTCAGAGAGAAGGTCATTTTAGACAATATTTACTTAAAAGTCTCTCGAATAGATCCGTTTTTAAGGAATTTTTCATTTACATTTTAGAACGATTGAGGAAATTAGAGAGTGAGCCATACAAAACGAGTTGCCATTTGTCAAAGAGTTTTTTTTTATTACCAATGATTTCATTTTCATTGTTGAATCAGCGTTTTCTCTTCTAAGAAGAATTACTTCAGCCATTCTATACAAAATGTTCGAAATATTATGAAATGTACAATGTATTTTTTTTATCAGGTCACACGTTATATTAATTTTCATTCTCTTAATTTTCTGTTTTTTTTTTTAGATAATTTTTCAATCTTTTGGTGTTAAAAGTATTTGTCGAGAAATGCTATATTTGTAAGCGTGTCAATGTGTTTAACAGGTTTTGACTGTTAAGTCTACTTTGATAATTCTGGGAGAATTGTTTCCCAATTATAAATCATCAATAAATTATTAAAAACTGTATAAAGCTTCTTACGTTCTTCCGCGTCTTATTACAAATACGTCGTTATAGATCCTAGAAGATCATAAATTGATGCCCAGCAAGCTTTCTCTACTCTTGATGTAGTCAGATTCGTATTATTTTAATTTTGTGCCGGAAAAATTCATTTCAATAGCTATCCGCTTACATTAAACAAATGCTATTAACTGGTGTAGTTAGTATTGTTCCTAATAGATTATGCATAAAACGTATTTTCAAATAATTCTACCTCAGAGAGAAGGTCATTTCAGAGACAATATTTACTTAAAAGTCTCTCGAATAGATCCATTTTTAAGGAAATTTTCATTTACATTTTAGCACGATTGAGGAAATTAGAGAGTGGGCCATACAAAACGAGTTGCCATTTGTCAAAGAGTTTTTTTTATTACCAATGATTTCATTTTCATTGTTGAATCAGCGTTTTCTCTTCTAAGAAGAATTACCTGAACCATTCTATCAAAATGTTCGAAATATTCATTCATTTTATTTTACCAACAATTAATAAAAGACTTGATAGTATTTTTTTCAAATGATTAAATGTCGTGAGTTATTTGAAATAAAGTAACTAATAATAACAAAACAAAAGTCATTGAAACAAAGCAAGTTCAGTCGACCAGTGATGACAATTCCAGAACAACGTAACTATAAACAATTTTTTCTACGCTCTGCCAGCCGCAATGATGTAGAAAGCATTACCTCGAACCATCGCCAGTGAGACACGCTGCAAGAGCCACTCCGTTTCGGTCGGTAATTTGATCAGGTCCGCGGTTGAGCCGGAGTTCGTCGCCCGAGACGCAGAGATAAAAAATTAGCTAAATATTCTTCTCTTGATGATAGATTTTTTTTACTCCTGTGGCAGTGGAGACTTCAGGGGTTATTGGCCCTGGTTTGATGGTGTTCCTTCGGAGGATTGGCGCGATTGCGTCTCGATTAAGGCTCGAAATATTATGAAATGTACAATCTATTTTTTATTACGTCACACGTTATATTAATTTTCTATAAATGTAGAGTAGATGAAGACTAAACACCTTCCGAAATTTTAGCTCTTTGCCAATATCCAAGTATTAAACCATCAATAAATAGTTAAAAACTGTATAAAGCTTCCTACGTTCTTCCGCGTCTTATTACAAATACGTCGTTATAGATCCTAGAAGAGTTTTTTTTTATTACCAATTATTTTATTACCAATGATTTCATTTTCATTGATGAATCAGCGTTTTCTCTTCTAAGAAGAATTACTTGAGCCATTCTATCCAAAATGTTCGAAATATTATCAGGTCACACGTTATATTAATTTTCTTTCTCTTAATTTTCTGTTTTTTTTTTTAGATAATTTTTCAATCTTTTGGTGTTAAAAGTATTTGTCGAGAAATGCTATATCTGTAAGCGTGTCAATGTGTTTAACAGGTTTTGACTGTTTAGTCTACTTTGATAATTCTGGGAGAATTGTTTCCAATTATAAATCATCAATAAATAATTAAAAACTGTATAAAGCTTCTTACGTTCTTCCGCGTCTTATTACAAATACGTCGTTATAGATCCTAGAAGATCATAAATTGATGGCCAGCAAGCTTTCTCTACTCTTGATTTTTAGATAATTTTTCAATCTTTTTATCGAGGAATGCTATATCTGTAAGCGTGTCAATATGTTTAACAGGTTTTGACTGTTAAGTCTACTTTGATAATTCTGGGAGGATTGTTTCCCAATTATAAACATATTTCTTCTGCATGAATTATCATAACACGCCTACAACAGGACTTTTTCTTTTCAGTATATAGCGATGGACAGGTGATAGGAGAAATGGGTTCATGCCTTTCCCTGATACTGATAAATCTGACCGAGAGCGTGAAAGAGAGTTATGTAAACAAACAGCAGTTAAAAGAACGAAGATGATGGTACTCTGTTGAATTCCACGATTGCTAGAATCTCCTCTGTCAAGGTTGATAAAATGCGCAAAAGCCTCTTACTATTATTTCTACAAGTGTTATAAGGCAGTTATGAGATAAAGTTGAGAGCGTTTTCTATTTTTTACCACGCCCATTTTATTTTATCCTCACCCATCGTAATATGGCATTGTCCTTCAACCTATTCAGAATTGACTTGTCCAGCCAGGATTCATTATCAGCGTCCACGTTCGTTTGATATGCGGATGTTGACAGTAGACACAGGAAGGAAAATACAAGAATTTCTACAGAATGTCGTAAAGATTTGGTTTGGTTTGTTTTGTTTTATGGCATATCAACCTCAATGGGTTATTTAATGCCGACAATTTTTATTTCTGGTAATATTTTGTTTTTTCAAAAATGCATTGTTGTTAATATTTTTTCCTTAAAAAATCTATTTCTGGTAATATTTTTTCTCCAAAAATCTATTTCTGGTAATATTTTTTTCTCCAAAAATCTATATCTGGTAATATGTTTTCTCCAAAAATCTATTTCTAGTAATATTATTTTCCTTAAAAAATCTATTTCTAGTAATATCTTTTCTCCCAAAATCTATTTCTGGTAATATTTTTTCTCCCAAAATCTACTTCTGGTAATATTTTTTTTCTCCAAAAATCTACTTCTGGTAATATATTTTTCTCCAAAAATCTACTTCCGGTAATAATTTTTCTTCAAAAATTTAACGCTGGTAATATTTTTTTTAAAAAATGTATATCTGATAATTTTTTTAAAAAAAAAAGATATAGCTGGAAATATTTTTTTCAAAAATGTATGCCTGGTAATATTTTTTCAAATATTTATTGCTGGTAATATTTTTTTATAAATTATTTCTGGTATTAAAACCTATTTTTACACTTGCATAGTGTTATGACTTCATTTATTTTTTGGGGGGTAACTATTTACCCATTAACGGGACCCTAACAGGTGCTACAACCTCGGGTCAGGGTGGACGTAGGAACACCATTAGTTAAGAGGTGGTTGCACGCTCCTCAAAACCTCCTGATCAGAGACCTTTCTGTTGGACGTAGTTTATCGTCATACCCAGGACGCGAATATAGTTTATCGTCATAAGAAGATCTGGATATGACGATAAACTACATCCGCGTCCTAGATAAGACGTTAAACTACGTCCAACAGCAAGGTCTCTGATCAGGAGGTTTTGAGAAGCGTGGAACCACCTCTTAATTGCTGGTGTTCTTGGGTCCAACCTGACCCGGGGTGGTAGCACCTGTTACGGTCCCATTAATGGGTAAATAGTTAACTCCCCAATAATGCCAAATAGTTAAACACCAAAATGGGCAAATAGGTAAACACTAAAACGGGGTCAAAACACTATACAAGTGCAAAAATAGGTTTTAATACAAGCAATATATTTTTGAAAGAAAAAAAGATTAGATGCAATACATTTTTGAGGAAAACTATTACGAGCAATAAAATGCTTCTCGGCATTAAGTAAACCATTGAGGTTGATATGTCGTAAAGCAAAACAAACCAAAATGTTTGACGTGCATTCTGGTGCAACATTAGCCCGGTGTTTAGGGTTGAAATGAAGTCTGCAAAAGAAGAAAAATAAAATAAAAATCTTCAAATGCATTGTGAATGGTGAAAAAGAAGGTTTAACATGGTTTATTAACGGAACAAAATGAAGCCACGTTGTACAAGAAACAGAAGAAAGATATGTTAGCAGCTCTACGATCAAAATATCACCATCGTCTCCAGTTTTAACTCGAGATTCCTAAATTACCAAAAAAATAATGAATAAAATAAATTAAAAACGGAAAGTCGCTATCTAAAATCTTTTCGAAAATGTTTCCTAAAGAAAATCTAATTACAATGAAAAACGACATCGCGGTTTGAAAGATACCAATTGAGAACGTCATCTAAAGAGCATCTTGAATAATCAAGTAAAATGCATCAGCATGAAAACCGATTCCTAAGGCAACGGTATCTTAGAACAATAATATATATGCCAAACAATATACTGAAGCCCCGCGTTCCATTAGCCAAAAGGCACAAACTGATGGTGGTATTGGCTATTAAATGAAAGATAAATACATTTCAAATTATTCTTCCTTTCCGATCAAAACAACCAACGCTCGACACTCACAGCTATTATGATATAGCCACGTTATAAATGAAAGACTATGTTTGTCTTTGATATCGAATAATTTTGTTTTGCGGAAGAATACAGAAATTGTTGAAAAGTCTTTTAATGTTCTCAGCAAATATTGGATTCTTGCGTGATCTTAGTTGGGCCCAAATCACTTCAGGGGGCTTGTAATATATTTTTTATAGTTTCACTTCAAGTCACTGAAACGCAAAGAGATTAATGAGTCTTAGTAAATATGACAAGAAAACGATATTATATTGGAGAATATACAGGGTGTTGCAGCAAAATCCGACACTTGACAAAAAGAAAACGAAATAGGCAATAAAAACAAAAGAAACCCGACAGGTTATTTAGCAACAGTTATAGTTACATACTACATTATTTTTCAATGTAACTGCCTGCTGGAAGACATATGGGCGACCGGCGGCGACCTCACCCATCCAGGGCTTCACCACGCTCCTCAGTACCACCTGGTAGATCTTAGCGGTGACTCTCAGGCCATTTTGAAAGAAGAACGGAGGCATGACGTTCCCCTCGCTGGAGATGACGCCAAGGACCATGACGAAGAAGGGAAACTTCGTATGCTTCACGACGGGAACCTCCTCGATGTCTTTGCAAATCCATCTATTGTTCTGCCTGTTGCTCGTCTGGTCCTGGATGAAATTCCTTTCATCAGAGAAGAACCTCAACATTCCGGTGGGCTCGTGCTTGAGCTCGTTCAGCAAAGCCGCCGCCTTGACTTTCCTTCACTCCTTGGAGGTATTCGTGATGAGCATGCGGTGAGACTTGCGGTAAAAGGAGTAACCAATGTCCTTCTTGATCGTTCGGAAGATCGTCGACTTGTGACAGCCCACGACAGCGGCGATCTTGGCGTAGCTCTGGTTTCCATCATTGTCGACTGTTTTCTTGACGGCGGCAACGAACTCGTCGGTCCTAACGGCCGAAGAACGAACGTTGTGGCCCTTTCACTTGGTAGTAAACACGTACTTGTTGTCACACGCCTTCCACTTCCTCCTAATGTCCATGACCATGGTCCTCTTGAACCCAAACCAGGCCATCACTTCCACAGTGAAAAGAAGCTATTATCGCTGCTCTGCGCTAATATTCTGGAAAGGGTAGAGAGAAAAACGTTAGTTAGTTGTCAAACTGTCGGGTATCTGCATATACAACTTTTGTTTTTTAATTGCCTATTTCGTTTTCTTTTTGTCAAGTGTCGGATTTTGCTGCAACACCTTGCAGTAAAAGAACAAGAATTAAGGAAACAGAAGATAACGATGCAGATGATATTTAAATTTTTGAAGGTCAGAGTTGACTGGGAAGCAAGAAGCCGGAAGCGAGAAATGTGAGAGAAGAAACTGTTAGCAACTAACTTACGGTTATATCTAGTCATTTCAACTATAAAATGATGAGACCTAGCTGCCAATCTAGTACTGAGCATGAACTTGTAAAGTCAAGGTACCAAAGAAGTAAGCTCATCAGAAAAATTTCCATGAAAATATTTATAGAAAAAGGATAGGGTGGGTACGTTATGGCGTTGGGAAAGTGACTGAAGCTGCGACGCCAGATCAGGACCAATAACATTGCAGATATTGTTAGAAAAGCACCAAAGATTGCAACGATTTGAAAACTTAATAATAATAATTTTGTGAGGTATGGTGGTCGTCAATGATTAAGTATAACTCAAGACTTCAATGTTAAGTTGAAGCAGTATTTAATTACAACAGAAAATAATTACTTAACGAGAACAAAGAAATAAAAGTCAACCAAAGGTAATTAACAATTTCAGTGAATACCTTGTTAGTAGCGCAGCTCGGCATAACGTTCGGTAAATCCTAAATTAAAACTCAAATCATCGATGCACAATAATTCACACTAATTCGACTGGATAGTTCCACTCAACAGTCACTCAATAATCACTGCAGTCAGTAGCCTGACACCGCTATTTATACACCTGACGGAAAACATATATTCATAAGTCCAGAGTGTCACGCTCGATCCTCGGTATCGGTAGTTAATCATTTTCTTCCTATATGACAAAAAATATTTTCCTAGTACGGCCATTTGCTAATGCACTATGTAATCCTTATTGTAGACGCCTGTTCAGGCATATTTGTTTTTCAATACTTACAGATCCAATTTGTAGATTATGGCTTATGTTGCGCTAACCTTATTTCTTTCATGATTTATCCCCATAAACATATTTGATTAGGAACCTCTACTCAGTTTCGATACCTAAGTTTAAAAAGAATTTTTATAAATGAAACAGCTTTCTTGAAGTTTTTATTTTAGCTTTAATTAAAAGCAAATTGATTAAATTTACTATTTCCAGTAAGCAAAATATTCTGGTGTATTTCAAATATAAATTATATTGATAGGAATCATAACTTTTTTAAAAATTTTTTACACATTTTGACACAGTTGTAAACAAAAGTTAATTCGCATTTTTAAAAATCTTCCAAAAATAAAAGATACTATTCTGAAACTTTGTTTGCTGAATATTAGCTGATTTACAGTATAATTAATCTGATTAGAAAAAAATTACTTTAAGTTTAAAATAAATGGATTATATGGATTTTTAAATCAAACAGTAGCGGTGATTTTTAACCGACAGCAGCCATTTACGTGCTTATCATCATTACTTGTCACTCGTAGATCACTTAACAAGTGATGGTAACATGTGTCAACACCTTTACACATGTTCTACGAAGACTTTATCTGTTAAAAGATAATTCAAGTAAATGACGGTAAGCGTCTTTTTTATATAATTTGTAAGTATACAGTAATCTTAAAAACCTTAATAATATTCTCCATAATCTACTTTTAGGAATTTTGAATTTAAATTTAGTATAGTCATGGCTCTTATTTTCTGATTATGTCATGTATGGTCGACCATACTTTCTAACAGGGACATGTTACGTAATATTTTATATACATAAAAAAAATTCATTTTGGATATCTTGGTGCAAAATACATTGTATTAAGCTTTTCAAATTTTGATTAGCATATATAATTCTCACTTAATAACAATATCACCTAACCGGATGAAAGTAATGCAGAATTTTAAAAGATTTATATATTATAAATTATTATAATTACAATTTTAAAAAAATGTAAACATTTCTTGTAAAAATTCATTATTCATTGGAAATAGTTTTTTTTTTTCTTAAGACAAGAGTGTCCTTAATAAATATTATTTATAAAAGCAATTAACAACTTTTCTAATTAAATAATGTCATAGTTTTAATGCATTTTTTTTTAATTTTAGAGTTGGGAGCAGATTTTCGAGAAATGTGCAGTAGTTTGAAAAAGAAAAGTGATGATTTGCATTCTCCAAGGACTCCTGCTTTCAACTAAAAAAAAAAATTTTGAGATTGAAATTTAATTTATGAAATGAAGTAAGTAGTGGGTAAATATTTTTACCAGGATTTTCGAAAAAAAAAAAAAAAAAAATAATGTAACTCATTTGTGAATAAGTCCTGAAAGTTTCTTAAAATCCGACAAATATTTGATTTTTGCAAGAATTCCAAATAAGTGAGTGTTTTCCCTGAAAAAAAGCGCTAAAACACTAAGCGTAAATATTACGTCGACCACTGACAGAAAATATATTAATATATTAAACCAAAATTTCGAACGTGCTAGAAAGGATTAAAACTTAATAAAATAATCAAAAGATACTTTGACCTTTCCTCTTAATAATAATATAAACATTTTGACGTTAAAACTTTGCCTTTATTCATCATGTTATGCTAGTTTATCAGCGACAAAGTGGAGATATTTATATTCGGTCTTGTATACAAACAAGTTACGCTTAGTAAAGAGCTATTAGATCCGAAGGAACTTCAGGCCAATACGGTCTGTTAGGATATAAAATATCTGGAATTTTACTGCGCCTAAACAGTGCATAAAGAGAAGCATGAGAAACATTATAGCAATGTATTGTTTACATACTTTCGTCTAAATGTTCGGGCTTGCCTCATACTATACATATTTGCGTCTTTCGATCGTTATTTTAAATTATTACCGTCTTGTTTCTATCCCATCGTAGTATATACATATATATATATATATATATATATATATATATATATATATATATATATACATACATACATATATATATATATATATATATATATATATATATATATATATATATATATATATTTAAATATATATATATATATATTTAAAGACATTTATGATATGTTTAACGTTATTTTTATAGATACAAGTATTTAAGCAAATGTATCTATAAAAAGAACGTTAAACATATCATAAATGTCTTTAAATAAATTGTCGGACATTGTCGAATTCAAAAATACATATATATATATGTATATTTAAAAGAAGAGAGAAACCGCCAACGTTTTTGGTTGTAATGTTGATTTATTTTTTAAAAATATTATGCTTTATTTTCCATAATTTTCTACACGTGTTTCTGGTCTTGCAACCATCATCAGGCAAATCGTGGTGATTTCCACATATTAAAAATAATTAATTTTTTCTTATGTTTTTTGACGTTAAATATTATCGATATGAGACATTCTCTTTTTTGTGTTTTAGTGACCCAAATGTCTTTCTTGAACTGACAGTGAAAAGTTCTGCGTGAAGGGTTATAAAACAATTAGGATTGGTCCAAGAAATGGTGAAGGACTTATCGGCATTCTTATTTTTAATGACCCCTTTGTGTTCTTATATCTATTTCCATTTTCGTGTGTTTTTGTCAGCATGCGTTCATATATGTATATTCCCTCTCCATATATACACACTGTCACACTACGAGGAATTAGTAAACACATTTGTACGCATGCACACACACACACACACACACACACACACACACACACACACACACACACACACACACACACACACAAACACACACACCGTCCTATTACGAGGAATCAGTACACACACATAACACATACATACATATATACATACATACATACATATACATAAACTTCCCAAGTTACATGGAATCAGTATACACACACACATCCATACACACATATATACGTACATACATACAAACATTCTTCCTAAGTTGCGTGGGGTTTGCGTGCGTGCCCGTGCGTAGTTCCCTTGCTTTTGTCAATGTGTATATATATACATTCGCGTACCGGCATGTCGGCGTGTGTGCATGCATGTGAGTGGTTTGATCACTGTAGTTGGCCATTATGTGCGCATACCGTGTGTTTTTTGCGAGGGGGGTTATGATTTATTTAGTTCTGGTTTAAATTTGTTTATGAAGTTTTTTCTTGTATTTGTAAGTAAGAATAATTATCTGTTTGATATATTGGCATAATTTTAAATTTACCCTGGTTACACTTGAAGATGTGTTGTGATACAAAATGTTTTCTGTTTAGTAATTTTTGTTGTTTTTGTGTAGGGAGACCCTGTTGTTCAGTTGTTGACTGATACCTATATATGACTTCTTGCATTTTGTGCATTTGAGTACATAAATCACATTTTTGTAGTTGCAGTTTATGTATTTATTTATATGAATGTGGTTTGGGGGTTTTCAAAAGTGTAGGAGTTTCCTTCTATAATGATGTCAGAAACCCCACACCTTTTTTTGTTGCATTTTGTGACTCCCTGTATTGTGTTTTGGTTAAATTTAGATGAGGTTAATATGTGTTTTAGGTTTTTAGATTGGCGTTTGCTTTTAATTATTTTGGTTGTTTTTAGTATATTTTTCAGTTTATTATTTTTGCTAAGTAGGTCTAGATTTTATGTAATTTCTGTGAATAGTTCTGGATTGTTTTTGTTGTATGTTGAGACATATGCTACAGGTGTTTCGACGTTACGTTTGTTTTTATTTCTAAGTTGGTCTAAAGGATTTTGTTTTTGCGAGTTCAAAACCTTTGTTTATTAGTGTTGTGGGGTAGCCTTGTTTGTTTAGAGTTTTATGTAGTTCTCCTAGGCGGGTTTATCGGAGGTGTTTATCATTCACTATAGTACATACACTACGTGCTAAAGAATACATAAAATGTGATGGATAAATTGTTGTCTAAATGAGGCAAAAAAGAAAATAGTACATATTTTTCATTTTAGCATACACATTTACCAAAATTACACAAATATACCTTGAAATAGTAGTTCCAACGAGAGAAAAGTGTGTTTATTTAAAAAAAGAGAGAAACCGCAAACGTTTTTGGTTGTAATGTGGATTTTTAAAAAAAAAATATTATGCTTTATTTTCCATAATTTTGCTACACGTGTTTCTGGTCTCGCGACCATCATCAGGCAAATGGTGGAGATTTCCACATATTATTAATAATAATTATTTTTTTCTTAGATAACTTCGAAATTTCTTGAAACTCTTCTAGACAATCTCATTGTTTAGGTTGATGAATGCTGCCGTAATCCTTGCCTTCAGTTCATCTTTGGTGTTAAAAGGAGTTGTTTTGATATCTCGTTCAATATCGCTCCAGACCTAATAACCAAGCGGGTTGCAGTCTGGGGAGTTAGGTGGCCATACGTAAGGGATGATGTGGTCTCAGAAATTGTCTGAGAAACCTGAGTTCTTCTCTTACGTGGTATGGTTCAGAGACCTGTTGCCTGACATAGGGTCTTCCAGCAACCACCTTCTTGACCCCGAGTAGCACTACCTGCTCAAGGCTTGAAGTAGGTCTTCGTGTTGAATCTGAGACCCATACCAAAATATTCAGGAGATCTTTTCTTATCAGAAAGATCAGAGGGAGTTTACCGAGCTGTCGTACCGTCGGAATCACCATTAGACTCATTCTTTCCGAATCCTCTGCACACTTTTAAGATTGACACCCAAACACTGTACGATATTCGTATTAGAACATCCTGCGCTAATGCCAATCAGTACAGCATGCCGTTTCAAAATTTCTGTCGGTATGGATTGCGTCATGGTGCTCTTTTTATCACAAACCGTGCCCAACTGACGCTACTATACTGTGCAGTCGACAAAATAAGAATCAAACAACGCGCATTCGTTCGACAAGCACTAAGCGCTTAGCGCACGCTTAAGACCTAATGCTAACCCTTTATTTACCCAAGTTCTCCCCACAGAGTGAGATGTGACACATGGCTTGTTTTTTCAAGTGGGACGTTCCGAGCCCGATGGCCCGTGCAAAAATTCCTCGTAGACCCCGTATAAATGAGGTCGGGTTTGTCTACCCCCCTAGACGAGACTCTGCTCTTCGGTATAGTCTCGTCTGGCTTCCTCTCTGCTAGAAGGCAGAGAGTTCGACAAGCACGAAATGCTTAGCGCACGCTTAAGACCTAATGCTAACTCTTTATTTACCCAAGTTCTCCACACAGAGTGGGATGTGACGCAAGGCCGTTTTATTTAAGTGGAGGGTTCCGAGCCAGGAGACCCGGGCAAAAATTAATCGTAGACCCCATATAAGTGAGTTAGGGTTCGTCAAACTCCCAAGACAAAAATCTGCCCTTCGGTATAGCCCCGTCTGTCTTCCTCTCTACTCGAAGGCAGAAAGTTCGGGAAGCACTAAGCGCTTAGCGCACGGTTAAGACCTAATGCTAAATCTTTATTTACCCAAGTTCTCCCCACAGAGTGGTATGTGACACAAGGCCGGTTTTTTCAAGTGGGGGGTTCCGAGCCCGAAGGCCCGGGAAAAATTCTACCTCCCCAGACGAGACTCTGCTATTCGGCATAGTCTCGTCTGGCTTCCTCTCTGCTAGAAGGCAGAAAGTTCGACAATCAATAAGAGCTTAGCGTGCGGTTAAGATGTAATGCTAACTCGGTTTTTTACCCGCGCTTCCCACAGAACGGTATGTGGCACAAGACCGGTTTAACACGTGTTTTTCCGAGCCCGTAGACCCGGGCAAAAATTCACCATAGACCACGCAATGATGGGATCGGGTTTCATTTATGTCCTATATGACACAAAAGCTCGATATCCGAGTTCAGTTAAAATTCGTAATGCTGATTTTCAAAGCAAGTAAGGCGGATCTGCAAAGTTCACGGCCCTGACATGGTATCTCGGTTTCAGTCACTTTCCTACCACCGTGACGTGGCTTCCTTGTGTCTTTTCTATATATATTTTCCTGAAACAAACTTTTATCTTAGATACCTCGACCCCATGAATTTAAACGTCATACTAGACCGGCAACTTGGTGTCATCATTTTACTGTTGAAATAGATGTAAATTTATTTTTGGATTTTATAGTTTCTTCTCATACACTTCTCGCTTGTGGAACTACCTTTCGAATTCTTGCTTTGATATTAAACATATTATTTTCAAACAACATCAATGGCTATCTGCCCTTCGAAATCCTGTTATTTTATTGTCTTTTCTCTACATAAACGTTTGCTCATTTTTTTCATCCTCATTAATCCTATGAGTGGGTTTTTTCACCTTGTTTTGGCTAAAATTATTAAATAAAATCAATATTTTTTTTAATAAATGCCAACTTTCCTCCGTGAATATTTTATTCAGTCTTGTATGGAATAAGGTTTCAAGGGAGAAATTGAAATCTTTTAAACTCAATAACAAAATGAGTTAAAATGTAGTTCTTCTGTAGGTGCAACTTGAAATGAGCTTAACTTGTGAAAGAAATGAATAATTTAATTAATACTATAAAAAAAACTATATTATAAATGAAAGTGAGAGAAAAAATGAAAAAAGGAAGCTGATTGGTTGTCGTTCCTCCCTTGTCAGAGAGAACTGCTCAGTTTTTTTCTCTCCCTTTCATTAACCTTTCAGTCCTGCCCACCGCTTTACCGGTGGTAGAGAAAAATGACGTATTGCCCAGTCACCGATTGATTAGTGGTAGAGAAAAATGACGTATTGCCCAGTCACTGATTGATGAGTGGTAGAGAAAAATGACGTATTGCCCAGTCACCGATTGATGAGTGGTAGAGAAAAATGACGTATTGCCCAGTCACCGATTGATGAGTGGTAGAGAAAAATGACGTACTGCCTAGTCACCGATTGATGAGTGGTAGAGAAAAATGACGTATTGCCCAGTCACCGATTGATGAGTGGTAGAGAAAAATGACGTATTGCCCAGTCACCGATTGATGAGTGGTAGAGAAAAATGACGTATTGCCCAGTCACCGATTGATGAGTGGTAGAGAAAAATGACGTATTGCCCAGTCACCGATTGATGAGTGGTAGAGAAAAATGACGTATTGCCCAGTCACCGATTGATGAGTGGTAGAGAAAAATGACGTATTGCCCAGTCACCGATTGATGAGTGGTAGAGAAAAATGACGTATTGCCCAGTCACCGATTGATGAGTGGTAGAGAAAAATGACGTATTGCGCAGTCACCGATTGATGAGTGGTACAGAAAAATATCGTATTGCCCAGTCACCGATTGATGAGTGGTATAGAAAAATGACGTATTGCCTAGTCACCGATTGATGAGTGGTAGAGAAAAATGACGTATTGCCCAGTCACCGATTAATGAGTGGTAGAGAAAAATGACGTATTGCCCAGTCACCGATTGATGAGTGGTAGAGAAAAATGACGTATTGCCCAGTCACCGATTGATGAGTGGTAGAGAAAAATGACGTATTGCCCAGTTACCGATTGATGAGTGGTAGAGAAAAATTACGTATTGCCCAGTCACCGATTAATGAGTGGTAGAGAAAAATGACGTATTGCCCAGTCACCGATTGATGAGTGGTAGAGAAAAATGAATTAATGCCCAGCTACCTGTTGAACGGTGGGTAAACACTTGTAACGATTTTTATATCTACTGTGAAACTTTACATTCCAATTATTTGCGAATTTTTCTCAGAAACTCAGGCAGAAGGGTTAAAATTGTTCAGGAACGAAGGGCCCAAACGGTTAATACATATTTTCGTTTTCAAATTGCTATTCTGGTATTGTATTCTTTCTTACTACGCCTTTTCCCCTATTTTTTAAAATACATATTTTTAATAACATTACTTAAATTCTGTACTCACAAGATAATCTTCAAATGAACAATTGGCTTTAAGTTAATCTCTTGTAGTGTGTAATCTCTTCGATCTGCAATCGGCGTTTCACTTTTACACATATTTCTTGTAAAAAACTAAGGTAATACACACTACTATAATTTTAACGAAAATGAAATTGCCATTAATGTACATATAAATGTAAAACAACAGGGTAATGCTTTATGTATTCTTATTAACAAAGGTAAAAGAGACGCAGGAAAGCGGCTACTAATAAAACATTGATCTACCTTTGATTTCTTGGATGCGCAGTTGTTTTTCATTGTTCCTGTATGTACTAATGAATAAAACTAAAACTTTGTACACACACACACACACATATACACACACATATATATACATACATATATATATACATACATATATAGATTTATATATATATATATTTATATATATATATATATATATATATATATATATATATGTATGTATATAAAGTATGTGGTGCAGTTCAATTTACATTACATGAATCATTTATACAAAAAGCAGATAGTGAAGTTAATGATATAAATGGCAAGAATCACTCTCGCAAACAATTTTTAATAAAATACATTAACTTCGAACCCGTTGATGAATGTAATGATCCCTGTTTATAAATTCCAGTTGTATAAGGTCTTTTTTTTTACTACAAGCTTTCGATTGTTCATACAATCATCCTCAGGTATAGAAATAGATATGTCTTTTTTTCATCCAGGTAATAACAGGACAACGAAAGTTAAGATGTACTCCGAAATATGTTTTTTGGGGAAATTTGATATTGTTTACTGTGAAAAACTTTTTGGAGCGTGCGGTCGCAACGCTGAGGTTGAATTTTTTAAAAAATTTTGAATTGTGCGTTTTTGTCCTAATTTTGTAATATGAGAATTCTTTTATAGAGGTAGTTTTTTTCCAGTCAATATGGCATGAACTAAATTGTTCAATAAATAGAGGAATGTCACCGTTATTATAAGAAATTTGCACATCGGATGAGTTATTTTAATATCAAGTATGTGGTGCAGGTCAAAATATTTCGGAGTACATCTTAGCTGTAATTAAGTGTTGACTTCTATGTTCACTTTTATATTTACACACGCTCTATCTCTGATATTTAGCACTTTATCCCATAAATATAGCACATCTTAAGACTATATTTCTTCATATATATATATATATATATATATATATATATATATATATATATATATATATATATATATATGAAATGACAAGAGGAAAACCTATACATAGTCAACGTTTGCGTTTTGTCCCCTAAGGGACTCTATCAAGGCAAATGCAAGGATTTTAATATTAACAAGAATTTATAGACAAAAGCAAAAATGAATGCCACCCATTAAAAGAGAAAGTAACGTACTTAGTCGGAAAATTTTCGAGAGTGCCGAGATCAAATCTTATCAAAATACAAATCTACGCTCCCGGATTTTTTCAAATATATATTATTTTAGGATTGATTTATGTGTATACATAAATTAATCCTAAAATAAATAATTTAAATATTAATTTGCATAAAAAATTCAAGAATATCTTTTACTCACTTTCTATTTATTAGCGTCCTCCATAAATTACCTAGACTAACCTGATGAATATTTCTGAACTTTTCTTAAATTTAAAAATTTTGAAAAACTAACATCATTTTTGCTCTTGTCTGTAATTATTTCTGCAAAATAAAATTATCGAATTTGCCTTGATAAAATCTCTCTTTCCTGTTGAACTATCTAGCTGCAACCGTATGTTTTATTCTAATAGTTTCTTTTCTCGCACTTCTACTACATTCTGATTTCTTTGGTTCCCTAAAAACTTAAACGCAACGCCAATCGTCATCTTCTGTCTTCCTGAAACCCGTTCTTTTATTGTTTTTTGTCCTCACCTCTCCTCACAAAAAAGACTTTGTTACCCCCAGGAATCACTTGCATACTAGTGATACTATTGCTTTGCTTGGGGTTGAAATGATAAATCAAATTTATGATTGATCATTAATATTGTATATTTAATTTAATTCTTATTAGTATCGATAAAGGCGCAGCTAGATAAGAGTTAATTATCATACCCGGGACATTTAGGAAGATGACATTGATATATAAAAAAAATTAAAATTTTTCTATGTGTTGTATCTTTTCAAGGCCTAAGCGATTATACATTTTCACAGCTACACACACACACACTTTCTCTCTCTGTCTGTCTGTCTGTCTGTCTGTCTGTCTCTCTCTCTCTCTCTCTCTCTCTCTCTCTCTCTCTGCCTCTTGTAGATCTAAGCACCGTTTAACTTTTTATCATCTCTTTTTTCTTTCCAGCTCTTCCATCAATTCTAATTCTTGGCTAGGAAGATAAACTACATCGTCATCCGTTCGGGTGATTGGAGGTTTTGAGGAGCGGGAAACCACCCCTTGATTGCATTTGTTCCCAGCTCCACCCTGAGCCGGGGTGGTAGCACTTGTTGGGATTCCACCAGTAGACAATTAGTGAACCCCCAAACTGGAGTCAAACACTATGAAAGTATAAAAAATATATTTTTATAGTAAAAATAAACAGCAGTTCATTTTTATATAAAAGATATCAACAATACAGATTTATAGTACTATTACCAACAGTACATTTTATAGTAAAATGACCAACATTTCATCTGTTGTTGAAACGTGCTATTGCGTCCTAAATATATTTAGTTGGAGCCATACAGTTGCGTTCGAAATATTCAGATTTTTGCATATAATAACCCATAGAGGTGTTGATATACCGCCAAACAAAATAAAGCAGCCAACATGAAATAACTCTTTCATGACATCATTTCATATAATATTCTAATACCTTAAATCAAACGGTGTTTCAAAATACAACTTCAACAAAACTACAATATAAAACACACATATCAGAGCCTCTAGAGCTTATGTCCACACAAACATGTATATGCACAAAAGCTGAGTATCATTTACCATGTATTCTATTGTGAAAGCAGAATAACATATATCGCATTTTTATTACTTCAAAGCTCACAAGAAAAGTAAATTTTGATATTAAATGACACATAAGGAACTGATGTGCCGTTAAACAAATCAATCTATCAATTAATCAATCAATAAATCAATCAACCAACCATCCATTAAGCAGTCTCCTCCTCCTACTACTTTCAGTATATCTGGTGAGTGTTAAATTCCCAATTCCTCCTTCCTCACTATATGTCTCAGAAGATTAAAAGCTCTCTTTCTAATTTTATGTATAAATGAATTTTAAGTTCGTATTTTCCATAAAACCTCCACATTTTTCCCAGTCTCAGACCATGGTATTCTTAGCATTTCTATGTTGAATAACATCTCTGTTACTTCATATCTCTTCTTTATCTGTGAGGAAATTCTTCAGCATTCACTGCTATATAGGAAAATGGATAGTAGACAGTGCAGCACTTTTCTTTGTTTCTAACAAAATGTTCCTACATCATTTTCAAAGTTATCTTTTGGCATTCCAGTGCATTTTCGGATTTTAGTGTTGCATTTTCCGTCGTCTGTTGCCACACTACCAAGATAGTTAAATTATAAGGCATATATCTGATCAGTTCGATAAGGTGAACTTGGCAACTGATTTTAAAATTGCCCTATAATCTGTTGTTAACTGGGGCAAGAAGTGGCTTGGTAATTTTAACGCCTGCAAACCAAAACTGTTTTCTTTTTAATCGTCTTAGAGAACTATTTTTTATCCTTCCTTACATTGCTGATGTTAACCTCCACGTGAGTGACTCAATACATAATTTTAAAAAGAATATTTAAATTTAAATACAATTTCAATTTTTGTCTTCTAATGTTATTTCATGTCTTCTTCATTCATGTTCTTTAATTGTTCTCTCCCATTAATAATGTTTTTCTCTTTCAGACGTTCTTTCACACTCAGGGACCACCCTTTGCGTCTTAGTGGCTTTATTGCCATAATTCGGATGAGGTCATTCAAATTTTGTAGGCCTGATTTTTTTATTATTATTATTTCTCACCTTAAATTAATTCGAAATTGAATTATATACAAAAAAAAATACGAAAAAGTTCCCATTTTTAGACATTATTTACTATATTTTGTGTTGTAACACTTCAAATACTGAATTACTAAAACCAAAGTCAATGTTCGGCAAAGTACATATAGTACTTACAATTCTTGGCAAGGATTCTCGCTTAACTGAACGAGGCTTTATCAACATTCCGATCGTCTTCATAAAGATAATATATAAAGAATTTACCATTCTCAACACTTACTTCAGCTTTCATTATGGAATTAACGATATCTTTATTGGTGACCTCTTCGTCTTCGCGAAAAACGTTAAGTATTTACAACATTTCTGCTACATCTAAAAAAAAATTGTCATGAAACTGTTCTCTTTCAATAGATTGAGAGACCCATTTTTGCCTTTCGCCTTCGATAAAGATGGCTGATGTTAAGCTCTAGATGAGTGGGTAAAGGAGAAAGATTATATTGAATCGGTTGCTAGGCCTGCTTACCAGGAAGGTTGTTTCACTGTGTCGCTCTAAACAATTTTACTCGCCATGAACCATATAATGTCAAACATATTCTACTAAATTATTGTAACTTCCAGCAACTCCGATTCAAACTCCACAAATCGGAAAAGTTGGATCTATTTGAAAATATCAATCCAAGTAACATCATAAATTTCATTTAAAAAATTGGGCTCTAGAGGAATATATATATATATATATATATATATATATATATATATATATATATATATATAATTCATCAGAAATTTCTTTTTGAATTTGTAGGTCTGATGAATTGGATCGTGATTATAACCATGGGATATTAGTATTTGAGACTTTTAGATTATATTCTTGCTCTGTCGTGGACATTGAGCTCTACCTGGATTCTATCCTCTTGGAAATTTATATATATATATATATATATATATATATATATATATATATATATATATATATGTGTGTGTGTGTGTGTGTGCGTGTGTGTGTGTGTGTAAGCAAATATGTGGATATATATCCGACGGTATAATGACAATGTGGAAAAGACAAAGCAAAATCCGAATATGTGAGTTTACAAAATTAAAAAACAAAAACAAAATAAAAAAACAGTAAACTCGCATATTCGGATTTTGCTTTGTCTTTTCCACATTTTCATCATATATATATATATATATATATATATATATATATATATATATATATATATATATATATATTGGCCACTCAACATATGTATGCATGTATGTATGTGTGCGTGTGTGTGTGTTTACTTAATCTGCTTACTTACATGGTATTGTAACTTATTTTGGAAGGAAAAATTATTTCCAGAAATACATTTGATTTGACTCTCGACAAAATCCCTCTTTATAAAATATGTCAATGAAAACTGATCTACAAAATAAAGAAGACACACTCTATTCATATGAACTTATCAGAAAAATCTTGTCGGCATTAAAGAACCCTTCAAGGTTGATATGCCGCTAAACTAAATAAACCAAACCAAGCATTTGTAAGTCGACCATCCTTCCATGCATTGAACATTGCCATTTGCTCTCGTGCTCCTGCTATATTTAGAGCTTGTGGATAAAATGCAAAGACGTATCTGCAACTGGCATCTCGACCTCAGTCGCTTTCCCACTGCCGTATCGTTGATTTCATGAGGCAATCCATTTAAATTTAAGCGTAAAGTTGTCGGTAAGGTTTCATCGTTTTACAGTTGGAATGGCTAGATGTAACCTAAAAGTTTCGCACTTTTCACTTATGAAATGCTCTTCAATAATTTAAATGCAATATTAATAGTTATCTTCTGTCTTCTTAATTCCTGTTCTTTTTATTGTTCTTTTTCCTTAATAATGTTTTATTTCTCATATTATTATTATCTTGTACATAGCAACCACTTGCGTCTTATTGTCATCATTGCCTTGCTTGGATGAAATAATTAAAATGAATATCAACTCTAAAAGACGTATATTATAAAATACGTTTTCTATAGAAGTTATCTAAAACTTATATTAATAAATCTTCCCATATAACAGCAGATATTTGTTGGTCAACATAATTCTGTTTTGTGGAAACGAATTAGAATAGTCGCTTATAATACTGATTTCTGAAAATTCCAGGAATTTTAAATGAAAGATCTGTTCATGATATATCTATAATACCAAATTAAAACCATACTTTGTGTCCCTCTGTATAAATTGTATTTATATTTTGGAACGATCTCAATGAATAATAAAATATTAATAGATATAAAACTAACTAAATGGTTAATTTAATATGGAAATGTGAGTTACGGTAAATTTAAGAACACTAATAATTTTTTCAGTCTGAATTTCTTAGATGAGGAGTTATTATTTACATTCGAACCATTGTCCTGATTTTTTTCTTATTATCATAACGTTTGGGCCGTTTTGCTCCCAGACCATCTTCAGGTATTTGTTGACCAGTGCAACAACACGTGAAATTCGAACTGAATCCTTTATTTAATTTACGGGGGTAGATTGGCCTAATTTCGCTGTACATATTTAGGGATATCTTGTCTTGTCTGTATTTCGTACTGCTCTGCTATTGCTTGTCCTGCTTCCAGTGAGTCTAATTCAGCGCTACCCTGGACAATAGGATATCGGACTAAGTCTTTGCTTCGTGAACTTGGTGATATCGTAAGTTTGAGGTCAATAATTGAGGAGCACTAAGTAAAATCAAAGCGAGATGTCACGAGATATAGACTTTGAAACGAGAACACACTACCCAGGTTGATTTTCTCTGAATTTTACCTGGATCAATAAGCGCCCAAGGAAAACTGGTTGGCACGACATGTAATAAAAATAAAAATGAAGACAATCGCCCGTCTGTAAATAGTATAAAACAGGAAAAAATTATTTTAGTATGGAAATAGGAGACGAGGTAAAGTTTTACATGGGAAAACCTTTGATTATTTTTATTTTTTAAAGGCAAAATCCCGTGATATAATAATAAATTAATCGCCAGGTTAAGTTTGTTTTACATTATAAAAATTAATTTCTGTTTAAAAAATAATTTCCGTTAAATTTTAAACTGTAAATAATATTAATATCAAATCAGATTGATTATACAGTGTAACCCGGATATAAGAGAGATTTTATCTGGTCCCAAATTAGAGCCATACTTACCTAAACAAAACAGACCAAACCCGGATATAAGAGAAACCCTGATATAAGACTCTTCTTCTCCGGTCCCGACAACTCTCTTATATCCGGGTTACACTATACTATAAATCAACTAATACTCCTCTAATGAAGTTTCAGAAAATTATGTTCCTCTTCCTGTTGTCATCAGTTCCCAAGTAGGCCTTTATGAAGACGACACTACTATTTACTCCAGTCTCAATAACCAATCCCTCAGAGCTGAGAAACGAATCTCAAATCAATGGTTTACTGGGGCACGAAATGATTTGTAATTATTAATGCATCCAATCAATTTAGTTTTGGAATACACATTTGCTTATTGGAAATATTAAATTTCATATATTAGCTTGAAATTAAAAGTAAAATAAAACCTTCAAGAATTTTCTTTTTTAATTTTAAAGAGATTCTTTATAAAACTTAGGTATCGCCTACGTTCGAACACACTTTGCTACGTGACAACACTCACTAGTTCTATGAAAGTCATCATTTGTCTGATGATGACTTAAGCAAGTTGAAAACTTGAACCCTATTTCTTCTGAAATTAACTTCGGACAATGTCCGAAGAAATTTTCACTTTATCAAAGTAGGATTATTCGTAATTGTGAAAAGCCGATCAGTAAAATCAATCGACAAAAAATTGATGTTGCCTTTCTGGAGCTGCCCGATCCTTCGCCTAAATGCCAATTCTATTGCATCCAGTGGCATATCCCAGAATTCTTACTTTTGGTTAAAACTACCACATTTTCTGTGTATCCAGATATCTCAAAGGCGTTTGACAGGGTTTAGTATGCTGGTCTTCTACGTAAGATTTAGAGCTACGATATTACAGAAAGGTTGTTTGATTAAATCCAGTCATTTCTGTCAAATTGTGAAATGAAGGTCATTTTGAACGTGCTGGCTTCCACATACTGTCACACGAACGTCGGTGTCCCCCGAGGCTATATCCTGGATCCTACGCTGTTAACGATCATTATCAATGATCTTCCTGATAGCATCAGTTCCCAAGTAGGCATTTATGAAGATGACACTACCATTTACTCCAATCTCAATAACCAATCCGTCAGAGCTGACACATGAATCACCAATCTGGGGTTAACTGGGGAAGGAAATGTCTTGTAAATTTGAATGCATCCAAAACTAAACTGCTCTTATTTACCTGCCATAGAGAAACTTCCCTGCCCGTCATCAGCACGGCTGTTGCTCAACTCCTGCAGAGCGTCACATTGCGCCTTCTTGGCCTGAAAGTTTCAACTGAATTGAAGCGGAACAACTACATTGAATCAATGGCTGTATCTACTGCAAAGAAGGAAGATTCATTGTGTCGTCCCAGAAGGTTTCTCTCTGTAACCCGCTGCGTACTAGTGGCATTTTCCGCCTTGCTTGAAGTGAAATGATCATATATATATATATATGTATACATTTTTGTCTGGAGCGATCAACATCCTTTTTAACATAATTTCAATTAAAAAATAAAGTAAGTAGCATATGTATTTTTCTCCTCGGTAATTCTACAATTTTAAACTTAATAGAGATTTGATTTAGATTTCTAAATAGGTAATTTTTTACTTTTAATTTTAATTTCAAATTTTATAAATCTTTTAATATCTATGATAACCTTGCTTCGTTGTCAAATTTTTTGAATTATCATATACTTGTATTTTGATTGGTCATTCTAGCTTATGTAACAGCGTTTACCCCTAGCGAAGGATGGTTAATTAATTTGAAACTTTTAAAACCATTTATTCTACATTCAACATCATCACTTGATAAGACACCAGAAGTGTTGAAACAAAATGGCTATTTTTGTAGTGATTTTATAACATATTTATGTTATAATATTTAAATAAATAATTATATATACATATATGATCATACATATATATATATATATATATATATATATATATATATATATATATATATATATATATATATATATATTGAAATTATTAGGAGAAATTGATAATTAATGATACATCGAGTCTGAAACCTCAACAGTATGCAGAAAGCACTGGACGACTGGTTGAGTCCCAAATATAGGCCGTTTCGTCCTATATTTGGGACTCATCAGCAGTGCGCATCCACTACCGAGAATTGAAACCCTGACAGGTTGTGAAGCAAACACCATACCAACTGCTCCAACGGGCCTCGGTGACGAAGAGGTAGCAAATCAGACTGAATATAGCGCCGCTCACTCACAAATTCCTTGGTGGAACTCTACTGAGATTCACTTTAACCATAGGACGGTGTCTCCCGGAGCCACGACTACTATCACCAAGCCGCTCACTCCAGAGCATTAGAAGCCGGTTCAAGCAATATATACAATTTGAAATTATTAGGAGAAATTGATGATTATATTTATTGATACATCGAGTCCGAAACCTCAACAGAATGCAGAAACGAAACGGCCGTCCAGTGCTTTCTGCATTCTGTTGAGGTTTCAGACTCGATGTATCATTATATATATATATATATATATATATATATATATATATATATATATATATATATATATATATATATAGGATTCTTCAATCTCCTCAGTATTCTTGTTGATTTTAACACTCCAATCGCTTGAGGGCTCTCAGACTTCTACGGATTTCTAATTTTATTAGGTGAGATGTTCTGCGCATTAAAATTAAATATTTCCAGAAATACTTGATTAGTTTTCAAAAATGTTAAAGTATATATATATATATATATATATATATATATATATATATATATATATATATATATGTATGTATATATATATATGTATATATATATGTATATATATATGTATATATATATATATATATATATATATATATATATATATATATATATATATATATATATATATATATATTTATATATATATATATATATATAGGGTGTCCATAAAGTTAGTGTGCACTTTAAAAAATTTATGACTTTATGTGAATTTGCGATAGAAATAATCTGTAAAAAATGTTATAAAGTTTAATGTATCTAGTTAAAGTATAGGTAAAATAACTAATGTGATTTCACGCATTACTGTCAATCAGTTGGCAAATGTTTTCCGTGAACTGCAAAATCGTATTAGCCTTTGTATTGCTAATGATGGAGGACATGTGGAAACTTAAATAAAATTTGAACAAAACCTTAACAAAATATAGATTTACTTCCTTCTAATCCTTTTTACAAATTATTTCTATCGCAAATACAAATAAAGTTATAAATTGCATATAAAGAGCAGACGAACTATATTGACACACTATATATATATATATATATATATATATATATATATATATATATATATATATATATATATATATATATAGTAGAAAGAAAGAGATAAACATAGGGAGATAGAGAAACAGATAGATATAGATATATCCTGACCAGTTACCCAGTTTCCAAGGACACCCGTAAGCTATGACGCTTAGTCAATCCCTCTTGTACGAATTCCTGTTTAGTCTTTGTTCGAAAACCACAAAGCCCACCTGGGGTAATTATTTCAACTACACCTAGTAGACCTTGGTTACAGCTCCTGGAATAACGGCGTAATCTGGCCCCATCAGCAGTTAGAGCCCAGCAAGTACGCTCAGAACCTAGGTCACGATGACTTGTAACTCTCACAACTATCGACGACTTTCGAACAGTACCGTCTATCTAATTTCCTTCACAAAGACTGGGTCATTTTTTAGGTATTTACCAAAGGTACCGCACGATGGGGTCACCTCTCGAGACTTATAAGTTCAAGTCATCTTCGATATTAAGCCAACACAGGGAGATTTGAAAGTTGTTCTGAAAGCGAATGTTTAAAACCACGGGGCCACCACCACATGTTTTATTATTTGTTCCCCCGTACACTTTTAAAGATTTGTAATATATACAGAGACGAGTATGTAAAACATATCCGATTATACAGGGTGCGATGGATAAATTGTCGTTTCAAATATGCATTAATGAAAATAACAATGACATTTCATGTTACCCAAATTTAACAAGAATATCTTGAAATACTAAAGAGTAAATTTATTTAATAAAATTGGCATTGGCTTCAACCACTGTCTGCAGACGAATTCGGAATATCCCACCTCTCTTCTTGACAGTTTCCTTGTTTAAGTTGGTGAATGCTGCCATAATCCTCTTGCCTTCAGTTCATCTTTTGTGTTACAAGGAGATTTGTCGGTCTCTCTCTCAAATGCACCCCACACATGATAATGAAGGTGTTGCGGTCTGTGGAGTTAGGTGGCTCGATGTAAGGATACATGTGGTCACCGATATTGTCTGACAAACATGACTGGGTTGCCTGCTTGTGTGGCATGCTGTAGGGTCCTGTTGCCAGACATAGTCAGCACTACCTCCTCAAAGCACTTGATGTAGGCGTTCGTATTGAGTCTGAGGCCCTGTGGTAAAATAAATGGACGCATAACGTATACATCACTAGTGATTACACCAAACTCCTTCGTAATCACCAATCTTCATCCAACTCTTTCCGAATCATCTGTCCTGTTCTCTGATTGGCACACAAACACTCTGAAATGTTCGTATTGGAGCTTCCGGAGCGAATGTCAAGCAAAGCAGCATTCCCTTTCCAAATTTCTGGCGGAGTGAATTCCGTCACGGTGCGCTTTTTCTCACAGACTCTGCTCAACTGTCCCAACAAAATCAAAAACAAACAGCGCGCGTATGCGAAATTCAAATATCAATTGGCGTAATTTACCCATCGTACCCTGCATATCCAGATATATTGTACGAAATGTTATTTTTGTCTGTGCACTTATCCATGTTTTTATTAAACAGTGTAGTTAATATATTCCTTCCTAGAGAGAGTATTTCTTAATAAACATATGTGTCTCTATTGCATTTAACTCTAGGATATCGTTTTCAGGTCAAGCGTGATTTACCATTCAACTACAAGGAACCTTTATAGCAAAGTAACGCTGAATTACTCTACTTAAGAAACCACATGCGTGCTTCCGGGCAAAAATAAAATAATACAGAAATATGTAAACGGTACATAACAGATGACGCACAATTATTAAATAATAATATTAGAATCGTTTCTGAAAAAGTTTTTTTATTAAGTGAAATTCCTTGCGGACTATTTGGGGGGCTACAGACTGTCCTTTGTATGAAAGGAAATCGTGCATGATGTGAGAATTTATTACACATGTCAATTTTTTCATAAAAAAATCACGAATTTTATGATGTTGTATCTGGCTGAGGTATATATAAATATATATATATATATATATATATATATATATATATATATATATATATATATATATATACATATATATATATATATATATATATATATATATATATATATATATATATAATCTGAATTTCAGTTTATAATATCTTCTAATTATTTGCTTTGATTCTAATATTTACATCTCGATATTTTTTATCATAGTTTTAAATAAATATGTGTAAATGTGTAGATATTGATATTTATTTTTAAATTTCAGATTTCAATGATTTCTCTGAATCACAAGAAGGATGTTAACCTTGAAAGATAGATACAATATTGCAAAGTTTGCGGGTGATGTGTAAACAATTTTGGAAATTGCAAAAGAGAGAAATGGCGATTGCAGGACATGAAAAGAGAAAGTAATAATATTGGAAAATTAAAAAAAAGAAAAATGGTTTTAATAATGTCGCTAAAAAGATTTGAAAAAATTCAAATGTGCGTTGACCTGTCAGATAATATTTGAAGAAACTATGAGTGTAAACAGAATGTGAAGTTGTAGAATATTAATGGTATTACCTAAAGAGAGAAAAGCAAGCAAGCTAACTTCTTTAATTAAAAATGACAACCATCCTGGGTAAGACGATAAACTACATCCGCGTCCTGGGTAGACGATAAACTACATCCGCCTCCTATGTAAGACGATAAACTGCATCCGCGTCCTAGGTAGACGATTAACTACATCCGCGTCCTGGGTAGACGATAAACTACATCCGCCTCCAGTGTAAGACGATATACTGCATCCGCGTCCTGGGTGTTAGATAAACTACATCCGCGTCGTGGGTAAGACGATAAACTATATCCGCGTCGTGGGTAAGACGATAAACTACATCCAACAGCAAGTCTTCTGATCATGAAATCACCTCTTAATTGCAGGTATTCCCAGGTCGAACCTGACCCGGGAGGGTAACACCTGTTAGGGTACCAGCTATGAGCAAAAGGTTAAGCCTCAAAGTGGGATCAAAACACTATGAAAGTGTAAAATAGGTTTTAATACCTGCAATTGGGTTTTGTAAAAAAATATTATCAACAATGAATTTTTGAAGAAAAATTTATTACCTGCAATACATTATTACCAGGAATATATTTTTGGAAAAAATATTACCAGCAATACATTTTTGAAAAAAAATTCCATCAATACATTTTTTAGAAAAAAATATTACTGGCAATATATTTTTGGAAACAAAATATTACCATCAATACATTTTTGATACAAAAAAATATTACCAGCAGTACTGTCTGAAAAAAATAAAAATACCAGCAATGCATTTTTGAAGAAAAAATATTAACAGCAATAAAAATCTCGTCGGCATTAAATAATCCATTGAGGTTGATATACCGTAAAACAAACCTAACCAAACTATAAATGACAAAGAGGAATATGTAAGTTGGCTAAAGATTAATACGAAAACTGATTTCCAGTTGAGTGATGAAGGCAAGGTCATATGAAAGTACTTGGTGGCTGTGTTTGTGGATGGGCCCTTAAAGGAAATAGTCATTCAACAATTTTGAGGACAACGGGGACAGAATAATAAACAATGCTATTTTCGGTCCGTTCAAAGTTTTGCTTCTTTAATTATTTTAACCCGAGCAAGGCAATAATGCCACTAATATGAAATGGGTTACTACAAATGAAAGAGACTGAGAAGAATTTACCGAGGAGAAAGGACAATAAAAAAAACAGCGATTGGCATTGCATTTAAATTTTTGAAGATTATAGCTAGCCGGGAAGTAAGAAACAAGAAGAGGATTCCACAGACGAAACATGCGAGAAAGGAAACAATTAGAATAGACCTTCCTGTTACATATAGCACACTGAACAGTATGAGACCTAACTACCAATCTAGTAGTACTCTTAAATGCATGCGTACCAAGGAGGAGAGGAGCTAATTAGAACAATTACCGTGAAAATATTTATAGAGAAGACAGATGAGAGACAAGTTGCGGAAGTGGGAATGTCACTGATGTCGAGATGCCTTGTCAAGCCCATTCACATAACTTTCTTTGGTTTTTGCCGAGAATCTAGAGGCATATCTTAGAAGTACGAGATAAAGCAGCAATATTCAGTACACGTACGAATGGCAGATTTGTCAATGTGAATTTAAAAATATTCTTCATAGATAAAATAAAATTGAAGATTTTACAAGGCTTTGATTTAAATGATAAATAAATCTGAATTCTTTATTCTGTCAATCCTCTAAGAGGGGGAGATGAGCTTGAATTTAAAATCAGCATTGAGTTTCCATTTTTTATTTCCATTTCTTTCTGTTTTTACGTATATAAAATAGATATACAACAGGAATTTTATATGTTATATAAACGTTGTAATAGATATCGAGACGAAATGGGAAGTTGGAGAGCCGAGTTCGAATTCCAGTCGTGTTCGTTTTATACACTTATGTACAAATATCCTTGGGGTAGGTATGAATCCATCTCTTCTCCTATTGGGTTGAATAGCAGGACAGACTGGGTCCTTTAGACAACCAATCTAAAAAAAATCTTCTTTCTCATCAGTCATGTCTCGAAAGATATATGATTGCACAAGCGTGTATCCGTGTGTCACTTAACTGGCTGATAAAAGGAGTGCCCAATCAGATATCTAAATAATACTCAAAGCACGGACAAAGGCAAAATTATAAATGTGTAAGACGGTGGAGTCATGGATTGCAGCCAGGATTGTAGAATCGGAGAGTTGAGTTCGAATTCCAGTCAAGTTCATTACTTACGCGCTAATACCCTTGGGAGGGGCAGCCATCTTTTTCACTCATTGATGGGTAAATAGCATAACAATTTTGGCCGTACGGCTGGCAATCGAAGTGAAGAAATACGATGAATTCAAACCAGACTGGAGAGGCTACTTCAGGGTGTCTTGCTGTTGTGGCTGTAATAGATGTGGTGCCCCAACGACTCTAGCCCTTTACGGAATTCGTGGTTTTGAAGGCGGGGATTCTGATACGAAATATTGTCTGGAACGACACAGTAAAACAACATGCCTTGCAGTAGTCATCTTCCATTTATATCATTTCCTTCCCATTACATCCTCAATAACTACCTACTATGAAGCGCTCTCGAATCTTGTATCGGGGGAACATTCGTTTAAATCAGTTCCGTACACGTTATTCTCAGTATCCTTCTGTAGAACCATATCTCTGAGCTTCTAGTTTCCTTTTTCATCTGTGAGAAAAAATTCCTGAAAAATATATGCTCAACGGCAGGTCTCGAACCTGCGTCGTTCTGGACAGAGGGAACTGTCGTTAGTTTCGACGTACTCTAGTATATTTTTCTTTAATAAGATTTCTTGATTATTCAGGCCGGTATGCTGTTTATTAAATAAACAGAGCCTCTACTCAAATATTATTAAGCACTAAAAATTACGTTTAAAGTGATAGAGTCTGTCGGATTAATATATAAGAAATCCATTATTTTAGAAATCACTTACAAGATTATAAAAATATGTGATCACAATACAATGCGGTATCTATAGTTTACCTTTCATAAAGATTTATTATTTATCAATATATTTATTTTCGCCTATCGACCTGAGAAATCATATTAAAGAAAATTATTTATCCTTTGACAGAAATCGAACCAGTGTCTCTCAAAGCAGAGGGAATCATGTTTAGCCCAATGCATCTTACCGATTTTTCATGAAGGAAACAGATGTTTAGACGAAGCCAGTTTCATGCTTTCAAGTGAATCTTCTCCCGTCATAGACCTCTTGAAGGTTTTTCATATGTGCTTAATTTCGTATCCAAACATAAACAGAGAATGTTTAGAAGAATTTTTATTAATCCAACAGATTCATTCTAAAAATTCTCTTTGTTTATATTACAATATGAAACCATGCAGATATATAAAACAAACATTTGAAGGATCTATAACTGGTTAAATTTCACTTGAAAGCAGTTTCAGGGCTCCCTCTGCCCTGAGGGCCACCAGGTTCGATTGCTTCAAAAGGGCGAAAATTTGTATCTAATAAGATTTCTCGAATATTTAGGCCGGTGAACAAAATTAAATATACTGTTTAATAAATAAACGGAGCGTCTACTCAAATATGAGTATCCACTAAAAATAACATCTAGAGTGATACAAATCTGTCTGAGTAATAAATTAAAAACATATTTCGTCAGAAAGTTTATTTATAAATTAAAAAAAAATGTTTCACTTAGTTTGCTTGCATAATAAAGCCTCACACATAGAAAATAAATTATATTACGTTTTATATTACTTTATATGTTGGAAATTAAAAGTAAAGTAATAAAAATAAATTGTTGTCATTTATGTATTTTATAGATGCACTGTATTTCATTTTCTTATTTTAGGCAACATGGACACTGAAGAAACAACAAGAAGCATCACAAAGATGCTATGTGTTGCAGTGGACATCAACTGGAAGAAACGCCCATCAAAGGAACGCCTGTAAGGGCACCTTCCTATCTCAGTTTCGCTAAGAGAGAGAAGGCTTCGACTAGCTGGTCACTCCTGCATGCCCTGATTAGGAATTTTTTGTAGGCTAACATATGCGCTGATTCCTTAAGTTTTCGTATTTCCCAGTCATGTTCTCTATTATTTCATCCCACAGAGAGCGGTGATCTCACTTTTCTCTGTATATATTATCAACCATACCTGATTTTTCTATTTCGCCTCATGTTACGGCCTTACGATGTCCCTGCAGGTTATCTTAAAGGGGCGGCATGTTTCTCCTTTATATTTCTTGCCGCAGCTGCACTGGATGGCATATATGCAGTCCATAATCATCTTTTCCTGTATGGGTGCTTTACTCAGAAGATATGTCTGTAGAGTGTTGAACCACTGCTGAAGTTTGTACTGATGTTATATGGACACAGATCTTTTGTATATTTTCCGATAATCCCTTCACATATGGTAAACAGACAAAGGCTGTTTTTTGGGTGTTGTTATCATCTCGTACCTTCCTATCACAGTTTGTGGTGGCTGCTGTCATGTACCCAGTCGTTATGTTGTACGGCATTACTTATACTAATTATTTCTTGTTCATATGTCTCTGGGTCGTCACTTATGACTATTTTTCGATGTTACAGGCAGCGGAAGATCCCTTTCTTTACACTATATGGAACGTGGCAGTTGAAGTTGAGATATTGACAAGTGAATGTTGGTTTGCGGTATACGGATGTCTTGAAGCCATACTCTGTTCATGATATTAGTATATCGGTAGGTCCATTTCCAAACTCGACACAGGGTGTCACATTCTCCGACGGAACAAACAAGCTTGATTGTTTTTTTTTCTGCCGCGATTTCTTTGCTGTTACGCCACGAAAAAGTAGGGTTCTTGGACGGAACTTTCACAAACGACGGAAACTGGATCATTTCTGATAACGTTCGACGCAGACGGAGCTTGGAACAAGCGTTTAAATGTGCAGAACCTGTGGCTAAAGTGGTTGCTGTCCGTTTTCTGTGATTGCAGAAGGCTAATTCACTTTTAACTTCTTATCAGAATAAAAAAAATATATTTACAGTTTTTTCTTTGTTCTTTTTCTTCTTTTCCCAACCCGTTTTAATAATTGGCGACGGAACGAAAATTGCGGCTAGCTTCTTTTAAGAATCTTTAAATGATTTGTACTTTCACGGACGGCACAAGGTTTATCGTCGGGGTTTTTCTTCAGATACAACTGGTTTTAACTCCAAGTACGATTGTCTGTACTTTCACGGACGGCACAAGGTTATTCGTCGTAGTTTTTATTCGTCAACAAATAATAATTATTATTATTATCTTCATCAGGTTGGCAAGCAGCATTATATCAGAAATCTCTTTCTCCCGGTCGCAACGGCAACTGCAACTGGCTCCAACTTTCTCCAAATCCAACTCCAACTAACTTTGGCCCACGTGGGCCCTTGTATTTATGGGTGTCCCTTTCAACGTGTCGTGCGGGCGAATAGGTGGGTTTTATGCAAATTTCCCTAAAATTCAACCAGTCGTTTTCTTTCGTTTTCTATTTCACATTTCATATTTTGGAAGATCCCCTACTCCTTAGGGAGGAGCCATTATATGATGTCAGCTTTTCTGACGTCATCTTCTGTTTTAAATCTGTTTACAATTGTAATTTTTTCTCAGGGATATTTTGACTGACAATTTTCCCAGTCAAGCCGGACATCTGTCAACAGCCGACCTTAACCTCTGGCCTCTGGTCATGCACCTTTTCTACGAACTGTATTGTTTAACTTTATCAACAAAATTCATACATCTATTCCCATATCCTGGGAAAATAATTTCTGACAAAATTTTAAAATCGTTTTGTTTTAACCCTTTTCGTCCGTTTAACCTTTTTCGTCCGTACGCCATGTAAATATTGTTACAAAATAACGAGAAAAAATGTTGCAACCAACTCACCAATTTCACTGCCATTTTCCACTGCCACAACGCAAGACTGCATGCAGTTGCTCTTTATGTTAAAATGGGAAGCATTCCAGCACCCACCATATTCTACGGACTTTTCTCCATCGTAGTTTCATTTCTTCCGTTCTCTATGGTACGTTTTAAAAATTGACT
>OZ038480.1:118039118-118071618 GCA_964036315.1 Acanthosepion esculentum
AAATGCAGGCAAGTTGTCGTTGATAGATGCAGAAATCAAAGATGGCACCATGAGGTTGTGAGTATCAAGCAAACGCATTTTGCTATGTCTGTGGTGAATTTATCAAGACAAGAGTGAAAAAGTACTCTGTGACAACATCTGCTCAAATGTGTGTGGCATATATATTTAAAAAATATTATCATACTGGTCGCCAAACCAAATTTTGAATGAAACGTTAGCCATTTTTCATACTTTCTAGGCCTAAGCAAATAGAAAATTACAGTTGCTACCCAAGGACAAACATCGTATAAAAGAATAAACTCGGATACCAATTCCTATGTCATAAGTTGCATAAAATAGACTTTTATTACATATTATAAATATGAATTTTGTTGCTGCATTTCTTTGGCCAACTTTTCACTGTCAAGTTAATATTGGTTGTTTTTCATCTTAAAGCCAGATGTTAGGCTGTCAGGAGAATCCTCAAGATTCAAATTCTTCAACTGTCAGTCAATTTCTTTGTTCACGTTTTATTATTAAAAGTTAAAGACCATTGATTTTTACAAATGTAAGTTAAAATCAAAGATGAAAACAATTTAAAATGCACAATTTTAATGCAGTTGTAGCTGACCGATAACCATTTCCAAACTGTAAAAATAAATTGGATCTTCTTTTTGTAAATCCATTTTTTCGGTTGTGGCACCAGAGTGCTGTTTTATCTTTTTTAAGTTCTCAGAATTACTCGCCAATGTTTAGAATAATTCAATACTTCATTGTAATAATTATAATATAGAATAATACTAAACTTCATTATAATAATTATAATATACAATAATACTATACTTCATTATAATAATTATAATAATCAATAATATTTTACTTCATTATAATAATTATAATATAGAATAATACCATACTTCATTATACTGCTGATATAGTTATTCGGGCTTTATAAGTTTCAGGAAATATTTTAATATTAAACTCCGATGTAACTCCCTCACGGCGGGCTTTAACAGAAATAACACATCTTTAAAAGTATGAAAATGCTAAAAAATATACGTAATCATTTTCTCAATTCATTTTGCAAGGAATGGTAAATTTTCATCCATTTCTTTGGTTTCCTAATACTCTTTTCATGTTGGAAGTTTAACCAGTTTTGCTGCTCTCACACTGTAAAAGTGCGATAATTTTCCTTCGTATGACGTCACTTAAAAACATCTAATAGCATTTTTTTTTCTTTTTTTGTAACTTCTTACCCCATTTTTGTAGGAAGTTAAATACACCATGAAGTATAACTTTAGCAACTTAGTAGAGTTTGCAGGTTCTGGGAAGGAAGAAAGTGCTTCCTTCAACTACCGTTTCTCCAACACACGCTATAAGCCAAAAAATCACTTAGATTCTAGATAAACAACGAAGCTAAACAATGCTGATGATTGACAACTTCAGCCATAATGTCCTTCACCATCTCTATCTCTAAATAGATTATAGCATATATTTGCTTCGGGTGTGTCTGGGTAGAAAAAACGTCTTAAACTGTGTTCTTTGTAAAGAGCATAATAAACTGTTTTCGTTGTACTTGCACATTTGTTGCAAGCCTCTTATAACAAACAATATAAGTTCAAATTCCTTAAAACATCAGTTATAGTAGACCATATATTATTTCTTTTTAGTTGTTTATTTAAGCGGCACAATCATTATTTACGCCAACAAGCCTTTGTATACATTTAATAAAGTGGAAATTGCTGGCACGGTGAAGTAATTGTTAACGACTCGGATTGAGGAATCTGAGAGCCGAATTCCAATTCGAAGTCTATTCCATTATATTCACTTACGTGCTAATAACTTTTGGAAAGCTATGAACCCATTACTTATCTCCCAGCTATGGGTAAAATAGAACAGACTTAAGTGGAAACCAGCCTAGCAGAAGAAAACTCTGAATTCAAACCACCTGCTGCCTTGTAGGACCTGTTTCTTTACGCAAATACTAGAAAAGGGTAACTTCAAAAACAAAGCCACCTCTTAAAGGAAGGACAGAGTAACCTCAACATCACCGGTGCAAAAGAAACCTGCACGTTATTGCATTATTCTGTCTTGAGTGTTACCCTGGACCACAATTGTGAGTATTAGTTTTACGTTTAGTTTTTCCTTCCGCTTGTGCTGTTAGGCGTCGCGGGGAGACACTGTCGTCTGTTAGCGGCATGGCGAGTGGCCTGCAGGAGAGATATCTCGTGTGCTCTGAGAGTGTCTTCTACTGAATCACTCCAGCATCTTCTTGGTAAGGCACTCGCTCTCCAGCCAGAGTACCTGAGGGTGTATGCTCGTAAGCCTGTTTTGTTGATAGGCATATGAATGAGGTGTTCGAACCACTTGATCCTCTGTCGTTCGATGTCTAGTATAATTGGTATTGCTCCTAACTTATCTCTTATTTCCTCATTCCTGATCTTGTCTTGCCTGGGTCTTGTTCACTGCTTTGCTCGGGCATTTCATCTCATAAGTGATCAGTTTTCTGCAGGAACATACTCAACAACTCAACTCAAGCTGCGAGAAATCCGACATATAGATCAGTGTCAGCAAGACCGAGGTCATGACCGTCATCAAGAGACCAGAAAAACTTAACATTAACATCAATGGGACCCAGCTAAAGCACACCAGTAAATTCAAATATTTGGGTAGCATATTTACTGCAAACGGTAAACTAGACAAAGAAATCAAGAGCAGATGTCAAAAAA
Organism: Acanthosepion esculentum; assembly: GCA_964036315.1. Lineage (NCBI taxonomy): Eukaryota > Metazoa > Mollusca > Cephalopoda > Sepiida > Sepiidae > Acanthosepion > Acanthosepion esculentum. The sequence goes on from OZ038480.1 coordinate 118,041,827, forward strand.
CTTGTTCCTCTTCTAAAACATCCGAACATTTACATGACCACTAAGGTAAATCACATCATTTTTCTACCAACACTGACATACCAGTGCCAGAAATGGCCCCTAAGAAAAATCCTTGAGAGGAAACTGATCAGAAAAGCGTTAACTGAATAAAATGAATGATGATAATAATTACCAACATCTGTGTTATTAAAAGACCAATGGACACCTGAGTAAGTTTCAATGTAATTTTGATATCACTAACTTCTATTTGTACGGTTATTGCAGATGAATACATGCTTTTACTCCCTTTTAGAATTCCATTCTTTTTTAATCTAGAAAAATACATTGTCAGAAAATAGTTCTTTACGCTATATACTCCTGGTGTCGCCTTAAACTGACGCTTTTCTTTTCCCATGTACAAAAAAAAATATGATTATATACTTCAATTTAAAAAGTGAAAGTTGCACTGTAATCTACTAAATATTTCCTCGTTTTCATTTGAAAGCAAGAATATACAAACTTTAAACAAAAGTATATGGAAAAAAGAAAACATCAATTTAAACTGATGCCAAGAGGATATACGTTAACAAAAATACCTAATCTAAATAGTGTCTTTGAAATTAACATAAAAATGCTAAACAAAAAAACTTTTGCACTGATACAATATGTCGTACAATTCTAGTTAGGACTGATATAAAGGGTGTTCCAATAACTTGGACCGATTTTAAATGTGAATTAAGTTTAAGCGTCTAATTCTTTTTTTCTTTTTTCTTTCAGATTTGGCGGATATTTGGGCGATGTTATTTTTTCACATATAATTAACTTAAATAACATGATCCAATAGAGAAATAAATAAATTTTCACTAATAACACTGATTTATTTACAACGGACTTTGATCCGTCTTAATGAAACACCCGTATATACAATTCGTCTTAATGAAACAACCTTTCCTGCGTCATAGTCATATCATTTCATTTAATGACATTATCACTATACTTTTACACTATTATTTACTTATATCTAATCTATAATTATGAACGATGCTCTTAGAAAGTGAAAATTTCACTAAAATATGATGGAAACATTTCTAAGTTTTCATCTGAAATCAAAAAGATATGAACTTTAAGCAAAATTGATACAATTATGCAAATAAGCGAAAGAACAAATGTAGTAAAAATCCACTTTAATTTACTTTTTTAAAAGTGCTCAATACAAAGTAGGGCAAAATATTATTATAATATTTTATTATAAGTGATTATAATAAAAACATTTATATCGTTACACAGAAGTTTCACGTTTCAATACTGTGATTTTACTTGCTCAGGCAATGGTTGGTAATAGGTGGTTTCACAGAAATATGATGGAAACATTTCCAAGTATTCATCTGAAATAAAAAAAAAGATATGAATTTTAACAAAAATGGATACAAAATATGCAAATAAGAGTAGATAGAAATGGAGTAAAAATCCACAGTTCATAGCATTTCCTTTTTTAAAAAAAAGTGCTCAATACAAAGTAAGGCAAAATATTATTATATTTTTATTATAATAGATTATAAAAAAAAACATTTTAAATCGCTACACAAAAGATTTCATGTTTCAATACTAAGATTGCACTACCTCAGGCGATCGTTGGTAACAGGTGATGAAAAATATTTGTAAGGAAATTTAAAAACAAATCGTTACCTCTTTTCCGAAAGTTAAAGACGATGAAGTGCAAAAAGTCAGAATTAAAAATATACTTATGTGTATGTCTCGATTAACCAGTTAAAAGTCAAAATATGTAAAAGTCAAAATATATAAAAGAAAAACGAGGCGTCAGTTTAAACTGATGCCAGGATGATATGTAGTTTAATAATTAGGATTATCTCATTTAACCGTTTTTGGACCGTCAACTGTTTTTCAATTCAACTGTTTTCTTTGCATCTCGATACTAGCGAAGATTTTGAGGCAAAATGGCCATGCTTTGAGGTGAAATGACTTTGAATGTTTGTCTTCCCACTTTCTAAATTTTTCTTTGACAATTAAGCTCACTGGCGTCAGAGGCAGTGAAAACCAAACAGATTTGTTGATTCCACTTTAAACAATTTCTTCATCTCCTTCAGATGTTCGTCCTTTTAGAATCTCTGATTGTCGATCTGACCAAAATATTTGCGTCATATTTAATTAGTAAACACTTTTAAGACAGACTGGGGAAACTGTCGACATCTTATTTACTGGTAATTGACATTATGCATAACACGTCGTACCCATGATATTTTCACGGTTTTGCTATTATAATGTTCTGATAGATCATAACTCTTAATGATTGAGTAAGGTCCTTCCAAGATCTACGGCTGTAAAATACCCGAGGAAACCCACTTATTGCATCGTTAAATAAGAGATTTAAACAAATATTGCAATAAAAATCCTAAGTGTGAATGCAGGTCATTTTCTGAAAAAGAGAGAAAAGTTTTGAAATTGACAGTTTATTTTTCATTTCATTGAAGCAGACGTTGACAAAGCGAGAACATTATCACATCCTATATCTTCATTAATTTATTCTGTCTTTCTTTCTTTCTTTCTTTCTTTCTTTGGCACAGTGGAATCAAAACGTAAGAGGGATCAAAAGAAAATATTTGAAACTGACAGTTTCTTTTCCATTTCATTGAAGCAGACGTTAAAAAAATGAGAACATTATCGCCTCTTCTATCTTCTTTCTCTCTTTATTTTGCACAGTGTAATCAAAAAGTAAGAGGGGGGAAAAAGAAAATATTTTAAATTGACAGTTTCTTTCCCGTTTTCATTATGCAGACGTTAATTAAATGAGAACATTATCTTCCGTCTTTCGCTCAGTTGAATAAAACAGCGTCACTGATTTGTCTTTTCCTTTCTTTTCTCGCGATTGAAACGGAGTACATTATTTATTAGGTATTGGCAGGGTATAGACGTACGTACGCACTTAGGACGAAGCAGAATTATAATAGACTGATAAGTAAATACAATCGCTTTCATATATTTAAAGTATTTAACAAAAAAGAATTTTAAAGATTGAAATGAGTATTCATCTTTAAATTCGGTTTATGTTGTAAACCCCGTGTTTTTTCTTTCTTTTCATTTCTTAAGAATGAAACAAACACATGGATGTTGGTTTCGATGAAAATATATTAGAGAGAAATCAAAATCAGAAGATTTGATTCAATTCTTTAAAAGGAATGCACGCAATATATTCTACATTTATCTACTGTTAGGATTGGATCAGCACGCCTCTCCACAACGTCCTGTTTTTTGTAGCTCTTGGCATTTTAGTATCCTTTCCAATTCCTTATCTGGCATACATTTACACAAACTTCGTTGGTGAGTTCCTCACTCTAGTATATCCTGAGAGTTTTCAATTCTCTCAGTTTACTTTCCTCAGTATATATCCCATGCACTTAAACAATCTCTTTTTGATAATTATGTGTCATTTATTAGTATTTTTCTTCAAAATTTCTCGATGCTCATAGTCTATGCCTACGGCATTCTCGGCATCTTCCTGTGGACCTACATTTCTGTTTCTTCATGGCTCCTTATTTCCTTCTCTTTTTACAACACAAGAACTTGTGGAAAAATCTGAAAACAAAAATTGAATCGTTCGTGTTTTGGTTTTCTTTAAAGTCTCTGCGAGTCGTAGTGAAATATCAACAAACGTGTAGCGTTGATAGCATTATAGTCAAGTTGAGAAACGTAATTTGATACGGGCTGCGGTGTGACACAGTTGTATTCATTTTGCCGAGTAAGTAAACTGTTCTGAGGTAGTTTGAAAATATTGTCAGTTTTATATTGTTCTGATAGGATCACGCGCACGCGTGTTAGCTCCACAAATTTCTTACGAAGGGACCGTGTATTTTTTGTACAGTTGGTCAAAAAATGTGATCGAGTGGTTTATTCTTTTTTAGTAAACGCGGTTAGGCGTTTTTTATATATTAAGAATGGCTCCAAATTTGATCCGATTTTTTCGAATGTTCCTTGCCGGGAAAATTGCATCTTTTCCTATAGAAATAGTCCAGCATTTGCCGTCACATATTCATTGATATTACATAGCAATTCAGCACTCTTATCTCATATTCTATCGAAATGTTCCTCTTTCTTAATATTATGTTTAATTTTTGGAAGTCATCTTTTACTATTCAAGTATAGACCCTAAAACATAAACCCCGGAGAGAATTTTCATAATCTCTCAAACTCCTTTTCAAACGACAGATATGACGGCAGAACATGACAGTAGCCACAATCGGCCGCCATGAAAGCTGCAACATATCCTCTTTTTTTCAACTTAATATTTTTCTCGGCAGTTAAAATAAAGTAAAGAGTAACAAGTGAAAAGGAAAACAGTTATATGTGTCTTGTGAGTCACTAGTTACACGACCTATATTTATCTACTTCCTTACGTTGATATGATATGATCTATGGTCGGTTAATATAATGCAGAAGTTCATAGTTCTGGACAAATGACAAATATTGTCTAGTCACTCCAACCGCTACAAAGTTTTCGCCCCATCGTATCCCATTCCATCCCACGGATTTTGAAATCTGGATATGCCCAAATCTTTCATCTGGAAATAAGAACTCTTTTAAAAATTTCATCAATATGTATTTTTTTTTAAGCAATTCACTTCAAGCAAGGCGGGAGTGCTGCTAGCACGCAAGGGGTTACAGAGGATTGAGAACAAGAATAAAGAAGCGTGCTTCGAGAGAGGATAAAGAGAAGGACGTGGAACAAGATCAAGGTATCAGAAGATGTCGATTGACATTACAGTTGAAGATTTTGAAGATTATAGTTATCGGGGAGTTTTTATTTTGCTTTTGTTCGAAAGAACAAACCCCAGTCTTTTGTCTATAAAAATAAAACAAAAACGGGTTTCCATTAATTATAAAAGAAAACTGAATACGATGAGACAAAATGAAAAATGTATCAATTAGATTCCTGATCAACTCTAATGTCCAGACTCAAGTGAATGCTCTCTCTCTCTCTCTCTCTCTCTCTCTGTGATGTTTTGTTTCTTTGTTTTATCTCTATCAGACGTGTTTGATATTGTTTGATTTTAAATCTGTTCGCTGAAAAGTTTTCTGCTTATATATATATATATATATATATATATATATATATATATAAGCATATATATATATGATATATATTAATTATTTATTAATAATATATATATATATATATACATATATATATAAATAAATATATATATATATATATATATATATATATATATATATATAAAGTTTGATGAATAAAATGGTGTCCCTGTTGTTTAAATCTATTCTGAGGTTCTGTTGGTACAAGTCTTTATTCATATATATATATATATATATATATATATATATATATATATATATATATATATATATATATATATATATATATATATATATATATATAATTAATAAACAATGAAATACAAAGGTAGCTCATATAGAGAATAGCTAATTTCGACAGACGAAGATATGTCATCTGTCTTATATCAACCCCGGTGTTTTGTGGATCAGTTTGTATATTTTACATTACTAGGATCCACTTGGATTATATAACACCGGATTTACTAAGTTATATATATATATATATATATATATATATATATATATATATATATATATATATATATATATATATATATATATATATATATATGTACCTGTGTACATATATAATCATCCAGGCAAGCATTTACATATATTAAACCCCTTTTTTGTATACTTGTACATATATGTACAAATATATCATCCCACTCATATATATATTCTGTCCGAATTTTGAATAAAGAAAATAAGTGACCAACTGTTACATTTAATTACAGATTCAATCAACAATGTATTTTCCCTGATTATCTATAACTTTCTTCCATCTATTAACAAGCTTACTAATTCCATTACTGTAAAATTCTTTTGGCTTTGATTCGAAGAACTCACAAATGTCAGTTTTAACCTCTTCCTGTGTTACAAAAGCTGTTTCATCCAAATGATTCTGTAAGCTACGAAACAAATGGTAGTCTGAAGGAGCAAATTCAGGAGAATAAGGTGGATGAGGAATTTTCTCCCAACCAAGTTCTTCGATCTTTTGTGACGTGATTCATGCTGTGTGTGGTCGCGCATTGTCCTGATGAAACATCACCCATTTTCGATTCACTAGAGCAGGTCTTTTTTTCCTCAAATTTTGGTTGAAACGCTCTAATTGCTGACAGTATATTTGAGCATTAATTGTTGCATTAGGTGGTAAAAATTCAAAGTGGATTATTCCTTGGCAATCCAACCAGATTGAAAGAAGAACCTTTTGCCCATGAAGTTCCCTTCTCGGCTGTGGCTGGGGTCCTTTCTCTTTACCAAGCCACTGTCTACGACGCTTAACATTTCGATAAAAGATCCATTTGTCGTCGCCAGTCACAAGTCTATTCAAAAAAGTTGAAACAATTTGGCGAGAATGGAGAGAAGAGCAGATGTCGACTCGGGATTTGAGGTTGTTTTCAGACAATTCATGAGGCCCCATTTTCCAAGTTTAGGAACTTTTCCAAGTTGTTGAAGATGACCATGAAAAGTTGCATGGTTTGAACTGAGAACTACTGCCAATTCCTCAACTGATAAAACAGGATTTTCTTCAAGGGCTGCTTCAAGAAGCTTTTCATCAAACTCAGCTGAACGTCCGGTTCGATCTTCATCTTCAAGGGTGAAATCTCCACCTCTGAATTTTGCAAACCATCTTCTGCAAGTTCTTTCATCCACACATTCCTCTCCATAAACTAAGTGAATGTTTCTAGCCGCTTCGGCTGCTGAGTTTCCTTTCTTGAACTCATAAAGTATTATGTGCCTCAAATGACTCTTGGGTACTTCCATGTTAGCAGGGTTTTAATCAAACAAAATTTAATTTTATTGTTCTCTGAAATACATTTTGATCAGGTTAAATGCATCTAAACATAAAAATAATGTTCAGCTCCATTAGACATTATAATAATACTCTTTAAATTTCGTTCATTTTAACAACAAGTTAAAATTCGGACAGAACTTAAGGGATGACCTAATATATATATATATATATATATATATATATATATATATATATATATATATATATATATATATATATATATATATATGTATATATACATATATATATATATATATGTATATATATATACATATATATATATATATATATATATATATATATATATATATATATATATATATATATATATATATTAGGTCATCCCTTATATATATATATATATATATATATATATATATATATATATATATATATATATATATGTATATATATATACATATATATATATATATATATATATATATATATATATATATATATATCATTTGATGACAGCGGGGACGCAACTTTGCCAAGTAAGATATATATTTAACATAGGCCACAAGCCAATTTTAAATTTCAAGTGAAATATAAAAGGCATTGCAATTATCAATGGACCAAAGATTTTTTATTCATTTAAAAGATTTTCACAGATTACTAAGATTTTAAGGACATTTACAATGATTATTTTTTAAATTTAATTTTTTTAATAGTATGTCTCTATTTCGCATTTGACTCTTGCAACATATATCTTACGAAGTAATTTTAATTTGCTAAAAGCTTTTTACAGTAAATTTGTACTGATTGCATCTACCGCGGATAACTTAAATTTTCACTTATCCTCAGGTGTTTCAATCCGCGGATGGTGAAGCTCTAAAATATTTGTTTTTAAAGAAACAGTTTCCACTCTCTTTTCTGTAATGACCTTCTCCCTTTCTTCTTTACTCTCTTCATGTCTGCAACCTCTCCTCCTCCCTCTCTGTTTTGATCCTTATCATTTGTTCACTTTCTTTACGTTTATGCACATGCATTCTGGGAAACCGAGGCTTTTGTTTGGAGGACATTGAATGCGTTCTTTTCTCTTTAAGTTTTATCAACATTCTACAGAAATTTAATTATGTTTAATTACACTTTATATTCTTCTATTTTTGTTTGCTAGTATACACAAACTCCTCCGTGTTTTTTTTTTACCAGTACAGAACTAGAATCTGTTTTCTATGTATTTTCCGTATAATTTACACCAACAATTCTTTTAACCGGTATCACAAACATGCAAGACAGTGAAGCCAGTAAGATACAAGTAGTTACAGAGTGTGGAATTACTTTGGTTTGGTTTGGTTTGTTTTGTTTTACGGCACATCAACTTGAATGGGGCTGTTTCATGCCAACAAGATTTTTATTGTTTTTAATATTATTTCAAAAATGTATTGCTGGTAATATTTGTTTTTCAAAAATGTATTCCCGGTAATATATTTTTTTCAAAACTGTATTGCTAGTAATATTTTTCTTTTTCAAATATGTATTGCGGATAATATTTTTCCTCAAAAATATATTGCTGGTAATGTTTTTTTTTTTTGTTTTTTTTTTTTAATGTATTGCTAGTAATATTTTTTGTTTAAAAAATATATTGCTGGTAATAATTTTTTCTTTTTCACAAATGCTCTGCTGGTAATAGCATTTTCCAACAAAAAAAGTATTGCTGGTATTAAAACCTAATTTCATATTGTTTTGACCCCTTGTGGATGTGGTTAACTATTTTCGCATAGCTGGAACCCAGACAGGTGTTACCACTCCAGGTCAGTGTCGACATATGAACACCAGCCATTAAGAGGTGGCGACACGCTCCTCAAAATCTCCTGATCAAATGCCTTGCTATCGGATGTAGTTTATCGTCTTACCCAGGACAAGTGGAACGGAAACATTAACAAAGAGCAGGAATAGAAAGAAGCAATCAGGAGGATAGTAGATAGCCATTGACACTGCATTAAACCTTTGCAAATCTAAATTATATTTATGTCGATATTTGGGCACCTTGAGGCGGTGTAACGTTTAGCATGCTTGCTTCGCTAGAACAGTTAAGATTTAGTAGTCAATTCGATCCTTACTGGGTGCCCCATACATTCGGCCTTGTGCCACACTAAGCTACGCTTGGAAAATCACTATATTTTATCGAAATGTGTTAATTTAATATACAGTTTATTTGTTAGCAATTCGATGAGGTAAAATGATTAGTAAGCTCGTCTGGCTAAATCATTTTACGATTGAGTAATGTATTGGTAGGTGACATGTTCTTTCAACCTTGTGCCACATTTCAGCTTCGCTTTATGGTTATATAAAGTTGTCTGAAAGTTAATTATATTTGTCTTAACAATGATTTCATCTAGCCTGTTGTTTCAAATACTTTCGTAATAAATTAGGTTTGAGTAAAATGTTTTTATTTATATGTGTAAATCTTTGCAAATTGTATATGATTATAAAATAACTTTGAAGAAAAAGACGACATTTAAACAACAAAAAGTGTTCATTTTTTATTATACAATATTTTCGAGTTGAATTTTTAACATTCAGTGGATTTTTTTTATTCGTTAGTTTGTTTTGTTTTAGCCTCGCCCATTTTTTGTTTCTACGAAGCCATAATGATATTTCCTAGTTTCTTTTATAATGTTGTTAGGTTTTAAACAAATCAATCTAATCTCGTAGATTAACGCCACACATCTCGAGTCGGATTAGCAAATCTCGATAAATAATCTTACGGAAATATATATCAAGACATTTTCTCTAAAATACACACACACACACACACATATCAATATATATGTATGTACACACATACGCACACACACACAAATATATATATATATGTATGTGTGTGTGTGTTTGTGTGTGTCGGTGTGTGTGTATACACACTATATTTCAAAAGTTTGAGGTCACCCCTGGTAATTTTTTAAATTGGCCCCAAAAGTAGTAGTTTGGTACTTTACATACGAGAAAATTATTAGACATCTTTAAAAAGTTGAGAATTGGTTTTCTATGAGAAATTTTATCATGACAATAAGAAAAAGGGTATTTTATGATTCCGTTTTGCAGTCGTCAAAATATCCCCGTTTTTGATTACGGCAGCACAAATTTTTGGCATTCGTGGCAAAAGTTTCTCAAAGTATGGGTTTCATAATTGATTCATTTCATTTTTGTCAATATTATTTTAATTTCTGCGTAATTTATACGACAATTTATCCATTGCACCCTGTATGTATGGAGCTGGGTTTAGTAATCACCTGAAATCACATGAGAGACGATCTCGCTCTGTGTTACCGCCACAACCCGGTGATACTACATATGTCATCTGCAGGGAAGTATGTGAATCGACATCTGGATTGAAGAGGCATATGGTTTTACTCGAGGATGACCTACCACAGCAACATCCACTCAGCCCTGTGAAGACTACGGAGCACATCTGTCATCTATATAGCAGTTGCGGTTTTGAAGAGTCGCCATCGAAGTCATTTGAGCGGAAACAATGATCTATATTGAATGTCGGTTTTTGATGGACAAGACGGCAGTCATCTGTGAGGATGGTGCAATCAATATGTATGTATGTATGTGTATCTTTCCCGACGGAGGAATGGCAACGTGGGCATACCTAACTAGTTGGAAACCCACGGGCATAAATCTGCACAAATGGGTCGGAAGTTTTATCTTAACATCGCTATCATGCCTACAAGATGACAGAGGGTGATTTCGGTGGAAGCTCCTGCGTCTGAGAAGCCCTATTTGGATTTCTGGCAAAATGCTAGAAAAGGTGCATCCACTATTGATGGATCCTGGAAGAATTTCAAGGATCAAGTTTACTCGGTGAGTTGGGATATTCTCGGGCTTAATCAGCGGAAACATTAAGATTGGTTTGACGAAAATAACACCACAATTCATCGGTTGTTGGAAACAAAACATTCTCTGCAGAAGTAACTTCTAGTTTCAAGCCTTACAAACACGTGGTAAGTAGAGATGTCTTTCAGGGTGCAGAGTGAAAACTTTCAACGAACGATGAGAAACATGAAACACAATGGTGGTCTAACATCTCGGCTGAAGTTCAAGATGCGGCTGTTCAGTAAAACCGAAGGTGACTTCCCTACCTGCTAAGAACTAACTTTTGGCAATCTTCAGCCTCTATTGTTCCCTTCAAATCTAAAGATGGCTTAACGTACATTAAGAACTATCATGGTGCACTGGCAGGAAGAGTTTACCGATTTGTTCTGCAATCCATCAATTTTGGATAAGACTGCAATTGTGAGTATACCACAATAAAACCTTATTGTGTTGGATGCTTTACTATCAGGGGTTGAAACAGAAACTATTAGTCAAATCAAAATAGGTAAGGCGCCGGGTTTGGATGGCATACCAATGGAATATTTGCAGAGCGTGGTGAGAGTGGGAAATTGGTTGTTTTCCGTCAGATTCCATACTGTTTGGAAGGAACACCAAATGCCAAAGATTGGAATCTGATTCAAAGCTGCTAGGAAGGAACACTAATTTCACAAGATTGGATTGAGTGCATCCTTATTGTCTTATTCATGAGTACAGGAATAAAGTCAGAGTGTGATAACCATCGTGGAATCAAACTATTTGAATCTGTTGGTAAGGTGTTAGCAAGATTTCTTTTCAACAAGCTGATGTTGCATGTGTGTCCACTGGTAATCCTAGAGACACAGTGGGGCTTTCCCTCCAGAAGGGGAACAACAAGCATTATCTTTTCGGCAAGGCAACTGTAGCAAAAATGTATAGAGCAAAATGTTGCCCTATATCAAGTCTTCATAGCATTAAACATAGCCGTTTACACTGTCAATTAAGATGCTCTGTAGAGGGTTCTTAGTAAATAGGGATATTCAACCACTTTCATAAACATGTTTAAGGACTGTCAATTGTCACTTTTCCTAAACATGTTTAAGGACTGTCAATTAAGATGCTCTGTAGAGGGTTCTTAGTAAATAGGGATATTCAACCACTTTCATAAACATGTTTAAGGACTGTCAATTGTCACTTTTCCTAAACATGTTTAAGGACTGTCAATTAAGATGCTCTGTAGAGGGTTCTTAGTAAATAGGGATATTCAACCACTTTCATAAACATGTTTAAGGAACTCCATCGTAGCATGAAAGTACGTGTTACATTCAATGGCTAACCATCACCATGGGCAATGTTGTAAATCAGTGCGACATTCGCGTACCCACAGTTTTCCATTTATTTCGCTGTCATGCTTTCGTATGCTTTTCGCGAATGCAACATTGGGTTTGGCATTCACTTTAGAACTATTGGTAGGGTATTCAATTTAAGAAGATTTAATGCCAAGTCAAAGACTTTCCAGACAATTTCACGCGAATTATTATATGCTAATGACGGTGATTTTGTTGCACATTTTGAGAGGTACATGTAGGTGTTGGTGGACAGATATTCATCTGCATCCATTGCCTATGGACTTATAATAACCCTGAAAAAACAAAAAACAAAAGTGATATTTACTCCTCCATCGGGTACGTCTGAGTGTGAATCTAATGTTTACTAGACTGGACGTTGTGGGTACTTTTGGATATCTTGGCAGTACCTTGTCATAAGAGGTTCAAAAATTGTGTGAAAAACAATCTATTAAACCCATTCAATCTATTAAATAAATAGCGTTTAACATCTTTGTTAAAAGCTTTTTAAGAATAAATAAAATTTATATACATTCCTGATCAAAAATTTAAGACCACTTGAAAATTTTTTCTGATTAAGGTTACTAATTCTATAATCTAAAAGGTTATGTAGACAAAAAGTTATAATCCGATAAATTTATTCAGAAATGGACATTTTTATAAAATGCGGCGTTTTACACTTGATCAAAAGTATATGACCAGGGGGTATAAATTGTTAGGTCTGGGGTAATTCTAATGTTTGTAGTTCAGTTAGAGATTAGCAATCACTGCGTAAAGGTGTCACCATGCCTAAAGCAAGCAAACTTACTGAAGTTGAGCGTGTACGAATTCTATATGTCCATAATCAAGGTTTGTCACAGTGGGCGATCACAGCTAAGGTAAATCGAAGTAAAACTGTGTTTTGCAACTTTCTAAAAGAAATATGGAAACGCAAAGTCTACTAGTAGGCCCCCCAAAATTTCTCCGGCATTGAGTCGGAGAATAAGACGGGTTGTTGTGAAAGCCAGTGGACTTTCTTCTAGTCAAATTAAAGCAGCCACAGATGCTGCTTGCAGTCCAGTAACCATCAGACGACACTTACGACAAAAAGGCAGGGTAAATAAAAAGCGCAAACAAATTCCTTGGCTTCTTCCACGTCACAAAGTGAACCGTGTAAGGTTTGGTCGTGAATACCAAACATGGGACATTGAGAAGTGGACGAAAGTTGTTATGGGAACTTACCCATAATAGAATGGACTATCCCGTACACCATAAATACTGCGCCTCAAGAGGAAGTAGTAGTGAAAGTCACACAATGAGTCAGTCAGAGACAGAGTCGCGTCAGACGATTACTGTAAGACATTGGAATAGTGATACTGGTCGAGACAACATAGTTCTCTATAACCTAACCTGATTGTTATTACTAACACTTCTACTTCTTTTGTACCTATTCTGTTTGTAATATATCTGTGTTATTCCATACCTGTGTTCGAGTTATTCTTCATTGGTTCTACCTTGGACTATCACCGTGGTACAAGAAACCCGGGCCTTAACAAAAACAATAAACATTAGCGAGGGAGTCAAATGTGTATACAGTAATAGTGGTGCCAAGTGAATAACCGTCCTTTTGACTCACTATTTTTTTTCATTTTTTTTTTTGGCGGGCTCATGGGTTAACCTGTGACGACACCATCTCCTAAAATTAGAACAGATTTTTGTTACACGTGTGACGGCGTCGTTCGTGTCATTAAATTCAATATGGCAAAACTAATCTCCAACTTCTAGCATTTATATTTAAATCCAGTTATCGATATATTTCTACGTATATTGTGTCATCAGGAGCGGAAGAATACGTTCATGCGAAGAAACACCGATCACGTAATGCACTTGACCGATTGAAACTCATAGTAACGAACCGGCTGATTCCCTTATAAACAATAACATACAGAAAGGGTTAAGCTTCGATTTGTATGAGTCAGGATAAATTACAGTGGTAAAAAGAAGGGACCGAACTCACGATAGAAATGAATGATCAGCTAAAGTAGCTAAACACAGATCTAGGTCATGTGACTAAGTGACACGAGGTGTACTGGATGAAATCATTGGTTAAAAGATATCAGGTTCCATGCTGTGAGTCAGTCCAGTGATAAAGAAAGTCAAATACTCTGGTGCAATGGAAGAAGTGAAAAATGACACAAACTTCGAATATGACAGGTAGGACAAAATATTAATAAACTGGTTATGTCACTTAAGTGATATTAGTTATCTAACATAAACATGGAAAACGGAATGAGATCAGTCTAAGTTCAAGCGGCGAATACAGATTTCTATTCAACATTCAAATGTGACTGTGTACAAAGAAGAAAACCGTAGGGTACAACGATCGAAACATTGTAAATATAAAGTTCAAAATGTGCATGTTGTTTCGAATACCAAAGCGAATAATAATAATAATAATAATTTCTTAAGTCATAAATTCCGTTTTTTCTGTTTTCTATGCATATTTAGTTATTATGCATCTGCGTACAGCTAATTATATGAAAAGTATTTTTATTGATTAGTTGGAAAGACAATACATTAAGAATTTGTATGTGTATGAATATTTGTTCCCCCCACTGAGCACACACACACACACACACACACACACACACACACACACACACATATATATATATATATATATATATATATATATATATAAATGGTGGTACTTACTTGGAAAAACCTCGGGTATGTTGGCTTGTAGTAGAATAAACTAGTACCCAAGGAAAAATGAGGAATAAAAAAGAAGGAACTAAGAACATGAAATTGAGGCGAAAACAATCGTCCAGAGTTCAAGTTCAGAGTCCAAAGAAAAAAAACTCCCAAACGAGTAAAAGTAGCTATGTAAAGTGCTCAATACACGAAGCAGAGCAAACCTAATATAAACCTAAAGAGCCAGTGAAACCTAGCGAGGTTTCACCTAAACGGATTGTCAGGGAAATGCCGGCGAAACGCTCCGCGTGGCTCTTTAGGTTTATATATATATATATATATATATATATATATATATATATATATATATATATATAATGATAAAAATGTAGTTTTCTAGTACGCTACATGACGGGGACTGAAAAGAAGTACGTAACATTCACAAATTCGACCAAACAAACAAACAAATGTCATGTCATTTTTGAAGAGCATCTTTGTTAGAACGATACATTTTTTTCATCCATATATATATATATATATATATATATATATATATATATATATATATATCATTTATTTTAGGATATTAAAACAAAAACGTGTTAAAATCGATGCACAATGGCAATTATGCTTCAACACTACAAATGTGTCCTCTCAGGCGACGATAAACTACTAGCGAATGAACGATTAATTTCATTTCAAAAGTAGAATACTTCCTCTTTTTTCGAGAAAAAACTCACCAAATTTTCTTTCTTTTCTATTATATAGGTCATAACACGAAGTTGTCTGCATATAAATCCTAGACTATTTCATTATGGACAGATACACATGGTTACATTTTTTCGTAAGATGTATAGAAGTCTGGCGTTCAACTTCCCTAAGAATTAAAAGCGAAAGTGGTAGGGACCTTATTTAACAGAATGCTAACTAGTTATATGATCGGTCAGGTATCTACATAAAAAATTTTAGTTGATAAATAAAAGGCCCGTTTTAGAAACTAGTAAATAACCAACCTTTTGGGGGAAAAAACTGATCATGAATACAAAACTAATTTAGCAAATTAGTATGCGACCTTTAAGTAAAGAGCATCCATAATGGATGTTAATAATACAAAGTAATCAATGCAAGATGTTAATAATACTAGCTAAACACCTGTATATCCATATAGTATGTTAATAATACTAAGTAAACATCAATACAGAGCTATATTAAATCAAAATGAATCTTACAAGTAGAATATTAAGCCATATGAATTACACCGCAGTTTATCTACTGCTTATTACTATCAGAAAAAAATATTATCAATTTAAAGTTTAATCATATTTTAAGGAAAAAGGTAGGTATATTATATTTAGCTCTACTCTCTTTTAAATTAAATGCTACGGAGAGTAAAATTATACTCCATTTGTTCTCGTTTTACCTGGAGTTGATGACGATGTTAGCTCTCGATGAAATAATTTGAACGATCGAGCACTGTAGGGAGTAGCGAATTTATAAACAGTCACTACTACTGCTTATAATGCAAGACTCTCCAATCCGATTGTTCTCTAAGAGACTAGTGTGTTTATGAAAAATAAATACGAAAAAAAAAATTGCGTCGATGGCCTAAGAGGTAGAATCGGTTCTGGCTTTAAGCGATCGGATGTCTTGACATATTGATGAGCTTTGATACAGCGAAACAGTCTGTTTGTGGATGACTATATGTGTGTTTGGTTAGGTTCTACATGGATTATTTTAATATGACATTATTTCTTATTGCTAGAAAGGTTTTTTAGTCTATAAATATGTGGCAGGTGCTATCCTACTTTTTTTTATTATTATTTTCTTAACTAGCGGAATTCAATATACAGCCAGGCATGCTTGAGAAGTCCTACGTAAGAAAATATGCACCTCCCTACAGAAATCGAACCTGTATTCTCATTTCCATCTTACTAATGCTAATCTAGGTGAATTCCTCTATAAGGGTTGCGGGATCTTACATATTGTAAAACATAGATAGTAACTGCCACGAATATACATAACCATGTGTCTCGTTAATATCCTCTACTCATTTATCTAAAAAAAATGATGGCATGGTTTTACTGTGATCCTTCATGAATACTTTTATAATTACGTCTAGAATCTGACACAATATATATATATATATATATATATATATATATATATATATATATATATATATATATATATATATACATATATATATATATATATTGTAATTATAGGCAGCAATCCTTCTTTCATGCAATTTTCTTTAAATATGACCGACAAGGTGCTTTGATGATTAAGTTTTTTACATAATTTCTCATGTCACGTTATCTTTTCAGAAGATAAAATATATAAAAACTGCACAGATGTTTTTAGAGCGCTTTCGGCTATACGTTTAGCGATTTTCAATTTTTTTATATTTTAATTGTTAACTAGAAATATATTGTTGTATGTATTTATTTATATGATGTTTCATTTTCAAAACACGGTCAAGATACTGTGTCCATGTTCATAGTTGATATTATTGAGTCTTGCTTTTTGTTTTTATTAATAAGGCTTCCATTATTTTTAGCCTTTTTTCTACATGTAAACGAAGCTATTATATTTGTGTTATCAACAAGTATATTACGAATAGGGTCCAGTAGGTCTCCACGAGTATTTAAATGAGAACTATTGGTCATATATATATATATATATATATATATATATATATATATATATATATATATATATATATATACTACACACTAAATATATATATATATATATATATATATATATAGTACACACTAAAATCACCGACACCTACAACTATCTACACTTTAAGTTTTCCCACCCTAAACACCTCAAAGAGAACCTTCCCTATTCACAAGCACTTAGACTCAGAAGGATATGTTCCCACAATGAAGAATTAAATAAACACATTAAAAATCTGGAGCATCAATTCACAACACGTGGCTATAATCAACACCTAATCAGGGAACAAATAAATAAAACAATTTCCACACCTAGAGAAGACACCCTAATGTACAAGATTAAAAATAAATCTAGCCGCATTCCTCTCGTAACAACTTTCAATCCCACTCTGCCTCCACTATCCCAAATAATCAAAAGTCGCTCTGAAATATTACATCTCAAACCAGACCTAAAAAAATTGTTTAAGGAACCCGGCCTTCTAGCATATCGTAGACCTAAGAACCTAAAAGAAAGCATAGGTAGTAACCACATTCCAGAGGACAAGGTAATCCGTAATAAACTAACAACAAAAACAACAGGATTTTCCCAACCATGTAACAACAAAAGAAGTTTATGCTGCAACCACATTAGACACAAAAATTCATTCACTTGCTCAGTCACTAAATCTACTTTCAAAATCTACCGCGATTCTAACTGTAGAAGTCATAACATAATTTACCTCCTCGAATGCACACTATGCCAGAAACAATATGTAGGAAAATCTGAATGGCCCTTTTACTACAGAATTAATAATTATGGCAATCGAATTAAGTCGACTCCCCATGAAAAATTATTACCTGTAGAACAACATTTCCCCTAGAAAAAACACGATTTTAAAACACATGCCAAATTCACTATAATTGAGAGAGTAGAAAAGCCCAGAGCAGATAACATTAGAAAGATTTTAGAGTGCCATGAACATAAGTGGATACAACGTTTAAAAACACACTATCCAGCCGGGCTAAACCATAAATATAACAATATAGATAGTATTAACAAATAACCCTACAAATCAAAGCCTACCCACATTTCTCACCCACACAAGACAGACATGCTTACGGAGGTGTTGAGGCCTCACACTTATACACACACCCACACGAATAGGCACACTTACACACATCATACTCACCCACTCCCTAATGAGCCAAATGATAACACACACCCACAGCAATATACACGCTTACACATATCATACTCCCTCACTCCCTAAGAACCAAATAACACACATACACACACACTTAACAGAGACACATTCCCTCTCCAGGAACCAATAAATCTGTCAAACTGACCAAGGGAATTCAAAGCAGCATGGATCCATCCAGCTCTTATCTCAAATAACAACTTACAAGAGACTGTTTGACCAACACAACTAATGTTAAAAATTCATGTTTTAACATGAATTTTTAACATTAAAAACATTAGATAAAAAAATTAAAAAAAAAAAATGAAAACTACAGACAAAATTTCATTTTCTCCATCAAGACATTCATTTCTGTAGTTCACTGCTATCCGCAAGCAGAAAATTTTTTTTCTCCTGATGATGGCCATGGTGGCCGAAACTAGTCGAGGAATCGAAATGAAATAATAATAATAAAAACGAAAGAATATTAATCTACAATCCAGTGTGTCTGAAGACTTTAATTTTTTAAGAATTTTTATTCTTCAATATATATATATATATATATATATATATGTGTGTGTGTGTGTGTGTGTGTGTGTGTGTGTGTGTGTGTGTGTGTGAACATTGAAGTCAACACTCAGAGGACGACAGAGTATTTCATGCCAAACGCAATCATTCATGCCTGTTGATTGCGTTTAACACGAAACAGTCTGTCGTCTCTGAGTTCGAGACTATCTTCTATATATATGTTCACGGTAATTTGTTAGGATGAGCATTCCTCATTGGTACCTCGAATACACGAATTTATGTACAGTACTAAATTGGCAGCTGGGTCTCATAATGTTACTATTGAAATTGCTACATGTTCTATGCTAATATAGTCTTCTCCTTCACCTCTCACTTGTGGAAATCTCTCCCGGGCTCTTGCTTTCCCGTAAACTACGATCTCGAAAATTTTAAATGCCACGTCAATCATCATCATCTATTACCTTGAATCTTGTTCTTTTTATTGACGTCGCTGTTTCTTTCCCTCTCCGTGACCCCTTTCTTTATAGTGACTTTTATTGCTTTGGAATGGAATGATTTCAAAAAGTATATGTGTGTGTGTGTGTCTGTGTGTGTCTGTGTGTGTGTGCGTCTGTGTGTGTCTGTGTGTGTGCGCGCGCGCGACTGCGTGTGTAATATATGATTATGATTGCTGAAAAGTTCACTATCTCACCAAGAAGCCTTTTTCTTAAAAAAAAAACACAGTCTAATGCTATCTTCTATAGTTAGTATTTTGGGAAGTGGATCGGTTCGAAAACATTTCTGTGCACTTCTTATTCCGCTGTTTCCATAATGTTTAATTTGTTTAAAAGCATCGACAAAGATAGAATTGTCTTTCTTCTTTTACGTAATCTTTCTTGTTGCCATACAATAAAACGTTACTCCATGTTAGTGTGTGTAATCACTGTTCAAATATTGTATCTTTTTTTCCCTACACACTTTGACATTTTCATGATCTATGACCGTAAAGTTTGGGAAGTCATCTAGACCTGTTATTACTTAGAATGCCCACAAAAAAGCCTGCACGGCCATAATTATTGTTCACGTGGTGAGATCAATATATATCTCATTCTTTATTTTAATTGATTACCAAGGCAAAAAATAGATGTTCGGTTTATATTTTGGGGGGCACAGTAATAGTTTTGCAGTAAGGCATGAACTCAATATTCACTGAGTACCCACTAGTCACCAAATCTCTTGAAAAAGATGTCTCAGTATTCTTTCGTGTGGGTTTCATTGAATATGTTCCCATGAAATTAATAAGACACTTCGTAAAGGTCCACTTTCCGAGTGAATTTTTACTGACAGAACTACAAATTAATCTATTCTCCCATAATACACATTCACCCATCATAAAAAAAGTGTTTATGGACTAAAGCATCAACTTTGCATATAGAAACAAACCTCTCATCAACGGACTAATAGGGGGATCGGTGGTCCGTTAAAGCCGATTGTCCGTAGATGGGACGGGATTATTTTTCAGTTATAAAACCACTATAGTAACTACCTGTAGTTATGATCATCATGTAAATACTATAAACATGTATATATGGCACGGTGGAGTAATGGATAATTGAGGAATCGGAGAGCCGAGTTCGAATTCCAGTCGATTCCATTACATTCACTTGGATGCCTTGGATGGCAACTGGTCTAGGAGAAGGACAACTCTGAATTCAAAACCTGCGGACGGTCGTTTGGGGACCTTGTGGCATCCCTTGCACCAGGTCCCTGTATTCGTTCCTCCAAAAAGTGTGGATGGCCCTGCACAAAGCCTTCACCACTATAATCAAATCCTGTGTGGGTGTCCGGCTTTCAGTTTCTGGGAAACTGATCTGTCTGACCCTCATACGTAGAGCGATAATATATATATATATATATATATATATATATATATATATATATATATATATATATATATATATATATATATACTTAATAGATATATTAATCAAAATAATAGATTTCTCACGCACGTGAAATGTATCGTACCTTCTATACTGTACACCGGACTTTGTTTACAATTTAAAGGACAGCCACTGCCGTTCAATTTGTAAACTAATACGACTCGTTCCGCTAAGCATGAAAATTGTGAAATAAATAACTGACTAATTGACAGTTATTTTTTTCTTGTACATCTTTTTTATTATTTTACCTAGAGATTTGGTCCGTTGTATCCAAAGTTCGTTGATGGAAGTCCATAGATGAGAGGTTTGTCTGTAGTGACAATCATAAATCCGACCGTATTCGCGTTTTCGCGTATGGACTCAAGCTTATATCCGATCAATACTGCGTATAGACTCAAGTGTTAAGCCACCCAATCGTTGCGTATAGACTCAAGGATAAACACGGGTTTTTCTCATAGACTCAGAAATAACGCTGACCAGTGTCTGTAGAGTCAAGCATAAATCCGACCACACTTTGCATATAGACTCACGCATAAACCTAACATATATTTGTGTTTGGTATTAGATACAATCTCGACCAATCTCGTATATACAACACCACGTATTCGACACGAAATAACTCAACAACGATCGATGTCTTTAAATCAACCAAACATAAGCTATAATGTCTTAACGGTGATATGTCTATTAATGCAGTGATCATATATTTGTGCATGTGGGTCGTTCATCCCTCCATATCTAGTATACGTCCCAGAGAGTAAAATTAAAAAGCTGTTAGAACTGAGAACGCTTTTAAATCGATTATAGTGGGCCAACGTCACACATATCGCTGAACATTCCCCTTTAATGACAGTGGTCAATGTCCAAACCCGGGTCTATACCATTATGTAGAAAGTTTATTTTCATAGCTCGAATATTCTTCCAAGCTAGAGCTTCACAAATTTTGACTCAGCGTTTTCAGTTTTCCTTTTGGTTATATGCCACACTAAACTGAACTCAGTGAATATCAATAATGTGTATAAAACAGGAGCCAGAAAAATTAATAACAATCTCATATTATGCCTATATCCGTATAGAGTGTGGTTCACATATAGTTTCCCTTGCGCATGTCAAATTCTAATCAGTTAAGTTGTTCGTCCTTCAGATCAACAGAACACTTCCAGATTCGCACTTTTGATCTTCTGCTTTTTATTGTATTATATTTGGCGCGTTAAAATGAATGAGAGAATTCTTCACCATATTTTCGCTTTTTCTTTGTTTCTTTGAGTGTGGCTTAAGTTAGTGCTGGCATTCCCTTTTGTTGTATGTCGAATTAATTTTTTTTTTTCTTACTTTTTTCAAAAAAATAGTCGCCATAGCTTATTTATTTCTGTTTGTTCTTTACTTTTTCCACCTTTCCTTTTCTCATTCGCTTTTATGAAAATGGCATGGGTTTTTATAAAAAATAGCATGGCCTTTTTTCTGTTTCTTTCGCTGATTTTACCCGTTTCGTTTTCGCTTTTATATAGCTTTCGTCATTGATTTTCTGTCTTCCTTTTCTTTTTGCCATCGTTTCTTTGCAAACAGAAATGCTTCAGTGATCGCTATGGCGCATTAACGGTTCAGGGTATAAAATGTCGTTTTTTTCCTAATTGGGTGCAGTGTCCAGACACGAGGTCCTTTGGTGTGCATGGCGTGCAGGTGGGGTATCTGGACACTGGGAAACAGGACATCAATGCGAAAGAAAGAAAAAGAAAAACAGGAAGAGATTAAAAAGGTAAGTAGAATATGAGAAACGCAATAGGCCATTCAAGGGAAAAAGATAGCCGTTCAACCATGTTTATTGATTGCTATTAAACAAAAAGAATGATTTGCGGTTCTTCGTGTGCAGCATCAATCAGTAAGTCACTAATAATAACGAAAATATATACAGCTCTAGAGACCATATATATATATATATGTGTGTGTGTGAGAGAGAGAGAGAGTGTGTGTGTGTGTGTGTGTGTGTGTTTGTGACTGTGCATATATATGTATATAAATGAAAAAAATGGGTTTCGCCGAAAATGTCAACCAGTGTATTATACGAGAATAACATTTATAAGGCAAGCAGTAAAGTGCTCAATGTTAATAAATAGACCAATATTAAACAAAATAGTCGATTTCGTAATGCCGAAATTGTACCCTTAAGTGAAACTTCTCTTGTCATAACGTTTAAAGTGATAAAGAATCTGACGGATTAATACAAATCCATTCCTTTCTTTAGAAAAACAAAATTTATATATATATATATATATATATATATATATATATATATATATATATATATATATATATATATATATATATATATATATATATATATATCAGGAACCACACTTTGCCGTTGAATGGACTCGTCCCAAACACCTACGGGCCCGCCATATGTGAGCACTTATTAAAGAGCAGATCGTGTGCAGCTAATTTCAGTGTTGACCAGTTCACCGTGTTGTTCCGGTCACACTCGTTATTTCACCTTAAGGTGCTGGAGGCACTTTACATCGGGTCCCGCAAGCCTTCCTTGTGTAAACAACGTGAGTGTTTGATGGGGCTCTCTCTCATTTGCCTCTAGCTCTTTTTGCTCATTTCCCCCCCCTCCTCCACATTTCCTTTTATTGTACATTTTCTGTGTTTTTAATTTAAATTAAATCTCCCGTCGAAAGCCTGATGAGCGGGAGCGAAACCGGTTGCTTCGCCCGTTTTTAATATGTCTAGTAATATCAAGCTTCATACGTTTATTGCTGTGATATATATATATATATATATATATATATATATATATATATATATATATATATATATATATATAGATCGATAGATAGATAGAGAGAGAGAGAGAGAGAGAGAGATAGGGAGGGGAGATTATTAAATGCACATAATATCTATACAGTATATTTTAAATTTCCTATTACTATATCCAACGAGATTATACTTTTATATATTGAACCGAAACTTTTATTTAATCCACCGGGGTAGTTTCCAATCACCTGAAGAAGGCTGAAGCTTACAACGTCCTAAACGTTGTGAATATGACAATGAAGATCACGATAACAGTCCGAATAATGTAAGTAATGCAAATAATCATAATACCTCATCTCAGAGATATAGAGGCCGAAATGTTGTGAATATGACAATGAAGATGACGATAACAGTCCGAATAATGTAAATAATTCAAACAATCATAATACCTCATATCAGAGATATAGATGCCGAAATGTTGTAAATATGGCAATGAAGATGTCTATAACAGTCGGAATAATGTAAATAATGCAAACAATCATATTACCTCATCTCAAAGATATGGAGGCCGAAACGTTGTGAATATGACAATGAAGATGAGGATAACAGGCCGAATAATGTAACTAATGCAAATAATCATAATACCTCATCTCAGAGATATAGACAGTTATCAACTGTCAATAATTATATTTTTCTTAATACACTATAGCGTTTCAGTTACTCATAGATTTATTCCTACTCGCATGAGTATGTTGCCCTTTCTAGTTGTTTCTAACATAGATCACTGTGTGACTTCGTGTTTGAATACTTGCCTTGTTAAATGTCTAGATTACATTCAGTGAAATCAAAATCACACTGAATGTTTCTTTATTATGCTTCTTAAATCTGAAACACTAAATAAAAAAATCTATGAAAAGTTGACAATACTTTTTTCCTGTTGGTCTTATTTGTCAGCTTTTACTAACTTCGAATTAAATGCTTTGTGTCTTAGAAAACTGAAAAGGACGTATAGTAGCTAGTACAATAACAGGGAGAGAATCTGAACAAAACAAACAAACAAACAAACAAAAAACAGTGTTTCTAACGCCTAACAACTTTCTGTTGTCGTTGCAAAGAAGTACGGTAAGGAAAACAATAAATCTAAAATTTTGTATTGAGAAAATCGGGGAAAAAATCATTTTTCTGAGAAAGCGAATAACAAAAGAAAGTACGTGGAAATCTAGTAATGATGTCTCGAGCGATGAATAAAATTTATAAAAAAACAAAGGCAACAGTGCAATGAGTCTGAGCAAATCAATAATTAGGGAAGTAATCAACTGAAAGAATAAACCGGTAAACAGATGAAGATAAAAGACATTAATTGAAACAGATTTGAACAATAGAAAAAATTTGATATTGACTATTATAACGGATTGTTTTATGGTCTATCCCAATAGGCAGAAGATTTTTCCTTGCTCGTTAATGTTAAGTGGCATTATTAATTGTGATCGTCTCTAGTGAGACTATTTAGCAATAAGGTTATTTGACCGAAACATCAGTGCTGTTTTCCTCTGAAGGCTCCTCTGCAAATCAGTGAGATCTTCAACATGGTTGCTTGTTTCCCAGCATGTCTCTCTGTTCAGGTCCATTTGGGTTTCTTCAACAACCACAAAGCCAAAGTTTGGTTTAGCTGCAACTATGCTAAATGGGCTTTAGTTACACTTCAAGCATATTCTCTTAAGACTTCTCTTTCTCCTATACAGGATGCCAACCGAGGTTTAGAGAGTCTTTTCTAACCTGCTATTTAACCCATATCTTGGGATAGAAAAGACCGATTCAAACCTTCCCAAAGGATATCTGTGCGAAAGTGAATGAATCAACCGGAAATCGAATTTGACTCACCGATTTCTCCTTCCAAGCCTCCAGCTATGACACCATCTACACATGCGACCAAAGTAAAGGCCGATTAAAATGCATCTGGATGAGCTTAGAAATAAATCAATATATATTCATTTGAATGTCATATTGCCTGTAGAAAGGAATCTAGGAGCAACAGCGAGCACTTTACTAACAGTAGCAGATGACTAACGCCTTTATAAATTCATATTTGAAAAAAAAACGGGAAAAAAACTTTCACTTTCTTTTCATCCACTTAAAGCGATTCCCTATAGTCGATTGTGTAAGTAGTCATTTTTTTTCAAAATGTAGACACATGGACTCTATATTCAAGAAAAGCCGTACCTTTCCACAGTCAAACTTTCATTATTATATTCTTGTAGAATAAATGTTTCATAAACCTTCAGCCTGACTTACTTTTTTTTCGTTCTGTATCCTTTTGCTGGAGACATGTTGGGTAATATATATAACTACTTGATATGCACACTGATTCAACAATGATTATCGATTTTAATTATTAATATTACCTTAATATCCTTGCTGTTTATCTTGGGTATCAAATAACAGGATAGGATTACAAACCTTGAGGTCTTGAACCGCGGAGAAACCACTAAGATTGAAGCCATGATCCTAATAGCCCAACTCAGATGGACGGGGCATGACATCCGGATGGATAATGACAGAATTCCAAAGCGTGTCCTTTATGGCGAGCTCTCTAAAGGGAAAGAGAAAGAAGAGTAGGCCATTGAAACGTTTCAAAGTCTGCATGGAGACCAACATCATCGACATGAAATAACCCCAAGTCTGCTTGAGGTGTGCACAGAAGATCGAACTGTATGGTGTGCCCTGACGCGCTGAGCAACAGAGACATTTGAGGCAAACCGACGAGAGAACAGCAAAGGGAAAGCAGTAGTAGAAGCATTCAAACGTTTAGGCCAGTTTCCCTTTCCACAGTGCGGACGTCTTTGTCGTTTCCGCATTGGAATCTATAGTCAACTTCGGGTTCGAGCGTGCACATCGATGTCATTGTCTAAGGTGAAGAACTCCAACTATTTACAGGAGGTTAGAAAAGACACTATGCACTTGTAATTTTTATTAACAGAGCTCTTTCAATATAGAATGCTGGGGGAGAATATAAATAAAAATTATAAATAGTTTTGTAAAAATTATATCGGTGCGAAATCTTAAATATAGAAATTATGATTAGAAAAGTGTACGGCAAGTTTCCGAACACAGTCTATAATTAAACAGAATCTGGAGGCGAGGCAAAATAAAGATTATCTAGGTTGTCCTCTGCGTTCAAAAGCATTCAATGCATTTAAAGAAAGGACAAAAAAGAAGGTTTCGAGAAATATTCTATGACGATTGACTTGACTGCAAGTTCACGACTCTCTTATTTCTTTTAAAGCATTTTCTGTTCGAACAAACTGAATAATCCTGGCGTAGAGAAATGTGCGATAATTATGTTGGGATTTTGACCTGAAACCGCTTGTAGAAAAAGATCAGGTTTTTCATTGAAAGTTATAATAATGCTTAAGATTAAAGGTAATTGTTAACCTTTTTATCTAACACCAATTTCATCCGTTTACAAAAGTAAGTTACTCTTGCAGGTAGGTTAACTCTCACCAAAAATGCTAATAAGATGGAAATTGTGTGTGAAATATTTTATTTGTCTTAGAAATCGCCATGGACTTTTTGCAATAATTTATAAGTTTTTTGAAGTACGAAAGAATGAAATGGCAAGATATATTTTTTGTCATATATTCCTTTCATTATTAAACGCTAATAATTAAAAATAACCAAAACAAAATGTTCAGTTTTCTTTACAATACATTGTACAATAGATTTTGTTAAAATTTAAATTTCTTGATTATAAAACCCTAATGCTATTAATAATGTTATATAAGTATATTATTTAATGATATTATTGAATTATTTTAATTATATTAGTTAATATATTATTCTAGTTATATTTAATTTTATTATTTAATTATATTATTGAATTATTTTAATTATATTAGTTAATATATTATTCTAATTATATTTAATTTTATTATTGACTTATATTATTTAATTATATTATTAAATTATTTAATTATATTATTTAATATATTATATAATATTATCATATAATATATTATATAATACATTATACAATGTATTATTATTTTAATTATGCTATTTAATTATATTATTAAACTAATTTAATTATATGATTTAATATACTATTTTAATTATATTATTTAATTATATAATTTAAAAATATTATCTAATAATACTATATAATATTATTTAATAAGATTTCATTAGCATTCACATAGGGTAGGGATAAATGACTATTTCTGAAACATTAAAAACTGTTAATTTTATTAGAGTGAATATTAATTTCTCTAAAAATTATTTTGCAACCTATATGTCTACAGTTTTTATTCCTTAAAAACAACAAAATCGTTCCAAATAAAGAAATATTGTAGGGTTTGTTTTGTCATTTTTATTCTCTTAGTAAATATATATGTTTCGCATCTCCGAAAGTTTAAATAAATTTTTCAGTTAACTTGATTTCTTCAAGGGTAACCTTTTATATAATATAAATATTTCTTTTGTGTTCAAATATTTCATTGAAATTTTATAAAATTAAATAATTACAAAACATTTTTCTGATTTTTTCTCATAGAATTTCATTTTCGCAAGCATATTTATCGATAAATACATAAGTAGGTATAATTTCATTTAAATCCTTCATTCAGCTGAAATTTCTATATGGCAGTGATTGCAGGAAGATCTTTTCACATATAAAGAAAAGACTTGAGACAAAAGACATATTGCTCTGCAGAAAAATGCCGAGAATAAATTAAACAGAACATGTGAATAACAACGAATTTTTATAGAAAACTAATTTCTAAACTGCTAAAAATGTATCCGTTATTAATTTCGTTGAATAAATGCAGACAGCGCGATTTTCTTTTTATTTGGGACTAATACGATCTTTTGCATTAGAACGAAGTCTCTTTGTTCCCGACGACTGCAAGTATCACTTTCAGCCAAAGAACTTACTTATTTGCATTAGAACAAATGGTTTAGGCACCTCAAGGTGGTTTAATGGTTAGCAAGCTCGTCTCTCTAGAACAATTACGACTGAGTAGTGAGTTCAATTCTCATTCGGTGCCTCTTACTTTCGGCCTTGTGCCACATCCAAGCTACGCTTAGAAAATGATTTTCTTGTGTCTATAAATTAGAGAGAAAAGTTCCCATCTGTTTCACCATTCTTGCGGATAAAATTTTGCATCATAAAACAACATTCGTCCTTTTAACTCTAGAAAAAAATATATATATGTAACATTTATTTACTGTTTTACTCTCAACTCTATTGTGTTGTTTTCTGGAATGCTTTTGGATAGAATCAGCGTTGACTCAGCTCGGAGCGGTCAAGCTATCCTTGAAATTCGCTGGTAAATAAAGAAGAGAACCAAAAGCATATATTACTGACTTTGTGAAAAAAATTGTCTGACTCAGGAGCTAAGAATGTCATGCGTTTAGCTTATTATACAATATCTTCTTGTATATGACAGGTCGTTTTATGACGTGGGCGATCATGGCTCTTCAGACGTTTCTATCTGTTGTAACTGCAAGTGATTTCATTAATCCTTTACGTAATCCCTATTCTGTCATATATAATCTTTTACTTAATCCCTATTCTGCCATATATAATCTTTTATTTAATCCCTATTCTGCCATATATTCAAATAAACTCCTTAAGAAGGCTAAACGCTATTGCCACCCTGCTTCCCTTTCCTTAACTATATCCTGTGAATTTGAAATTTTCTAGGCCGTCTTTTCTCATTATATCTTCAAAAGATTTCAACTCTCTCTTTCTGTATTAGTTCCCTTAGTTTTCTTAGCACTTTTTATTAACAGCATAGCTTATGTTTTCCCCCACCAGAGTAACTCGTTGCGCCTTCTTGGACTAACGTTTTCCACTGACATGAATTAGAAAGATTATTTTGAATCAGTTGCTAAGTCTGCAGCTAATAAAGTTGGTTCACTATGTCGTGTTAGACAATGTTTCTCACCAGAATCTATCTTACATATTTATAAGTCTTCCATTCGTCCTTGCTTTGAAAATTGCTCCTACATTATGTCTGGGTTAGGTCCTGATAAATATTTAGAGGCTCTTTATAAAATCC